>JAUTXW010002925.1:0-247500 GCA_030620095.1 Kuschelorhynchus macadamiae | reverse complement strand
ATTATACAAGATGGGAATCAGGGGAGTCTGTCACAAACTAATAAGAACCTATACCGAAGGAAGAAAGCATTTCACTGTAGTAAATGGAATAAATAGTGAAGAAGACAATCTGGATGTTGGTGTGCCGCAAGGCTCAGTGCTAGGGCCACTAGAGTATCTTCTATATGTACATAGTCTTAAGTATCTACAATTAAAATCAAAATACCTACTTTTTGCTGATGACACTGTTTTGGTATTCTCTGGCACAAGTGAGGAGGAACTTGAAAGAAATATTAATAATGACCTTATGAATTACTTCAAATGGCTTTGCTATAACAAACTGAGTATAAATATTGCAAAGACAGTTTATATGATTTACAATCAAAAAGGAAAAAATATTATAAATCCAGAAATTATATTAAATAATGTTACCCTCAAAAGAGTTGAAGAATATAAGTATCTGGGGTTAATAATAACAAGCAAATTAACTTGGGAATCACAGATAGACAGTGTCATAAATAAAATAGTTCCTTTTATAGGTGCAATAAAAAGATGTTGACACCAACTAAACACAAAAACCCGATATTTGTTGTATAATAGCTTTGTCGAACCACACTTACGATACCTGCTACCATGCTGGGGAAACACAAATGTAAATTTATTTGAAAAGCTACAGAGACTTCAAAATAAAGCAATAAAGTCTATTTTTTCCATTAATAAATATATACCTACAAAAGTTATTTACAAAAGATTTAATTTATTAAACATACAAAAATTAAAAATTCTTGAGCAAGCTAAACTTATCTACAAAATTCAGCATAAAACCATAAAGATAAACTTAGAACTTAAACAAAACATGGTTTTATTGTTTTATGCATCAACTTTTTATTTTCTTACCGATGAATTTCACAACTACAATACAAGAATAAAAGAAAATCTCAGAAACAATACTGCCAGAACAAAAAAAACCCAAGACACACCCATTAATAGAAGTATACAGCCATATAATTCTATACCAAAGAATTTGCTGGAAGGGGAGGAAGGAAAAATATTTAAAAACCTCAAAAAATACCTGAAAATGAGAGACTAGTATAAACCAAGATCAAAATTTATAAATGTAAAACAAAAAATATAAAAAAAAAGAATTATATATTAATAATCATTGAATACATAAAATATAATATACATTTATTATGTAAATTTAGAAAATTTATTTATTTTTGTTAAATACATATAATTAAGTTGATATTGTTAATTTTTTAAGATCTCAAAGAAATTGTGATTGTAAAGGCCTTGGTGCCAGTTCTTGTAACTGTTTTAAGGTCTGAAATAAATTGTTGTCAAAAAAAAAAAAATATATATATATATATATATATATATATATATATATATATATATATATATATATATATATATATATATATATATATATATATATATATATATATATATATATATATATATATATATTTTTCCCATATATATATATATATATATATATATATATATATATTTATATATATATATATATATATATATATATATATAAATATATATATATATATATATATATATATATATATATATATATATATATATATATATATATATATATATATATATATATATATATATATATATATATATATATATATATATATATATATATATATATATATATATATATATATATATATATATATATATATATATATATATATATATATATATATATATATATATATATATATATATATATATATATATATATATATATATATATATATATATATATATATATATATATATATATATATATATATATATATATATATATATATATTAACATATGAAAGAAAAAGACCTTATTCTCACAAGAATATTTATTGGGTTTACCGGTTTCGGGTGCTTACGATAATGCTCCCCTTCTTCAGAACCACTACAAGGATATAGTGCATTAAAAAATTATTCTAACCTACTAATCACATGCCATTATTCAAAAATATAAAAATAAATCAAAAATGCCTATTACTTACATGGATTATTCTCCTTCCAAGAAGTCATACAATAACAGTCTTTTTACGCATATCTGTCTATATTAATTAAAAAACAAAGATACCACAAATAACACCAACAGGGCGAAACAAAACCATTATTTATCTAATTTAAATCTAATTTACCTATATATTAAGCATTGACTCTGCCCTCTTTCGAACGGAAAGTGCAAATTCTTAGTTATTCAGGTATAAGAAATCTATCTTAATGTTTTTGTAAAAATAAAAATCGATTTTTTTGATAAACCTGGTTCCAATTAATATTAATAGATGGTGCCGGACTAAGTGCAGTTATGCTATGGCAATTGTTTGGCATATTTGAATTTTAAATAAATTTTGAAAAAGAAACAAAGGGACAACGGACAAAACACAAGTTAACACATTTTTGGTATATACTAAGTAGACTAAAGTAGGAAGTATTTAAATGTTTAGGTCTGTGTTCTAAGAAAACAAGGAGAAAATAAAATTACTGTCAAAGTTTTGTTAGGAATTTAAGCTTATATTCTGACTAGTATTGTGTCTAAGTATTTCTAGTATTTCTAAATTATTTAAGATCTGATTTTTTGGGCATACATGCAACACTTTAGAATTTTTGCTAATATCAAATGAATGATTAGGTAAATATTAATTATTAGGCTAAAATATGCTTAGCAAACAGAGATTCCTTTAAGCTATTTCTTATATGTTCTTTTTGTCTGGTTTTAAAATTTCTATAGGATCTGCCAACATATGTAGCCTCACAGTCGCAAACAAGTTTATATATACCTGATATTAATAATATGTCTATTGTATCTTTATTATTTACCTGTTTATTACCTACTGAATTATTAGTTTTAGAGGTGATTATATAATATAAATAGTTATGCATTTTATAGGCTATAGGGTCATTGAATAGGTATTAAACTGGTAAATAATAAACATAAAATAAACATATCATTAAAATCAGGTATATATAAAATTATTTGCGACTGTGAGGCTACATATGTTGGCAGAACCTATAAAAATTTTAAAACCAGACAAAAAGAACATCTCAGACATATAAGAAATAAACAAGAAATACCTCAAAGAAATCTCTGTTTGCTAAGCATATTTTAGAAACTAATCATTCATTTGATATTAGCAAAAATTTTAAAGTGTTGCATGTATGCCCAAAAAATCAGATCTTAAATAATTTAGAAATACTAGAAATACTAGTCACAATATAAGCTTAAATTCCTAGCAAAACTTTGACAGTAATTTTATTTGCTCCTTGTTTTTTTAGAACACATTATACCGTGTATTAACCTGTGTTATTTTAATATTAATTGGAACCACGTTTATTCAAAAAATCGATTTTTATTTTTGACAAAAAACATTAAGATAGATTTCTTATACCTGAATAAATAAGTATTTGCAGTTTCCGTTCGAAAGATGGCAGAGTCAATGCTTAATATATAGGTAAATTAGATTTAAATTAGATAAATAATTGTTTTGTTTGCCCCTGTTGTTTTTATTTGTGGTATCTTTGTTCATTAATTAATATAGATAAATATGTGTAAAATGACTGTTATTGTATGACTTCTTGGAAGGAGAATAATCCATGTAAGTAATACGTATTTTTTATTTATTTTTATATTTTTGAATAATGGCATGTGATTGGTAGGTTAGAATAATCTTTTAATGCACTATATTCTTGAAGTGGTTCTGAAGAAGGGGAGCATTATTGTAAGCACCCGAAACCGGTAAACCCAATAAATATTCTTATGAGAATAAGGACTGTTTCTTTAATATGTTAATAACAATATGACTCACATTATGGGTGAATTTTTGGAAAAGTATATATATATATATATATATATATATATATATATATATATATATATAAATATAAATGAATGAAACCACACTGTATTTTTCCATCCGTAGAGGACTAAGAATCAACAACAAAATTAAAGGTCATATGGGGATAACCTGTTAACATTTTGGTAAAATAAAAAAATATGGCAAAATAAAACGGCGACCTAATGAAATATTAAAATAATTATTACTAAAGAACTACTTATCCGATTTCCTTCAAGTTTTGGTACGTATCCAACATGGCGAAACAAAATGGCGGCCTAATCAAATATTTAATTCTGCCTGAAAAACTACTTAATGGGTTTTTCTCAAAATTTTGTGCAAAAAATTAATTGTGATAGAGATGAATTGGTATAACTGTGGTATGAATTCAACATGGCGGAACAAAATGTCGGTCTGTCTGTCAGTTCGCGGCAAAGCTTACTACTTGCACGATTACAGCTACAGTGTTATCGAAACATATGTCACAAGTGAATAAAAGTGAAAATCTAAAACAGTGTTATATTTACATTATTGATAATGGATTTTCATCAAGTAACGATCCATTTAATCAAGTTTTTTTACGTAACATTTTGGTAAAAATCCAATATGGCGAAACAAAATGGTACCCTAACGAAATGTTAAAAAAAATATTACTAAAGAACTACCTATCCATTTTACTTCAATTTTTACACAAAAATCAAATGCTATGCCGGAATTAATTGGTAAAATTTTGGTACGAATACAAGCTGGCGAAACAAAATGGCGCCTAAATAAAATAGTTTATCTTTATGTTTTAGTGTTTCTAAATGCCAAATATTACGTTTTATCAATTCCATCGGTCTGATGTCTTTCTGACTGTCAATTCGCGGTATAGCTTAAAAACTATTTATTAGATCGACTTCAAATTTTGATCAAAAATGAATGGTCATATGGGGATGATCTGGTCATAATTTGGTAAAAATTCAGTATGGTGCGACAAGAAATGTTAAAAAATTCTTACTTAAAATATAATTATCCAATTTATTTCAAATTTTGCACACATCAAATGTTTATAAAAATCAAATGTTGAATATAAAAACAAAATCAATAGGCTGAAATATTTTAAAAAAATCAGTCTGAAAAACTACTTACTAGATTAATTTCAAATATTGTGCTAGCATTCGGTGGTATAGAGATAAACTAATAAATTTGTGGTATGAATTGAAGATGGCGGAAAAAAATGGCGACCAAACAAATGTATTAACAAAACAACGTAAAAAATCTTCTTATTCGATCGACTTTAAGTTTTGCACAAAAATTAAATGTGAAACAGTGATAAACTGGTACGAATTCAATATGACGGAACAAAATGCCGACGTGACCTGTAAAAACTACGTATTCAGTTTATTTTAAATTATGCCCAAAAATCAAGTGTGGTATAGGTAAAAAGTTGGTAGAAATCCAAAATGGTGGAACAAAATAGCGCCCAATAAAAAATATGTGTTACTAAATGGCTATTTACTGAACTAAATTGGCCGGCTAGCACTTCTCTATACCTAATAAAAGGAAAGATTCAAAACGACGGAAGTTCCGGGTAAAGGAAATTTACCAATTTTTTAACATCATATTGATTCAATTTCTCTTCAAAAACAAGTTGAATCAATTAGCACACAATATCAAAAATTAGAAGAAACAAAAAAGTTAATCTCTCACACAATAAAAAATTCAAAAGAAGTTTAATTAATCCTCTAGGTTCACTTGTTAAATATATTACATGATAAATATGATGCAAAAGAAATTCATAATAAAATCTTAGAACTCGAAAATTTTAATATAAAAGGTAAACAAAGAAATGTCATTAACGTCCAACTTAATGCAAACTATTTTGTCAGCCATGTCGAATAATCAAAAATCGATTGAGAATAAAATTCACGAAATGCTGGAAGACCTAAAACAAACAAAATTTAATTAGGTGCATTATTTAGAAAGTTACGAAATATTAGAGCAGACTGAACTTAACTTAGATTCTTTATTAAAATTTCTAAAGTATAGAACACGCTATAAGTTTTGCTGCTCTTAAAACTCAACTTTGGAACATAACTCATAATCACCTTCAGTTATTATTTTCTATATAAAAAGTGTAGCAGAAACAAACTTTTTGCAACAGAAAATAATTTTGCTAGAATTCCCGCTGGAGCATATTATTATTTGTTTCCCATTCCTAATAAAATTATTATTTGTTTTCCATTCCTAATAAAAAATAATCCATTATTAATCCAGACTTATGTCCTAAACATAACATGGGCTAGTACCAGTACCAAAAGAGCGCCTTGACCTCTAGTCGAATAATAATTGGAAGAACAATCGCCTCCTACCTACTCATGAAAATCGTGATTGCATTACAACATTGCTGTCTCTCGAAAACATCCTGGACCAAAACCAATAAAATTGAATGTGTCTGTGTTGAAAATGAAATCGCATCTATAAAAAGATCATTTTTTTATTATGCCTCTAAAATGTTCTTTGAAAACTGCTCACCCCATAACTATAACTTTGCAAGACATTAAAATAATTAAAGCTTACACTCGAAAAAATATTATTACACAAGCTCCACGAACATCCCTTTCAAGCATCAACAAGAAGAACCCTTAGAAATTCCAAAAATGCATTCCTTTTACTCCATATAATCCTTTTGGATTATTTTATTAATCATTATTGTTATGGTTTCTGTTTAGGAAGAAAGAAATATTTTTCAAGATTGTAAAAAACAGGCAAATTATCGAGACTTAAGTGGTTTAATCCTCGAGTTCCTTCCAGGGTTGGAGGGGTTATTTGTGGTCTTTATTTCTTCCTCACGAGAACCAAGCTAACTTGGCACTCGCAAGCCATTTCAGTTTGCCGTCATTTTGTTTCGCCATCTTAAATTGAAACCCATATTATCAATATTTTTATCTATCTATCTATTAGTCTTTACCTAGTCCGTTGATCCGAAGATATCCCAGATATTAAGTTTCTGAATGGTTTTCATTAACGATCCTCTTGTTGTTTTGTTAGAGTGATGTATTATTTGGGGTTAGGACCAGTAAAAAAACAAACGCTCTTTTTTAAATTGCCGAGGTTTCGTAAATTTACTGTTGCATCCTCAGGACACATATATTTTATATCCTGCATGAAACCCATATTAGTGTTTACCCACTCCATTGGTCCGCAGATATTTCTTAACCCCAAATAATACACCACTCTAACATAACAACAAGAAGATCGTTAACGAAAACCATTTAGAAACTTAATGTCTGGGAAATACCTGAAACCAATGGAGTAGGTAAAGACTAATAATATGGGTATCATGCAGGATATAAAACTTATGTGTCCTGAGGATGCCACAATAAAGTTGCGAACCGTCGATGATTTAATAAAGATCCCAACATAAAATAAGAGAATCGTTAACAAAAACCATTTAGAAACCTAATATCTGGGGAATATCTGCGGAAGAACGGAATATGTAAAGACTTATGAGTTTCACGCTGGATATAGAATCTACATATGTGTCCTGAAGATGCAACAATAAAGTTGTCAAACTTTGTTATTTTTAAAGAAAATAGTCTTTTGTTTTTTTTCTGGGTGTTAACCCCAAATAATACACCATTCTAACATAACAGCAAAAGGATTGTTAACGAAAATAATTTAGAAACTTAATATCTGGGTGCTATATGCGAAACAATGAAGTAAAAGTACTGATAATATGGGTTTCATGCAGGATATAAAATCTATATATGTGTCCTGGGGATGCAACAATTAAGTTGCGAAATGTTAACAATTTAAAAATTAATTTTTTTACTGGATCTTAACCCCAAATAATACACCACTCTAACAAACATTTTTTAACATTGTTTCACCATAGTGGATTTTTACCAAAATATTATCAGGCCATCCCCATATGACCCTCAATTTTTGGTCAAAATTTGAGGCTAATCAGGTAAGTAATATTTAAGCTATGTCGCGAACTCACATACTCACCGACAGACGGACCGACGGAATTGACAAAACATGTTTTTTGAAATTTAGGGACGCTAAAACGTGAAGATATGTAAATCCTGAGAGGGTGATTTTCTTCAAGATTACAAAAGTTTTATTTGGCCGCAATTTTGTTCCGCCATCTTGAGTTAGTAACACAGTTTTACTAATTGAGCCCTATACCACAATTAGTTATGGCAAACAATTTGAAATCAATGCATTAAGTAGTTTTTTCAGGCTGAATTTTTAAATATTTTATTACACCGCCATTTTGTTCCGTCATCTTGGATTCGTACCAAAATTTTACCAATCGATTCCAATATAATACTTGATGTTTATGCAAAATTTAAAATAAATTGGATAGACAGTTTTTTCATAATAATTTTTTTAACATTTCACTACGCCGCCATTTTGGGTTTTTACCAAAATATTCCCAGGCCATACCCATATGACCCTTAATTTTTGCCCAGAATTGAAGTCAATCTGGTAAGTAGTTTTTAAGTTATTCTGTGATCTGACAGACATACCGACAGACGGACCGACGGAATTGGTAAAACATATTTTTTGGTATTTAGGGATGCTAAAATGTAAAGACGTGTAAATCTTGATAGGGTAATTTTTTCACGATTACATACTTTTTATTTGGCCGCCATTTTGTTCGGCCACCTTGAATTAGTACCAGAATTTTACTAGTTGATCTCTATACCACAATTAGCTATTACACACAATTTGAAATCAAACCATTAATCAGTTTTTGAGGCTGAATTTTTAAATATTTTATAAAGCCGCCATTTTGTTCCGCCATCTTGGATTTATACCAAAAAATTACGAGTTGATTCCAATATAATACTTCATGTTTTTTTTGCAAAATTTGAGATAAAATGGATGAGTAGATTTTTAATAATATTTTTTTAAGACTTTACTAGGCCTCCATTTTGTTTCACCATATTGGATTTTTACTAAAATGTTACCAGGTCATCCCCATATGATCTTTAATTTTTGACCGAAATTTGAAGTAAATCGGGTAAGTAGTCTTTAAGCTATGCCGCGAACTGACAGACAGACAGACAGACCGACATACGGACCGACGAAATTGATAACACATATTTTTTGGCATCTAGCGATGTGTAAAACCCGAAAGGGTGATTTTTTCACGATTACAAACATTTTATTTGGCCGCCATTTTGTTCGGCCGTCTTGAATTAGCACCACTATTTTACTAGTTGATCCCTATACCACAATTAGTTATGACACACAATTTGAAATCAAACCATTAAGCAGTTCTTTCAGGATGAATTTTTAAATACTTTATTATGCCGTCATTTTGTTCCGCCATCTTGGATTTGTGCCAAAATTTTTCTACTTGATTTCAACATAATACTTTTTGCAAAATTTGAGATAAATTGGATGAGTAGTTTTTTAGCCATATTGGATTTTAACTAAAATGTTACCAGGTCATCCCCATATGACCCTTAATTTTCGACCAAAATTTGAAGTCAATCGGATGTGTAGTTTTTTAGCTACGCCGCGAACAGACAAACAGACAGACAGACAGACAGACGGACAGACAGATAGACAGACAGACAGACAGACAGACAGACATGTTTTTCATCATGTAGGGACCCTGAAACGTGAAGATCTGAAAAAATCTCGCAGAGTGATTTTTTCACGATTACAATACTTCCCTTTTACGAGGGAAGTAAAAAAAGTAGTCTTAAATCTTGAGTGACTGTGTATCGACCCCAAAAACCTTATATTATATACAATATATAGAATAAAAAAAGTAAGTTTGGTTCAAGGCAAAATCGAAAATAATTTTAGATTGAAACTCTCAGCAGTTTCTATAAGTTTCCAATAATATTTTTTTTCTATTTCCCACAATTACCGGGCTATTGGACTTGAACTCACTTTGGACCACCCTCTTTATAAAACTATACAAGTTGGGTAAAAAAGTTTCATATAAAAGTTATATAGTTCCTTACCATTTATGATTCAAAAATGTCTTGAAATATACAGGGTGTTTTAAAATCAAGTTACACGCCAAAACTTCAGAATCTCTAATGGAACACCCTGTATATTATTTCATTTTAAGAATCTACATGAAATTCTGATCATATTTTATTAAGCATACCCTATCCCTAAAGTCAACTGTTTTTGAGGTAAAAAAATGAGAAAACTGTTTTACAAAATTTTTTTAATAACGATTAACAACGATAGTCTAAAATTCTAAATGATGCGTTTTAACGTAATAAATGCTGGAACTGTTGTCCGTTCACTTCCTGACAATATCCTAATCGATTGATGAATTCTTGTTGTAGATTTCGAATGGAAGTAGGTGGGATTTGTCGGATTTCATCTCTTATACGATTTTTCAGCGCATCGATATTAGGAGGTCTGTTCAAATAAACTTTGTTCTTTAAATATCCCCACAGAAAATAATCTAGGGGAGTTAAGTCCGGGGACCTGGCCGGCCATTCGTAGGGACCACGACGTCCTATCCACCTGTTAGGAAATATTTCACTGAGATACTGCCGAACAGGTAGCGCGTAGTGAGGTGGTGCTCCATCTTGTTGGAACCACATTGCTGCAGTAGGCATATCGGGCTCATTACCTGGATACAATTGAGCTAAGGCAGGAATCAACTTGAGTTGTAAAAAATCAAGATAAATTTCGCCGGTTAAATTTACGTCGAAAAAGTAGGGACCTATAATTCTATCTTCAAATATTCCAGCCCAAACATTGATTTTCTCGGGATATTGCGTATGAGCCACTTGAGCCCAATGGGGATTCCCTGTAGACCAATATCTACAGTTTTGTCGGTTGACAGTACCATTAAGAAAAAAGGTGGCTTCATCGGAAAATAAAATATTTCTACAAAAGAATGGATCCAGGTTGCACCGCTCTTGCATACTTTCGCAAAACTCAAGTCGGCGGTCAAAGTCGTCTTCATTTAATTCATGGATTAATCTTATTTTGTAGGGATGATACTTTGCCGTGTGCAGAATATTTTTCACCGATGATTGACTAAGGTTTAAATCTAATGCTACTTGACTTGTAGGTAAATGTGGATTTTCGTTATAACTGAGTAAAACATTCAATTTCATATCATCATCTAGTTTTGGCCTACCTGTCCTGGGAAGATCTTTTACACAACCATGATCACGAAATTTTTTGATAATTTTGCTGTGGATTTTGCAATTGCTTGTCCTCGCTCGGGATGCGTATTATTAAAAAGTTCACATACTTCGTCAAGATTTCTTTGGCGATCTCCCCATCCAAACATCATAAGAATCTCTATTCTTTCTCTTTCTGAAAGCATTTTTATCAGGAAAAAAGTAACTCTCCAATAATATGTTAAAAATTGACACAGTTTATTGTCAGTACAGGACAGTTTCTATGGGAGTTTTAAAATAATCCACCAGGTTTCACTATGCATAGGGAAATGAGTTAATTTTGTTTAAAGCCAAATTTCCATTTTCTCATTTTTTTATCTCAAAAACAGTTGACTTTAGGGATAGGGTATGCTTAATAAAATATGATCAAAATTTCATGAAGATTCTTAAAATGAAATAATATACAGGGTGTTCCATTAGAGATTCTGAAGTTTTGACGTGTAACTTGATTTTAAAACACCCTGTATATTTCAAGACATTTTTGAATCCTTAATCGTAAGGAACTATACAACTTTTATATGAAACTTTTTTACCCAACTTTTATAGTTTTTGACATATCTCAAGGTTTCCAGACGTTATACTCTCATTGTATATATATATATATATATATATATATATATATATATATATATATATATATACATATTATATATTAAAATTCAAAACAGGACGCATTTTGCTGACACAAATGCTCCAGCAATACCTCTCTAGATTCAACCTTGTCGCAGGAGAACACTCTTTCTATAATATTCAAAGTAGTAACTGCAACACCTGGCATATTAAAATTTCCCGACCAAGTTCTTCAAAGTTATCGTGCGTCCTTTAAAACGCCATCAAAACTAACTTCCCATATTTTTTACATCCTCTTAAAGTATCAGGAAACTGGATCAAGTCACGGTCAAAACTTTTCTGTTGAGGTTTAAAATATGAGAAACTTTTCCTAGTCTTTTAATCACACTTAAGTATGGTTTATTACGCGACAAAAAGGTCTCATTTTTCACTGAAGTCCACTTTTTATTCCGAGAAAAGCCATTTTGAGTTAATAATAATATATCTTGTAACTATTACTTTTAAGGCTAAAATGACAAGTTGCCATTTTAAGAGAATATTTTTAACAGTAAATAAAATTCTTAAGAAATGATGACGTCAAGCTTTTAATCACTCAAGTCAAGCAAAAAAGAAATGACATATAAGGATCACTGGCGTCCGCAAAATGAAACTGATACTGAAACAAGGATAACTTGGTATCATAACTAGCAATGCAGAGTATAATTTTAATTTATATAAACTGCTGGAACTTGAAGTGCACCAAAAACATTTTTACTGGGAATTCAAAATGAAATATTTTCAATACGGATGAATCCATACTATGCAGCTCGATAAGGGCAGCCTCAGGACACCATAGCAATTGTCTTATACAGGGGGTTATATAAGATCCGGTCATTTTTTTAAAGTTCGATTGACCAGAATTCTTTTTCTCTTTCTGCGACCAAAATAATCTAGAGTACGAAAAAACAATTTCTAGCGATTTTGAAATTTTTTCTTCGTTTTCGACATACGAGGTTTTTTTCGAAAAATTGATTTTTTAAAATAATCTCCTGAACAAAGCTCACTTGTAGTAATCAAAGGTATGTCTATCAGATTATGAACAAGGTTGGCACCCTTAAATTTTCCAGCAGGAATATGGAATACGGGGTTCACCAAAAACTAAGTGGTAGATGATAAATAGTGATTTGTTGGGTTTGTTTTCTTTTATCAATCTTGAATTCGATGTTGCTTCTAAAGCCAGTTTAAGTAATAATGGAGATTTTTACCGAAAGAGTTTTTTTATATTTGAAATTTGCTCTAGTTCTTTCAGATATTGCCTTTAATTCAAAACAGATTTTTTTAATAAAAAAATTAAAAATCGCCTTTTATCATTGATATGATTTTCTTTTTCTCAATAAAATACAGTTTCACATGTTATTTTTGTTTATACAGACTTACTTAAACAGTTTACCCATCATTGCGAATTAACTGAGAATAAATAATATAGTGGGTAACAAAAGTCAGGAATACTACCTACCTTGCAGAGCAGAAATTCAACATTGTTAAAGTTTAGAATTGGTAGTTTTTGGCGCTCCCTGTATACAATATTCATGGTGGAATCCTTAAGAGCCAACCCTGTTCATAATCTGATAGACCATACTGAATCTGATTGCCATAAGCAGTGACGGCTCATACTCTAAAATTTAGGGTCGGCCGAGGCTCAAGGACAATCAAGGGCAGTTTTACGGTGAGGGAGTAAAAAGGTAATTATCCCCCCGTTTGACCGGTCTGGGGAGAGACTGAATGTTTACAATAGGGAAAGTTTTTGACTTCCTCGTTATGAATCTTTCCTTTTATTAGGGATATTGTTTTAATTTAGTTTAGTACATAGTCGTTCAGTAAATATATATAGCGTTTTTACCGGGCGCCATTTTACTCCACCATATCGGATTCCTACCAATATTTTACCAGTTTCTTCTTATGTCACCCTTGATTTTTGGGCATAATTTAAAATAAATTCAATATGAAGTCTTTATATTGACACCCAGCGTCATTTTGTTACGTCATGTTGAATTTATATCAGTTTATCCCTATATCATATTTAATTTTTCTGCAAAATTTAAAGTCAGTTGAATAAGATTTTTTAAGTTGATCTTTAAACATTTTATTTGGTTGCCATCTTATTTCGCCATCTTGAATTCGTACAATAACTACCAATTTATCTCTATATCCCACTTAACGCTTACACAAAATTTACAATTAATCTAATAAGTAGCTTTTTCATGCTGATTTTTTAAATAATTTATTAGGCCGCCATTTTGTGTCGCTATCTTGGATTCATACCAAAACGTTACCAGTTCATTTCTATGTAATACTTGATTCTTGTGCAAAATTGAGGGAGATTTTTTCACGATTACTAACACTTTTTAAGGCCGCCATTTTGTTCCGCCATCTTAAATTTATAACACAATTTACCAGTTCATCTCTATACCCCAGATAAACCCAGACCAAACCCAAAAAAAATTCAAATTCAAATCTATTTTATTAGTCAGTTAAATACAATAACATGTAAATTATAATTTAAAATAAGATTAGTTCTGACGAATAAGGAGAACACTGCGATTATAAAACCGATCCACCGACATAAGGATATATATCGGAGTAGCCTTGCCCTAGAAAGGTATATTACCTAATTTTAATATTAATAATACAGCTTAAATGCGAGCATAAATACATACAGAATGTCCCGAATTGCAGTGTCCAAACTTTAACAGAGCATTCTGCATTCACAATAAGCCCTAATTTTCTATATAAACATATATCGGCAAATGCTTCGTTTTCGAAATACAGGGTGTTAAAGTTTTATGAAAAAAATTGTTATTTAGTCATAACTTTTTTAGTACTTGAGATATTGTTATTAAATTTGGTAAACAGCATTTTAGTAACAAAAGGCATTTTTTGATTTGAAATATTGTTTAATTCTTTATCAGTGGCGTCCGTACAGGATTTTTTATTGAATATTCTTGAAAAAAAAATGGTACGCTACTGCTTTTTCTGAAAACAAAAATCATTTCTAAAATCCCCACTCAGTTTGGAACAAATTTGATCCCTTGCATTTTTTTCGTGCGATGCAAGCATTTCGAGTTAAAAACTAAAAACTATTTTTATGTATGGCGTAGTTAAAATTTCCATTATTGTTAATTATTTCAGTGGCAAAACCTTTAACATCTGGGTATGCCATGATTGCATTTTTGTGACAATTGAACAATTACTAGTTTCGTCTTTAAAGTGTGACATTTGAGTTTTTAGAGTAAATAAATGTCAGGTACATTACAGTTTACACAAAAAGGTAATTATCAGTCTAACTAGTGATTTCAAAATGGTGTTATTCAGTAACTTTGAGTATGCTGATATTCATTTCGTTTATGGTTTCTGTAATGGAAATGCAAATGCAGCAGTACGGGAATACCAACGAAGATTTCCAAATAGAAGATTACCTTGCAAACAAGTTTTCATTAAAACGCCTTTAATGTTTATGAATTTTGGAAAAAAAGAAAGAAGAATCCGAGAAACGAAGGTAGGAGAAATGAACAATATCGAAACGTAATTTTAAATAAGTTTGACAACGATAGGACATTAAGCCTACGAAGAGCAGCTCATAATTTACAAGGCAACGCAGTTTTTGTTTCTAAAAATAAGGTTCATCGCGTTTTAAGGAAAGATCACAGGAAGCCATTTCAGATGCAGCCAGTTCAAAACTCACAACCTGGTGATGCCGAAAAACGTGTGAGTTTTTGCAATTGGTTTTTGCGCCAAATAGAGGAAGACGAGAACTTCTCAAAAAAAATTTTATGGACTGATGAAGCCACATTTACCCGAAACGGCTCAGTAAATTTCCATAATTTACGAATCTGGAGCCATGACAATCCACGTGTTGTACGAACTAGAGCATTTCAGCAAGAATTTTCTGTTAATGTTTGGTGTGGTGTAATAAATGAAATTTTTTGCGGGCCCCATATTCTACCACCACGCCTAGATGGACAGTTATTTAATGATTTTCTGCAAAATGAGTTATTTCAATATCTAGAAAATATTCCTCTAAATCTTAGAAACGAATTCTGGATTCAGATGGACGGGGCTCCCGCGTATTTTGCACTTGTAAATCGCGAGCGGTTAAATAATAATTATCCAGAACGGTGGATTGGACGATTTGGAGCTACAGCCTGGCCACCACGTTCCCCTGACTTCACACCTGTCGACTTCTTTGTGTGGGGTTATTTGAAAAATTTAGTTTACTCCAGACCAGTTCATACAAGAGAAGAACTGATTCTAAGGATAGAGCAAGCCTGTGAAACTTTGCGAGCCAATACGAATTTTATACGCCATGCCACTGACACAGTTAAGAGCAGATGCCGAAAATGTGTCGAAGTTAGAGGAGCTCATTTTGAGCAATTATTGTGAATTTTAAGGCCCACATTAATCCTTAATGATATTTAAAGTGCTCTATAAATTTTTTTCACGATCTAAGTTAATAAAAGTTATGAATTCTAGTTTTTGTAAAATTAATTACTAACTTAGTTAATAAAGAGTAGTTTCTGTAAAATGAAGTATCATCTTCAAAATTGAATTAATTCTAATTACCGTTTTACAACATGAATCGACGATTTTAGAATTATAAGTTCATCTGTCATACTTTAAAAACGAACCTAGCAATTGTTCAATTATCACAAAAATGCAATCATGGCATACCAAGAGTCGACAATGAAGGAATGATGGTAAGTACCAAGGACATTAGATTTTAATAGGTTGCCTGCTAACTTCTGCGATGTCACCCTGACAACCCAAACATAATGCAAATCTCCATTACAACGGGTCGATGACGTCATCTCTCCATAGTTGTCAGACAAGCTTTTATTTTAGAAACCCTACATACGTTGTTCAGAAATTATGAACTCACCCGGAATGCACGAAATAAATATCGGAAACCAAATAATTTTAAAAACTTGCTGTTACAATCCCACCTTAAAAGTTTTGCTACTGAAATTAATAATAATGGAAACTTTAACTATGCCATACATAAAAATGGTTTTTAGTTTTTACTCGAAATCCTTACACCGCACGAAAAAAAGACAAGGATCAAATTTGCTCCAAACTGAGTGGGGTTTTTAGGAATGATGTTTTCAGAAAAAGAGGTAAAGTACCATTTTTTCTTCAAGAATATTCAATAAAAAATCCCGTACGGACGCCACTGATGAAAAATTAAAAAATATTTCAAATCAAAAAATGCCTTTTGTTACTCGAAGGCTGTTTACCAAATTTAATAACAATATCTCAAGTAATAAAAAAGTTATGACTAAAAAACAATTTTTTTCTTAAAACTTTATTTCGAAAACGAAGCATTTGCCGATATGTTTGTATAGAAAATTAGGGCTTATTTTGAATGCAGAATGCGCTGTTAAAGTTTGGACACTGCAATTCGGGATACCCTGTATTTATACATAGTTTAACCTTATAATTTCCACAAACGGCGGAGTTCACGAACAGGCAAAGCAGCGATACATAAATACGAGCGGTGCAGAACGGGCGCAAAACAGGGAACAACAAAAAATTAGATTTTAACTGAAAAGTCGGCACACCAGCGGATTAAATTAAAAAATTATTTATATATAGATTTATTAAACTGACTATATGGATTTTGTTTAAAAGCAGATCGAGATTATTACATAATTGGATTGCTACAAAACTAAACGGTTTTGTGGGGTGGAATAGTAAAATTATCTACATTTCTAGTAAGATGAGAGTGATTATGTATATTAAATAGGGCTCTTAAATATGGGGGCTGACCAGTTTTCAAGACTTTATAAATTAGAGACAGTAAATGACATTTAGGTACGTCGGTTTAGCATTGATGAAATTGAATTATTGTTAAGATATGGAGTAATGTGATTTCTAAAAGGAATATTAAAGGAAAAACGCATACAAGCATTCTGAAGTTTTTGGATAGATCTGATAACGCTTCCATTTATTGAGCTGTGATATACAACGTCACCATAATCTAGAAGCGATAACACAAGCATATTACATAAATAATATTTACCCTTTTGGGGTAAATACCTTTTAAAATTTGTTCATCTTTTTAAGCGCATATATGCAACGTTAAGTTTATTTTTTACTTGCCATTGAAAAGTAAGACCAATATCAAAATTAACCAGATCCTTGGCTTCAGCAACCACTGGTAAATACGTGTTATTTATTTGTACTTTAAAGTTAGACGTCGCATGTGTTATAATAGACTTATTGCTCCCAAATAATAGTACAGCAGATTTGGACGCATTTAATTTTAAGTTATGGCCCTGGGCAAATTCATTTAATTTTCGTAAATCATTGTTAAAATTTATTAGAGATGTTTGCAGTTTATCGAGTGAAAATGACATATACACTGTGTCCCAGATTGCTTTTAATCACAGGGTTTCTCGGTAACCAGCAGAGATAGAACTTTACGGTTTTCGCGACTCTGTGTCAATTTTTCGAGAAACTTTGAATGCCGCAAACAGAATTGTGCCAGATTGTTTCGTTCCCGAGATACAGAGTGAAATAGAAATTTTGCGCTTTTGGGGGTGGTATCATATTTCGGACACCCTGTCAGATAAAGAAAAGGTAAAACTGCTATGGATAGACATTTTTACGTAGAGTCCAGTGCTGTAGTTGAAATTTTTTTTAGACAAACCGTTTTTGAGATATAGCCCAAACTTAGTATTTTTTAAATGGGACACCCTGTATTTTTTGGTTCCAAAAAATTTGCCTTTTTTTTTTCTTTAAAATGATGTATCACACTATGCACTTTTGACGTAAACTAAGCCTTATAAACGCAATATTAAAAGAAAAACGTAAGTTGGCCATGGAAATATGGCATGGAAACAAAAATCAAAACTATTTGTTTCTTAAATATATCAAATATTGCCGTGTTTATCCTCTTATCATACGAGTTACCAACAGTTCAACCAAACAGGTAAATTAATAGATATTAAGAAGAAATGAATAATTTTGAAAATAGTCATAAGTATGATGATGGTTTGTTTTATTGAATGTCATGAAAACAGTGATCAAGCATGTGATTTATATTTTAACAGGTAAGCACCAAGCGCTTAAATTATTATGAACCTCCTTTCAAAATTTTCTTTTAATTCCACTTTGAGTTGGACTATTTCCAAAAGCTTTTTTTATATCTGAGATATCCAGAAAGGCCTCAGCCACACATGGCAATTTTTCGCCGAATTAAATTAAATTTAATTAATGATGGATCATTTTCAAAGCACAGGGCTAAAACATATAATAAACGAAATCACGAGAACAATGAGATTGTTGTATTAGCAAGTATTCAGGCCAATCACGCGAATTCATGTAGGCATATTCAGGAAACAGTGGGGGTGTCAAAATCACAAACGCAAAGGATATTAAGAAAACATAAATATAAGCCTTATAAAGTAAATGTAGTACAACAATTGCATCCTGGAGATGCAGAAAGGCGTCTACATTTTTGTAACTGGTATCTTCAAAAAACCCAAAATGACCCTGACTTCGGTAGCAAGGTTATATGGTCCGACGAAGCCTATATAAGTTGTAGTGGTATTTTTAACAGGCATAATAATAGGCACTGGTATACGGAAAACCAATTTTTAACAAGAGAACGTCAGCAGCAAGGAAGGTTTGGGTTTAGCGTCGCTTGCCTTATATTGGGAACAAAGATTACATTTCATATTTACAATAATAATTTAACAGCAGATAGATATCTAGCAATTTGAAATCAAATACTACCGGATGTATTGGATAACTTGCCGCTAGCAAATCTGCACAATATTTACTTTCAGCAGGACGGTGCTCCTGCCCACAATGCGCAAATTATAAGGCCATTTCTATTTGAAAATTTTCACGATCGCTGGATTGGTACAAAAGGACCAGTAAGGTGGCCTGCTAGGTCGCCAGACCTCTCAATATTAGATTTTTTCGTTTGGTCTTACTTAAAAAACAAAATTTACCTGAATCCAGTCAATACGATGGAGCAGCTGCAAAATGCAACCATTCAGGCATTTAGATCATTGGAAGATAGACCTATAATAATGATGAATGCTCTAAGAAGAATTCGCACTGTGTGCCAATTATGTGTTCGTGAGGGGGGCGGCCATTTTGAACAGTTTTTCTAGTTATGTAGAATTTGTTTAGTATTGTGATTAAGTTTATCAAGATTATTAAGTTTATTTATTTCATAGTAGAAAAATGGTTATTAATTTTTTATGTTGTTTAATTTTGCTTCTGGACACTTTTAATATCTACCCATATTTCCATTGCCAACTTACGTTTTTCTTTTAATATAGCGTTTATAAGGTTTAGTTTACGTCAAAAGTGCATAGTGTGATAATCATTTTAAAGAGAAAAAAAAGGCGAATTTTTTGGAATTAAAAAATACAGGCTGTCCCATTTAAAAAATACTAAGTTTGGGCTATATCTCAAAAACGGATTGTCTAAAAATTTGTGCGACTACAACACTGGATTCTACGTAAAAATATCTATCCATAGCAGTTTTTACCTTTTCTCTATCTGATAGGGTGTCCGAAATATGATACCACCCCCAAAAGCGCAAAATCTCTATTTCACCCTGTATCTCGGGAACGAAACGATGTGGCACAATTCTGTTTGCGGCATTCAAAGTTTCTCGAAAAAGTGACACAGGGTCGCGAAAACCGCAAAGTTATATCTCTGCTGGTTTCCGAGAAACCCTGTGATTACAAGCAATCTGGGACACAGTGTACAGCTGAGAATCATCAGCATATTGTTGCAGTTTAGTATATTCTAATACATTATTCATGTCCGCAACATACAGTGAAAACAGAAGTAGCCCAAGTATTGAGCCTTGTGGGACACCTGTTGTCATAGCTATATATGACGATTTAAAATTGGTAAATTGCCTCTTAACGGATACACAGTGATATCTATTTGAGAGATATGATCTAAGAAATTTATCAGCATTCTTCGAAAATCCAAAACAGTGAAGCTTAGCTAGTAACATTGTGTGATTCAAAGTATCAAATGCTTTACTAAAAATCGAGTAAACACAAACATGTCACTTCCTTTTTTTCTTCGTTAATTCTTATGTCATTTATAAGGTTAATAACCAGACCAGATGCGAAAACTCCCGTCTCGCCTGTGCTGCATGCGACGGTGAACAAAGTAGTGGGGAGTCGAGGGGCAGGCCGCTTGGCAACAAGTACGGGGACTGATGGTTATAAAGTTTCACGGCCGTCTCGGTAACGTATTTTCCAGCTGCCATGTAGTAAGGTTGTTTTTGTCAGAGTTTGCACGTTTTTTAATTTATTTTAATTTGTAATTATGTGAGAATCTAAAAAAATATTGTTTAATCGTGTGTACAATATCATTATACCTAGGTATAGAGACGTTTTATTTTGCTAGAGCCAAAATGCTTGGTTATAAGTGTCTTCACTTATTATGTTCTAACAAAGATAGTGGAGGAAAAACTTTATTCAGATGCCCAAAAAATTGTCATAAGTATATCTAAGTGCATATCATAGATTTAACCAAGTAGTCTCGATTTTGTTGTTAATAAGTCCTAATAAATGTTTTAGAGCAATAGCGTGGCTTGAGGCTGCTGGAAGAGCAGATCTTCTAGAACAGAATTATAATAATTACAAACTGTGCGAGGATGATCTTAAAAGAAAATTTATTTCTACGATTTCAATAAGCATCAAAAGGCTATACAATGATGCTATCCCATCAATTGTTTCAGTGGACCAGATTGTTTTATGGACCAAAACGATCTATTATGACATAGGATCTGAAGAGCCTCCTCCAAGAATCGTTATATTATCAGGTTAGAAAAAAAAATATGTATGAACAAAACGTGTAAAAAACATTATTTCGGCGAAAAAAATTCTGTCTGTCGGTCTGTTGTTTACGCGATAAATTTCCAAAGAATTGGGCCATCGAGTTGAAATTTGTTACACAGGGAGAGCACGAGAACCGTTCGGATTGTTTTACGGCAAAATCGGTTGAGGGGAAGGGGTTGAAACGGGGGGTTAATTGGTAATAAATAGAGTTTTTTTTGTAAATGATCGAACCCCCGTTTGATACTTCTGTCGAAAGTAAGAGGTTAGGAAAAAAAGAAAATGGGGTCAAAAAATCGGGTAATATATCGTTTTATGGGTTTCCGGATATACAGATCCCAACTTAAGAACGTATTTGATATTTAATCGTAACTTTAATAATGTTGAGGGCTTGAAAGGGAGAGTTGAAATTTACCCTTAAAATAATGCAATGTAATACACAAAACTATGACGTTTTTCCGCTTTTATTATGGACGTTATTTCACTGTTGTTCCAACTGTTGTCTCTTTTATAATATACAGTGTTTTAATTTAGATCTAAGTTTTTCAGAAATGACACATGATTTCTACGATTTGTATTAGTAATGCCATAAACATTTGCTTGTAATTTAGACAGCATTTAATGATTATATCCGTATGTATTTTTGCATTTATAGCTGTTATTTTCAATTTATTTGCTTAGAATAACATTGCATCAATAATAAACTATTTGTTTCAGTTACCAAGAATCGACATATTTATTATAAAATGATTTTTGCTACGATTTTACAACCTTAACAAAATTTAAATAGAACTGCATTGGTGCGGGCAATTTTCTAACACACGTTGCAATAGTTATAAAGACATGATGGTGCAGACTGCTTAAATATGACAAGTCAAGGTCATTGAGACTAAACGATAAATATGACAGTCTTTCGCATCTGGTCTAGTTTTATCTGGGTCTATACCCACTTTGGATTCGTACCAAAATTTTACCAGTTAATCCTTACATACTACTTGATTTTTCTGAACATTTTGTGACAAATTGGATAAGTAGTTTTTTGGTAATATTTTTTTAGCATTTCACTTGGTCGTCATTTTCTTTCTCCATATTGGATTTTTATTAAAATGTTACCAAGTCATCCCATATGATCCTTAATTTTTAACCAAGTCAATCGATGACGTAGTTTTACGAGGGAAGTAAAAAGAGACATAGTTTTATATTACTAGCAAAATGAAAACAGTTTAGAAATCTTGTCCAGTGATATCTGAAACCGTTGACGTCAGTGATGTCAAACGATCATAACATTTCTTACTTTAAATCCACATCATTTGCTTTTGGTATCATAATTAGGACTAGAAAGTAATAATATAACCTTGAACATAAAATCTCTTTTTATTAAAAGTGTAAAATAAAATTAAAATTGTCAAAGTCCAGGATGTCCCGTTAAGAGACAGCGTGAAAAGACATGACACCTTAGCCAATTTAATAAACGCCACAAGAAGGGCATTCAATGAAATGCAACAATGATCGGTTAGTATTTTCAATGCCTTAAGAAGAATACGGAAATTATGTAGGCTCTGTGTAAGGCAAAATGGAAATTATTTCCAGCAATATCTTTAGGGTATAGATTTATTTAGTTTTCTGTTTATTTTAGTGATCTTTAGTGGTAGGATTAGTTTTTGTTGTTGTTAGTTGCTGTTTAGAGGTATTAGAGGTAGAATTATTAACATGTTCATTTTATTCAAGTAATAATACTTTTCAAGATTGGTGGATTCACGGGTTTAGCAGCGAAAAGCAAGTTAATAATAATTCTTTTATTATAAAACCGAGTTTTCCCTCCGATTTTGAACTTTCTTCAAGGCAACAGGCTAAAATTATAACAATGTAAGATAAATGCTATGATAGTTATTACAAATCTACTTACATTTTACATTATAATTATTGAATTATTAAATTGCTAAAATTTGAACAGTTTCTTGTAAAATAGTATAAAACAAGGATATACAAGGTAATCCTTTTTTGTAGAATTTTTTAGAAAATTGTTACTATAAATAAAATATACCCGAAAAATTCATTTGTTTTGTAAGCAATCCCAGCCTACTACCAAAAACTGAGTCTATCTCTAAAAAAATGCTAATTACTGGGCGATTCGAATAGAAAAGTATATACTATTATATATTTTCGAGAAGCTTAGTGTGAACTGAATAATATAAAATAAAAATATACGGGGTGTCTCATTTAAAACATTATAAGTTTGTGTTATATCTCAAAAACGACAGCTCACATAAAAAATCTACGACACTGGATTCTACGTGAAAAACTGTATCAGAGCCGGTTTTTACCTTTACGATACGTTAAACAACAACCGAAATACGAGGGGTGCCCAAAAATGCAATATTTTCAATTTCACACTGTATCTTAAAAACGAAGGGGGCTATGAAAATTTTGTTTGCGTCATCGTTCGGTTCACAAAAAAGTAGCACCGCAACCCTTTATCTTCACGAATAAGAGAGATACCTCATAAAAACAACAAAAACGGGACACCCTGTACAATTTGCGTGTCATTAACGATTTACGCGTTTGGCTGTGGAGTCGTTTGTTATATTCGTCCACCTTATACCAATAAAAAATTAGCGTTAAAATAGTAATAGCTGTTAAAATAGTAATAGATTTCAGGAAATGGCAAACCGAATGACTAAAAAAAGGTCATCACTTTTAATTGGTGAAAACATAATACAGTAGTAGTTAAGATTTATCCGTATTGTGTTTTTAAAATAAATCTCTATAAAATCATCGTTTACCGATATGTACAATTTTCAGATATGCGAATGAAAGTAATCGAACATTGTAGCATTGAAGTTGTATTTCATATATGCAACCTTTGAAGTGAAATTCATGTCGCATATTGCTGATTGGAAATTGCCGCTCAGTGATATG
Source organism: Kuschelorhynchus macadamiae (assembly GCA_030620095.1). Lineage (NCBI taxonomy): Eukaryota > Metazoa > Arthropoda > Insecta > Coleoptera > Curculionidae > Kuschelorhynchus > Kuschelorhynchus macadamiae. Next base: position 223,140 of record JAUTXW010002925.1, on the reverse strand, counting down.
GTACTTCGCAGCTGTTTGTGCAATATGACCCAATTTTTTAAATTGAAAGGTTTATAGATGTTTAACATCAAAAAGTCTTCTGGCACAGGCATTTTCTCGTAAATACGAGGCGTATGCTACGACAAGGATAATGCTAAATTATTCTTAGAATTTTTGAGTTTTATTTACAATACTCAAAATAAATAAAATATCTATTCTCTAATCTTAATGTAAACAGTAAGATTCAATTAAAGTTTATTTATATACTTAAAAATTAACATTTTAGTGAATTGGCGAAATTCATGGAATGCGTTTTTTATAAACAGAGTGTTTTCTAATTTAATATTAGTAATTTAAGATGTGATTCTTTGACAAATTTTCAGTACAAAAACTACATCTGAACTTATGTCTTTTTTTAAGATGCAGGCAGAGGGGATCAGTTTGATTTTCTTTTTAGTTTTTTGGATTCATATTAAATATTTCTAAATGAACGAATGTTTGAATTAAAAAATGTTTTCAAATGCAGCGTTTGATTAAAAAATGCGTAGCTCATGAAAGAAACTAAATAAACCGATTATTTAAAAAACCAAAATGCTCATCGGCTCGTACTCTAAAATTTAGGGTCAACCGAGGCTCAAGGCCAATCAAGGGCGGTTTTACGGTGGGGGGGTAATGAAGTATATACATCATGTGTAATTTACATATTTTTACGTGAAAATTACGATTAAAAACTTGGCTAGGAAACACTATAGCACAAGAGCGACCTGTTCAATTGGGTCTCTTGCATATCTATAGATAGAGTATTGATGTAAATATAAACTATGTAATTAATAAATTTGCTGCAGGAAAAAATTGGACGTTATTCTACAACTATATGCTAAAAATATGGCTATTTATGTTGTTCTCATACCATTTATAATAAAATATATTAACAAACTTTTTTTTAAATTAAACCCCCTTTCCCCAGAAAGGTTTCCTAAAATCGCGCTTGAGGTCAATGTGGTGTTAATTGGTGCCGCATCCAAATATGGTCAAATACTACTCTTATTTTTTTCCGTTTATTCCTTCAATGATAATTAGGTAGGCACCAACCTATATATAGCCGATTTAGGCTAGAATATGAATTTAATAAATAAGAAAAAAATGTTAGCAAAACGCTTTAGTCAGTCAATATAATTTTTTGATATTTTAATGTATCTTGCCTCAAGAGGAACATAAAATAGATGCCAAAGTGAAAGCTACATACACAACCAAAATAGTATAGTCCAGCAAGAACCACGATGCGGCCAGCCGACTTATAAAACAAATTGTAAATAAAATCCATCTTGTTCAAGAATTATACGAAGATGACTTTGATAGGCGTTGTCCATTTTGTGAAGTTATGAGCGACCGGATAATTAATAACCAAATTTCTCTTTTTAATGATTGTTTTTCGCTTTAATGTTCGTTTCTTGTGAATATGATTATAATTGGCGGTTTTTGGCCGAATTCACATTTATTCCATAGAGTCTCTACTCCAAGTGTCGAAAAATTATATATGTATGCTGGAATTTATCGCCCTCACCTTTTTTGTCTACCAGGAAATCTCACCGAAGAAATGTATTTATCACTATGGCAAAATTCGATTGATCCAGCTCTAACAGAAATTTTGGAACGATGCCGATGAACTGACATTTCAACAAGATAGAGCCCCTCCACACTATTACATTGTGGTTCGCGAACATTTGGCCGAAACATTGCCTAATGGCAATGATGGATTGACCGGAGGACAAAGGAGTGGTCTACCAGGTCACCGGACTTAAAGCCATTAATCTTTTTTTGTGGAGTAACTGAAAAAGTAAAAACTGTTGTACGTAGCCAGGACATATCGCAAATTACCCAGAAATACTTCAAAATATCCAATACCGTTTCGAACAGAATCTGTACTACTGTATGGAAGCTGGAGATCAACATTTTTAACATTTAATAAAGTAAAATGTAAGTTAGATTTACGCAACATTAAGTTAAAACGGAAAAATAAGATTCCCTTGTTTTCAACTGGTTACCATCTTGAAACCATTCTCGAAAACTACTATTCCAAATTTGAAAAAAATAGGAAGAGTTATAAAAATAATTTGATTACCTTTAAAATGACACCACTTAACTCCTCAACAGACTAAAAATTTTAGGGGTGATTCTTATCCCCGCTAGGGAATTAAAACAAGAAGGTCGAAAATATACGCAAAAAAGGTGAACAGGGTTTACGGAATAGAGCTCCTAAACGTCCGAAGCCTGGGGCCTTAGATATCAAAGCCCTTTAAATTTGCTGGGAATATAATTTTTCAAAATAAATAATGCTTATAATTGTGATCGCCATTATTTATTTAGCACAAGCGATAATAATCATAAATATATACTGCTTAAAATGAATTAAGGATCGCCTTAAATTTTGAAATATTTGGCTGTAAATCGAAACTGCAAATACCAAAACCAGTTCCTATTAAATGGAATGTTTTACTGATAAACTTTATAAACATTTTTATCTCAACTGATCTTCTTACGGCTAGACATAAATAAATATCAAGTTCTGCGGAAGTATTTTATTTAGTCCTATTCTGAAATTAACGCGTAATAAGAATTTTTATTTCAAAGTATCAATTACGACAATAAGATGCCTTGAAGACATATTACTTTGCAGCCATTGTTGTAACACGTATTAGGGAAGAAGTTCACCAACCAGAATCCCAGTCGATAATTTCAAGAACTTGGAATACGTTTTTGGAGACTGGTAATGTTACAAGGAGGCCATGTACACCCCGCGCATGCAATACAACCGCTTGGCAGAATCGCATTTTAGTAAGAAATGCCATTTTCAACACAAACAATTGCTTTCGAGAGATGGGACTGAGATCTAGACGATCAGCAAGGGTACAAGAACTCATCAGATAATAGCGTAGAAATCGTCTACCATTTTGCCGCCAATATTCAGACTGAACCGAACAGGAATAGCAACGAGTATTATTCTTAGACGAGTCCAGTTTTAGAATGTGTGGTTCGTCCATCAGAACCGTATCCGAATTTACAGGAAACGGGGTGAGATTTCACGACAACATGGTCCAAGAGACTCGCCATCTTGGAGGAGGATCCATAATGGTATTATGAGGCATCACTTCCAATGGAAGAACCGAGTTTGTTCGAAATCCCATGTTTTGCCTTGTGCCCAAAATTACTGCTATTATTTTATTTTTCAACAGGATAATGCCTGTCTTCATGTCGCCAGAACCTTTTTTGAAGAAAATGGTATATCGGTTATGAATTAGCGAGCCAACAGCCCTGACTTAAATCCCACAGAACACCTCTGAGATGAGTTAGGAAGATGTATGAGACAGAGGCAAATTCCAAATACCCTAGAACAACTGACAAATGCTTCAGTTGAAGATACATCAACAAAGAATTCGGCATTTAATCAATAGCCTGCGACGTCGAAGTTAAGCTGTATTACGAGCAAGACGAGAATATAGGCGTTACTGAAATATGTTCCTGTGATTTGAAAAATTGTTGTGTCTTCATACAAATGAATTTAGTTTATTTTAGAAAATTCTAAAAGCACTTGTAAAATATTATTTCCTAAAAATAATATACTTTTTGTGTAATATAAGGGAAACTACTTGCCAGTGGCGTCTCGAGGATAAAAAAATAGGGGAAGTGTTAGTTAGAGAAAAGTAGGACAAACAAGGTCGAAAATGGGCACCGCATGCAAAACACTTTTTGCAAATATCCACTGCTACACAGCCACTTAAATTCAAAAAAACCAAGAATTTTTGAAATGAATATTGTAGGATTTACCAGAATTTTTAATGCCTTTTTTAGCACTAATTGTCCGTACACTTGTTAGTTGACCCGTAATTAAAAGGTCCTTTTTGTCATCTTCTTTCCAACGGGAATTGGAGTTTCTAACAAACTACAAACAATGTCACTAATGGGCCCAAACGAATTCATTTTCAACAACACACACGCGCCACTCCTCCAAAGAATAAAATAAAAGACCGCCGATAAAATACTGAATACAGCGCGATCGCCGCGATCTATTTTACGTACAATACGGAGGGAAGCGTTAAACTGCGGCTCTTCCCTAGACGCGCGGTCTTCGTACATGCCAACGACATGGAAATAACATAGACCCAGTTGTTTACATTTTGTAGGAATCCAACATTAACCCTGGTTTGCCAAACCGTTACTGTGGCCAGATTATAACGGATATAATCCTTTGTACTATTACCTAAATAAACAAGGAATTCCAGAAATTCCCAGTATAAATTTCCATATAGAATATTTTAAAACTGATAATTAAATAGCTTATTATAAATAACTCAAACCGAATCTGTTTTAAATGTAATTTAAATCTTCTGTAACTATTATTCCTTATTTCAAGAAATAAATCCCAGAATAAGCGGCAACGTCGGAATTCTACCTTTTTCGAGTATACTACAGATTTCTTTCGGGATCATTCGGAAGGCGCCGAAGACGGTGGTAGTCATTCATGATTTCGACTTATTTGATGCGCGGCGTTGTAATTGTTCTAGTTGGTGAAATAAGTGTTTTTCAGAAATCCAAGTGTTTTGTGTGGCTAATTTCAAGAATCTGTTTAAAAAACTTTAAGAAAATGGTGCCAACTAGCTCTATTTGCAGAAAAAGAAACGATTTAACCCCAGAAGTTTGTTTTCGATGGTAAGTAAGGTTATGTGATACCAGTGCTGTAGTTGAAGGGTAAAATCACCGTCTAATATATTTGCAAATGAAGTATTGTTTTTGTATTGCACATTTCCGTTGAGCTTAAATTAATTTTTTATAACTTCAACTTATCTATAAAGTCGAAGACACTGATGATAAACGGAGTACAGCGTTTTGCTAATTTGTATATTTGTGAAAAGTCTCAAATATTCCTCTAAAATTTATCAAACCACCTTTTTTGAGAGGTTAATAAACAACATAAATAAACTATTTGGTAAAGCATAGGTATTAAATTTTAATTGAGTAGCCTGTAAGACCCACTATTTTATGTTGTCATTAATTACTCCAGGATGGTTTGCATTTTGGATGAAATTTTCAAGGAATATTTAGGGTAGTGTCGGAGTTCTCATATAGCAAGCATATACAGAAAATTAAAATAGCGCAATAGAGTTACTTTTCAATTTTTCATTTACTATAGATTTTCTTTAATGAATTTGAAATGCTTTAATTTATTGCCTAAAAATTTGATTTTTAAAAACAAGTAATCAAAAAAGTTGTTATCAGGTGATTTCGGTAATATAAATAATAATACAATATATTATAATGAATGTTAAAAATATTAAACATCTTTGCACAAAATATTTATATTGTCAATAAGTGAAATGTATAGCGGCGAAGGTGGATGATGGGGAAAAAAGGGGGTAAATTGGGGGATAAATATTGTAAAGATATTGTTTTTCATAATATGGTTTTTGCGGTTATTAGGGGCACGAAGTTCAATTTTGTATTCATATTAATATTGGGCCATCCAATACATGTAAAGGTGGTGCATTTTTATATAATATTACTTGTCGCGAGCCTGGCAAACTTTTAAAAGCAGTGGACCCAAATTTTTACCTAACTTCGCGTAAATAGAACTAAAATGTGTTGGAAAAAGGGTGAAATCAAAATGTTTTGAAAGACAAACCCGATTTCAAAAAATAGGTTGCATTAAAAAGTGATAAATTATATTTTATTACATATTTCCTATGAAGTCGGTGATAAGCTGATTGGTCCATGTAACAAAATTTAGTTTTATCTTCATCTTTAGTAACAATAGTAATAAGAACTCACCCTGTTATTGGTTGTAATTTGTCATGGAAATAAATAAATATTGCCACATGAACCATTACATAAATATGTCTTTTGCAGGCACGTAGCCAGGATTTCAGTTCTAGGGGGATCCAACCCTGTCAAAACCAATTCAATGACAAAAAAATTATTAAGAAGAATGCTTTTTTTCACTTGTTGCTAGTCCCCCTGCAAGTGCAACAAAATATGAAAAAAGGTTGCAAAAAAACTAGTTATTTGCCAATATCTATTAAAACATTGCAGGTAGAGCAGTTATGAAAATGTAAAAAATTACAGGTATATCTTGAGCAAATAGGACGTTGGCGACTTTTGCTTAATATTTTTAGGTTTTATATATTTAATAGTATTTTAATAAATAAGTGCTTAGTCACTTTGTTAATATCGAGGTTAACGTGGTGTTATCTTCCATAGAGGGTCTGAAACCATATTGCTACATTAAAAATCTGGATTTCTTTAATCATAAATGTATTCATCTTTCTTTTTAGTACTTTCTGGAAATTCTAAAACTACTTTTAATGATCGTTTGCTTAAAAGTTTTTCTTTTTTTGATAATTCTAAATATTCCTCACTGCCAAAATCGAATATTTTTTGGAGGAAATTTTTTTCAAAATTCAAAAATTTTCTTATTCCTTAAATCGTAATTTGTATACGTAAAGAAAAGAACTTCAAAATTGTGTGAAAATGGATCACGAAGAGAAATTTTCAGCAGCTACCATATATTCTAAGTTTAATAATAATAATTTTTGTTGAAATTATCATAAATTTGGTCTCGGCACGTATTCGCAATTTTGCTTATGACAGGAGATTTTTGTGGCAGAAAAATGAAATTTATTTTCCTATCTATTTATGTTAGAAACTGTCGTACTTACGAAAAAATCATTAGGTGCGTCTTTGTTTAGGGTAGCCTTTCTTAATTTTTTACATTTACATATTTGCGAAACTTCTTTGCAATCGCAGAATGTCTAACAGTGTAAACTTGGGCTTGTTAAAAAACCCGTCAAAAAGTTAGAATTTCAAAAAATAGCCTGCTCCCTAATTTTCCTAGGTTCGAGTTCAAAAATAGCTGTAGTAAGCAGAGCCAATACGGAACTTCTAATCAGCAGTTATTGGAATTCTACTTTCGTAGGTTAAATTATGTAAAAACTCCTAAACATTTTTAGGGCCTCGCGCGGGGGTCCGGACCCCCCCCTAGACTACGTGCCTGGTCTTTTGTCACAGATGATTATTGATACAATTATATTAAATCAGCTTCTTGCTAACCTAAAGTTTTATATATACATATATATATATATATATATATATATATATATATATATATATACATAAAACTTCCTCTAAATTTCCGATTTTGAAAATTGTCACTGAATCATTAAATATGTAATAGACGAGTTTAATTGTTATATATATAATGAAATATTAAATTAATATGCTGTTACTTTTGTTTTGTCGATAATAATAGTTGTTTGTTATTATATCAAACCGTTTATAAATAAATTATACCAAACTTGTTATATTTTTATAAACCACGTGTCCGGGTGAAAATTTATAAAGTGCAGCACCACTTTCAACCTTGTTATTTAAATTTTTATAAAAAAAAATTAAGTTTCAAATATAGTGTAAAATATTATACAGGGTGCTTCAGAACCATCAAAAAGTTTCGATGATTTTATTTTTAAACATCTTGCATTTTAATGCATTTATTTACTTCTTTTATTATTGATTTCTTGATAAAAGTTGGTGGTTCAAAAAAAATATTTTTGATAGTAATAAACTTTAGATCAGGATGTTCAAAAAAGTGGATTTTACTAACAATTTCAAAAAAATAAAATTTTTCTGACTGAATAAAATTTTTTATATTATAGTTATGGAGATATTTAAGGTCAAACAGCAAAAAAAACATTTTTTATTTAAATCTTTCCTTAGCTATTACTAATATGACATAACTAATACTAAACCTTTATTTACGATTTTTTACGGTCGCGGCAGTCACAAAAATTTTGATTTTTGAAACACACTTTTTCGTATTTTTTGAATGCCCTGTATATCTGACTTAAAGTTGAATATTGTGAAAACTATTTTTTCGACAAACACACAAGTTTTATCAAGAAGAAAGTTTTCCGAGAAATTGATAATAAAAAAGTTTCCCATTTAATGCAGACTTTTCCACGACATAATATCTAAATTAATTGTTTTCAAAAACAAAAACATTGTCGTATCTACCAGACTAATATTTGGGCTCAAAAAATATAGCAAATAATATATTATCTCAAAAATAGCTACGCCACTGGTAAGCCTCGCGAAGATATCTGACAGTGTTGCAATTTTCACCGCAAACTATGCGATCAGTCCGTCTTTTTTCCACTCGTACACAACAACAAATTGATGTTTGATTCTATTTATTTCATTTTTATGAATGAAATGCGGGGTCTATTTCTTTTCGACGTCATTGGTACATGCGATACTCTCGTTGCCATAGCAACGCATTATTTTCAGGCATTGTTTTCGTTTCTCGCTAGAAGATTTTTACCAAGCTCGCACGTGGCTCTTCTGTTCGTGGATCGACACAAACGAGTTTGCTGCCGGTGCGGGGGGCGCACATACAGGTTTGCTTAATACGCGCAAGTATATCATTTCGTTTTGTGTTTGTCTCTAGGTTTGCTGACGAGCGGCCAGCCGCAATACTAGGAATGCATTAAATTTAACATTGCAATTATTGATAATTTTTAATGAAGTGAATTAGATTTAATATTCAAAATTAGTATATTGTACTGATTTTTAGTGTGTGTTAAAAAATGATTTGCCAGGTTTTTTTTGGGGAAGAGGTACTTCCCCTACTTCCTCCGAATAGCCGCCACTGCTACTTGCTTATTTACTTTATTATAGGACAGTCAATATTATGTTTTAATGATCGAATTTTGTATAGTAATCCCTAATTCATTTTGAGCAAATTATGTATCACGAGTTGTTCAAGTTTACGTATTTATCAGAGAACCGTACCAGTGAAGGCAACTATAAAAAAGTTGTTTTCGTTCCTACAGGAAATGGAAACTAAATGTTATTCGCTGTTTTCAATATATAAAGCTCGCTTCGCTGTTTACGAAATTGATGAAGTTTGTTTATACATCCAGTTAAAAATAATGTTTGTTTGGTGAGCGCAACTCCGTTGAACCATCAAAAGGAGGGTTATTTGCCGATTTTTTTGCTGCTTTATTATTTTCTACAGAAATAAAAGTCAACAAATGCATTTAATTCTGTGGGAAGATGGCGAAATCTATTGACATAATAATAGGGAGACGGAATTGTTTTGATTTGATACGATTCCTAAGCAATGAAGATTACAAATAAGAATTTTGCACGTTCAATAAATACTTTTTGCTTCTAGCTTTAAACATATTTACATCTGCATCAAGAAAACTAGAAAGAAGATATTACCTTTTTATAATGAAGAGCATTAAAGAGAAACTACGCTGAAAAATTGCAGTCCGATGATGTGGCATAGTAAGATTCCGGTTTTGTCTGTCACTCCATTGACATCTCTACGAAATGCTAGACGTTCTCGAATTGTGATTGGAGGAAGTGGATCATTAATAGTTTTAATTAGGAATCTGCAAGAGTGCAAATGTCTTTTTTCATCCATCCTCAGACTTTCTAATTCTATAAACAAATCCTACACGAGCATTGTGCACCTTTTGGATACGACCCCTGCTTTATCGATTTTTCGAAGTTGATTGTCTAATAGTAAGCCTATTTGTCTCATCAACGAATTATAATTATTTAGGTATACATTTAGAGAGTTCTTCATGAACTGTACGTTATTTTTATTAGCACATAAAAGAATAATGATTTAGTTAGATCTACTTGCAAATTGTGGACCCTTGAAAGATTACTCAAAATGCTGAAGTCATCATTTATATAGGTTAAGCCTCAACATTACCTTACGCATCCAAAACAACAATAGAACTGAGTATCCTCAGCAAAAGTTTGTACCTTACAAACATTTAATGACTACAGGATGTCAGAAACAGACTAAAAACAGCCACAGGCAAAGAACTGAGCCCTGTGGAACTGAACAGAAAAACTAGTCCTAGAAAATACTCTTTCTGTCCTTCTTGTCCAGTATGACCTAACCAAATGAAAAGAATTGACAACTAAAACCATATTATTTGAGCTTTTATATAAGTAAATCATGATTAATAGTGTCAAGTGCCTTCGAGAAATTTGAAATTATAAAGGTTTTTGTAAAGTTTTCTCTGATGGCTCCAAAGGCGAAAAATGTGTAGGTTGTGCCTTCAGTATTCCTCAAGACAATATAATTCAACAATTTAAATGTAATAACATGGCATCAATCTATACAGCTGAGGCTTCTGCAATATTAAAATCACTAGAGTATATTTACATTCATATAAAAAATCACACAAAAAAGGTTACAATTTTGTCGGATTCACAATCTGTACTCTTATCCCTTAAAAACAGTTCACATTGTAAACATTCAATTGTCGCAAACATCCTAAATTACTTTTTAAAACTTTATTCCAATGAAGTGAAAATAATTTTTATATGGGTGAATAGCCACACTGGCAACGAACAAGTTGATAAGGCTGCAAAGGAAGCATGTTCCTCTGAATTGAGAATTAATGATATCCCTTATTCTAATATATTCACGTATATTAGAAGTAAAAACCATCAAGATTGGGAAAGAAATTATCAGAAATATTCCAATAATACCCAAAATACATATACATACATTAATATATCCCGAACTCAACCAAAACGCTTTGATTTACTATATAAATATTCCAAGACATTTATGTGTATCTTATTTTCGATTTGGGCATGCAGTCACCTTTTCAAAATGAGTCTCAACAATAGTCCTCTATATTCTTGTAATAATGAAAGCTAAATCACCGTTTATTCAATTGCAAGCTCAACACACAAGCTGTACCCTATATAATTTCAAAATTAGGTCAATTAAAATTACTGCCAACGTCACTCTTAATATTACTGCAAAATGTAGTCAAAAATAATAAATTAGAAAGTATATTCTTGGAGTACTTAAAAAGATATAGCGTAAGAGTTTAGCCTTAGAATATTTAAAATTAGTACGCTAGTTAGAATTGTTTCCTCTGTTTTTTCCTTGTATGTACATTCTACCTATCCGAGCCCACCTGTTAATTGTGTTGTCTACGTAATAAAAAACGTCCTCAGGGCCAACTGAGGACGTTTTTTATTACAGGGCGAGAAGTGTGTGTCTCTGTTTACCTATCCCTGAGTTATCGTGGGTTTTGGGATCTAATTGAGGCTAGATTAGGTGAATCTTAAATAAATGTTCGTTCAACTGCCTTAATTGATTTAAAATATGATCAATTACTTTAATAATAAAATAGCATGACAAGTCGTGGCTAAATGAGTTTTACTCAAAGCCAAAAAAAAAAACTAATCATTTTTTTATCACATGCTATCATCAATGACATTGGTTAACGCAACATATATACCATAATGATACAATACTCATACATCTGTTTATGTAATACCTTTTCAAACCTTTTTCAAATAGCCAGTAAAATACTTATTACTCTAAGATCATTCAAACTGGACGGGTGAGATACTTTAGATAATGGTTTACCAATCGATATTTTCCAATACGATATTTACGAGGGAAATAAAAAGGAGTTTATAATAACTGAAGCAAATGAAATTAAGGTATAATAATATTTTGAAAAAGTACAGATCTAAACAGACCCTGCTACCAGGTGATCAAGAGAGACACGCGGAGTTTTCCCAAAGTTTCATCAATGAAGTTAAAAATAATCAAAAATGTTTGCAGTTAATTTTATGAATCGATGAGGTCAAGATTTCCAATGATTTCCTACCCTTGTAAGCTCCGAATAGACTTTAATGTTAAAGTATGGTACTGGTACTTCAATGTTAAGATATAGCTCGATCGGATCAAGAATTGTGGATCCTATTTTTTTAACAAGTCTATGGTAAATTGAAATGTTTACAGACATACTTTAGCCGTTTTTAGATGATCTTATTTTAACTAACAACAGTTAGCTCCCGCTCATAAGGTTCAACAAGTTAATAATTTATTACAAGACATATTTGGTAATAGATACTTAGCAAGGAACGCTCCTGTTCGTTAGCTACTCACTTTCCCAACCTGACCTTTTGGACTTTTTCTTATAGCACCATTTAAAAAATATAATGCACGAAAGGCGTTACGCAAATATCGAAGAGCTCCAACAAAGTTAACAATATTGATGTTAGAACCATTTTGTAGGCCACTAGGCTTGCTTAAGGGCACGTTGAAAAATGTATGGTGCAATAAGGGGGATGTTTTCCAGCATTTTATTTAAAGTTTGTTTAAAGTGTATTATAACATAGAAATAAAGGTCTAATTTCGAATTATAGCCTCGTTAATAAAATTAAGAAATCAGCTAAATTCTTGTTCTTCACTTTACTAAGTAAGGTATATGAAAACTTTTGTTCAGAATTTAATGCAGCTTGTTTTCCAAGGGTTTTATAAACAACACACTCTATCACATAAAATTGGGGAGTCAGCTTTCTTATACTCCTCTAACTGAGGATTTCTTGCTCTTTTTAGACGCCATTCGCTACCAAGAAGCGGCAAAAAAAAAACAACTAAATAATTAGTTCACAAAAGATTAGCATTTTTTTAATTTCACTTTACTTTTTATCTGTTTCTCTTAAGCTACGGTCAACCTTTTGAAAAGTTCTAGAATCAATTTTTCTTGCCTCCATACAATTGCCGAGTGCTTGTCCATAAATGTAGGACATAGTATGGTTTTATGAGTCCTTATGGCTCAAATAAACTTTCATTAATTTACACTAGTTGATTCGAAAGTTAAAGCAGCAAAGGAAATCGTTCGGTACCCCTTTGAGCCCCAGGGCTTTGCTTTTACCATTTGTCGCTTACAATAAACTGACTAAAAAGGCTCGATATACAAGGTGTCCCAGAATAGATATGCAATCTCTGAGATATAAATAGAACAAGCATAAAAATGTTAGTTTGTCATATAAGATTTTCTCCTAAACTTCTCACCAACTGAAATATTTGTTCTTAAAATAGGTATCTGGAAATGTCAAAGGTACCAGAACGGGGGGGATAAGAGCATTTTTGTCAAAATCTGCCACTATTCGATGTCAATCAGAAGTCACTGGACTTTACCGACAATGCAAATGTTCAGGTAAATCAATTTAACTTAGCAAGTGCAGTGTTTCCTAAATGATCATTTTTCTGGGAAATGAGTCGTTTTGTAGAAATTGATAAAGGGGACATTTTATCTTTAAAAATGTCTCAGCGACAAAAATGTTTTAATTGTTTTTAATGAAATATCTTCACGCAGATAAAAATAGCGTAGCAAAGAAATTTAAAAGTAGTTCCTTCTCGACCCCCCCACATGTTCTGCTACCTTTGACTCTTAACATTTTCCTAAGTAAATTAAGCTATTACATCAATCACCTAAATATTATGAAGTTACGTCAAACGATACCAAGATTATTTGGGAAGCTTGTTTTCCAAATCCCAATTCAGTTCAGGAGAACATTATATAACAATTTAACATTATTTTTGCTTGTTCTATTTATATCTTAGAGATTGTCCGTCTATTCTGGGACACCCTGTATCGTAGAGCGTTCTTGCGTTTAAAAGACTTACAGAATAACCGTGTGAGTTTTTTACACGTATTTAGAAAACATCCTGTATATGCTATACATAAACATATGAAATATGAATAAGTTACTTACCAATGAGATACCATTCCCCATTCGTGATGAAGTCAGAGAGGTCGCCTCCGGTATCCGAGTTCAAAATCAGGTCAAGCTGCACAGAAAGGGAGAGCCATGTAAATTATGCCTCAACTAATTATATCTAATGGAAATTACTTAGGTGTTTTGCGGCAGAATATTAGCTAATATAGTACATCAGCTATGAATAGTTATTACAACCCAAACAGGTGAGACGCTATATACTTAACATATAATTATATTACATTAGACATCAAGTTAACGCCATGAGACATTTAAAGACATACCAGATGCTATCCAAGTTGACATCGTTACGAGCGAATTTTAATAGTATTTGCCAGATCTCTGCGATTGAATTTAAGCGATAATAAAATTCTATATCCGACAGGTCCCTGGTGCCATTAGTTGCATCCCTTTCGATTTCTTTTCATTGCCTCACATTCACGTTTAACTAGATCGTATACGAAACTGTCCACTCTAAGAATATTTGATAAAGAAATCGGTTTAAAGAAAATTATAGTTATCGAATGGAAAAACTGAACAGATATACATCATGACCCAAGACTGATAAGGAAAACTTTTTTATTTGGAATTTCCCAAAAAAAAAATCTTTATAAAAGTTGGTGGCATGACATAGAACTTAATTTCACTTTATTAAATTTTAGCAGTGACGTCCGACCAGCGGGAAGATGTGAAAAAGCCTTCCCTGTTGAAGACTAAAGTACCCTTAGTTTGCAAGATGCAAATAAAGTTTATTATAGCTTTTCTCTGGACAGAGTCAAGCATGTTGAGGAGTGAAGGAGAGGTGGCCCAATAGTATGACAAAGCTCGATAGCTCAGATACCATTCACTATAGAGACATACTTTGCATACGAAAGTTGTAGGAGGTCAAAAGCTGCACAGTGCAAAATTATTTTCCACTGTATGCAGTGGTCCAAAGAAATGTTTTTAATAGAACACCCAATGTATTTTTGCATATTAGAATTCGTCGCAAAATTTTCTATATGTCACCATATTTAATTTAGCACATCTTTGCGACGTTGCCAAATAACTCGAAAAAAATCCATAAATTTATGAAAACTGTAAACATACTATGGTAAAATGTTTAATAATTTTTTATTAATATAATATCAAACAAAATTTACTGATAATATTGGAGGAATAATTATTGAGGAAGGCTCTTGAGGCATGATATATTTATTATTTGATACAGGGGTGTTTTCAATAGATGTACCAATATTACGAAATTGAAACCTAATTTACACTGGTTTTTTAAATGGAACCCCCTGTATTTTATCACTTTTTCTTTTAGGGATTTTCATCCTCTTCAAAATTTATTAATGCATGCTTGTGCTTATCTCTATTAATTTTGACAGTATTCTTTTTATAAAAAATCTACTGAAATTAACTATTTTACCCCTATAATCAAGCAAGCCATGGCTCATGGTTGTTTTACGATGAACGATTCTAACCTAACAATAATTATTAATTTTCGAGTCTTTGTTCAACTTTACAGTGAATAAAATGGAAAATTCTAATTTATCTTCAGATGAAGAATATTTAGATATAGTTAGACATATAGAATGGCCAAGGCGTCGCCGCAAAAGAGAAGATCAATGTGCTAAATATGGTGTTGTATAATTTCGAGACAGATTTCGTTTAGCAAAAGAAAATGTACAATGTTTGATAGAACTAGAAGGAGACAATATACAGAAAATCATTAATAGGAACAATTTATTACCAATAATTGAGCAATTTTGAATAACACTTCGTTTATGGGTTATCTATGAATTTTCTATAACTGGATATAAAATGTTTTTTTTAAGGATCCTTCCAAATATTAAATAGTGATGATTGTAATATCCACAAAGAAAAAGTTTGTAGAGGGATTAAAAAATAACGAGGTAAGATTTAAACAAAACTTAACTAACCGATTTGGGGATTTGACAAATATGAAAGAAATAATTAACGATTGACGAACTGCTGGAGCGCCATCTACACTTTAAGTTAAAAGAGGCTTATAGAGTGAAACGAAATCTGTAAAATGTAGCGCCATGATATCTATTCAGTTGTTATTTCTGCAATTTTATTTGAGAGGATGATGTTCAGAAACCCATAAACAGTTATCGGTTGGATGTATTTATGAGTCTGATAGTTGTTGATGCGATAGCGATTAACATTGAGAAACCGGGCGTAAATAGCGTTAAATTGGACAAGGTTTTTTTTACGTAGGCCCTCGGTTAGGGATAAATCTTTACCTTATGCTTATCATCAATTTCAGTCTCGAAAACAAGTTTGAGAAATTGTATGTTGGAGTGAAGTATATATCGTCAGCAAAGTTGTGAAGATAATTGCTGAGAGAAGAAAGCAGGTCATTGATGTGTAGAAGGAATAAGGTAGATGCAATTTCATGGGTTACGAAGATAAGAAGACATGCTGACCTTTGGTATCGAAAGTCGTATTGCTTGTCATGAATAATTTTATACCTTTCAAAGTAATTTAAAAAATTTTTCTTGTATAGAAAGATTTTCCGGAGTATTTTGAAATAGGTTCTTGGTTATAAGATACCTTTTTAGTCAACGTTGATTAATGATTTTCAATTCAGTAAATAAAACATTAATGTGTTGCTCTTCATCTAAACTATTGTGCAATTGAAACGCAATTTTTTTAAATTTAACCTAAATTTAAATGGCTATAACTTGTAAACAAAATGGTATGTTCACAAACGGTTCTTTACATTTTGAAGGCTTATGTTTTGTTAACATTTTTGTGGTATGCGTGTTTTAAGGGTTGCTTTGGTCTGATATATACGAGTGAAAACAAAAGTAGTTTTTTTTATACGAACTTTGGCAAGAAGGAAATTTTGCAAATCTTAAATTATTTTGATTTTATATGTATGTACTTAATAAATGGGTTCTTAGGAAAAAACTAATTTCGCAAAATTTTGATGCGATTTGTGTCTTTTTTAATTAATTTTTTTCTTATAATACGCATTTTTTTCAACATATTTCTCTCTAAATTAAACACTCTTATTAAAAAGACTATTCTTATTTTCTTAAATTGGACTTTGTCTCCTGAATTCCGTAAAGGGTATTTTTACTTTATCTTATTATTGTTAATAAATGTGACTTCAAACCTCGGGACGGTTTTTTAATTTCATAAAATTGTTACCGGTAGTCTGAGTAATTTTCATTATTTTTTAAACTTAAATTTTTTTAACATAAAAACTACTTTCTTGTAAATTACCAATTGTAGGCATTTTTTAAATAAAGTTATGCCTAACTGAGTATGTTTTCTTCTTTATTAGTAAGTTTTCTATACCGAGCGTCCAAAAAATATATAATTATTAAAACCTTTATTGCAACTTGTACGTTCGTTTCTAACTACTGAAGGATACTTTCTTTTTAATTGAACCTTAATTAACTCTCTTAAATTACGATTTTATCCTGAATTTTGGAAATTGCATTTTTACTCTTCTTTATATATTGAAAAACAGTGGTTATATTAACCATAGGCAGAATAATTTTTTAATATTTTATTAAACTCAGATATGAATTGGTAATTTACAAGAAAGTAGTTTTTATACAAAAAAAAATTAAGTTTAAAAAATAAACAAAATTACTCAAGCTACAGATAATAAATCTATGGAATTAAAAAATCTTCTCGAGGTTTAAAGTCACTTATCAAAAATAATAAAAAAAGTAAAAATACCTTTTACGGAATTCAGAGACAAAGTTTAATTTAAGAAAATAAGAAATATATATGACGGTCTGGAAAAATTAATTAGTACACCCCTGAAGTAAAAATAACATTCGGAAAGGCATAATTGTATTTACTTTTTTTCAAAAAGTCCTTGGAGAAGCCAAAACTATCAAAATAATAGTCTGTTTAATAAGAGTTTTTAATTTAGAGAGAAAAATGTTGAAAAAATGCGTATTATAAGAAAAAAAATAATAAAAAAAGAGACAAATCAGATATCAAAATTTTGAGAAATTAGTTAAGAACCCATTTAGTGAGTACATACATATAAAATTAAAATAATCTCAGATTTGCAAATTCTCGCTCTTGACAAAGTTCGTGTAAAAAAAAACTACTTTTGTCTTATCCCTCGTATATACCAGACCAAACCAACCCTTAAAACACACAAACCATAAAAATACTAAAAAAATATAAGCCTACAAAATGTAAAAAATCGTTTGTAAACATACTATTTTGTTTACAAGTTATAGCCATTTAAATTTTGGTTAAATTTTAAAAAATTGCACATCAATTCACAATAGTGTATACACCTTTAAACAAAATTCGTTCACATTGTGTTCCATCATTCTAGTCTCCTATCACTTATGTTTAAGTCTAGTTTCAGCTTAAATAAGTGATTCCGAAACAATTCTACCTCTTGACGCCTTTCCTTTTCCAAAAATATTGCTAATTAATCTTTTAATTCGTAAATCTGTTGCACAGATTTGCCGTGATAACCACCTTGATTCACAATAAAAATGTAAAGCTGTTGGTTCACCTATAACTTTGCAAAGTGCAGAAAAAGTCTGGACTTTAGAGGACTCATTTTTATATAATTCACCACAGTTAAAACTATCGTTAGCAAAATAATATAGTTACGCTGTAGAGTTTTGGTATTGAAGAATAGTACTTTCAAACCATTGATTAATTTAATATGCCAACTTGTTTAACACTGATGTCTAATCTTCAGTGACGCACACTGTAAAATGTTTAAACCGATGCCAGGTTATTAGCTAATATCACAAAGCCGAATGAAATGAACTATTATTTACACCCGATATGATATAATATTTGTTCATGCAATTGTAACTTTAAATACATTTTTTTAAAATCTCTAGTACCAATATAAATATGATACAAATCAAAACTATTAAATTTAATACTAAACAAACATATTTATAAATAAGTTTCTACAAACTATAAATACATAGTATAAATGGCTCACCGATCAAAAAAATATATATTAAAAATGAATATTAATAAGTGACATTGAAAGTTATGATCTTTATGGAGTTTATATGCACTGACGAATATCAAATGTGTATGATTTTAATTACCCCTTCTCAGGACCAACAGTTGCCTCAACCCCTCTTATAATTATGAACAGTTGAGACCCTACACATCAAATTAATGGTATAATTAAATTGGTTGTAGTGTGGAATGTCACCCCATCTTCATACGCTGCTGAAAATGTTGGCTATACAAGTGTGTTATATAAATAAATAACTGATTACAGGAAACAGTGGCAATAACACAAAAATATCGGCAGAGAATTACTGTCTAAGATTTTGCATAAAGTCCAAGACGTAAATAGCCTTACCCTTCCTTGTTTTTCCGATGTCGACCTTATAAGATTTCGTTTATCTTATTTCTCGTCCTTTCTAAGAATCTATTTATTTTATCGTTATGGTAACGTGCTTTTGGTTTTGAAAAATGACTTTTACTAACTGGAGCGGGTCGGTCAAGTTTCCCTCCCGAATCAAACGAATTTCAGAAATAGATACACTACCATTTTGCACATATTTTGCACAATTTTGCACACAATAAATACAATTTTACACACTCACCCAAGATAAACTAAAGCAATTTTTAAACGGAGGGCAAACTTGACCGTTTCCCCCCGTCTTTCAAAATATCTAAATATTTTTATATCAATCGTCCCATCTAATTTTGCACACTAGCTATCAAATTTTGCACACCCTCCTAGAGTTAAGGGGGGTCAAAAATTTGCATTTTCCCCCCCATTTGTCACGAAATTGAAAAACTTTTATGCTACTTTATTCACTTAATTTTGCACACCTATTTTTAAAATTTGCACACTCTTCTAGAGAAAGTTATGGGGCGTCAAAAAATTGTATTTTTTCCCCGTCAGTCACAAAATTGAAAAACTATCGTTCTACTCGTTTCACCTAATTTTGCACAATTTTGCACACCTACTTTTAAATTTTGCACTCTCTCCTAGAGAAAGTCATGTGGCGTCGAAAATTTGTATTTTCCCCCCCGTCAGTCGCAAGATTGAAAAACTGTTGTGCTACTCGTTTCACCTAATTCTGCACAATTTTTAAATTTTACACACTCTCCTGGAGAAAGTTATGGGGCGTAGAAAATTTGCATTTGCCCCCCCGTCAGTCACAAAATTGAAAAACTGTTGTGCTATTCGTTTCACCTAATTTTGCACAATTTTACACACCTATTTTTAAATATCGCACACTCACCTAGAGAAAGTTATGGGAAAATTTGCATTTTCCTCCCGTCAGTCAGAAAATTGAAAAACTATTCTGCACCTCGTTTCACCTACTTTTGTACAATTTTGCACACCTATTTTCTCATTTTGCACACTCTGTGTACTAACACATCTAATGCATTTCAGTTTTAAACTGAACACGTTGTATCGCCGACAAGCGTATTTATCGCGTTCAAAGCAATCTAGATCGTTCTCGTGGTCTAGCTAAATTTAGCAAAAAATGTACTTTAAAATTTAAAGCAAATGCCCAACCAGTTGCTAAGCCACCACGTAGGGTTTCTTTTGCCATTAAAGACAGATTAAAGAAGCAATTAGATATTCTTCTAGAAAGAAGCACAATTTCGACATTTGACGGACCTACCTAATAACTTAGTAACCTGGTTATAGTTGAGAAAAACGATAAAAGTTTACGGTTATGTTTAGATCCGCGGGATTTAAATAAATCATCAGAACGTTAATATTGTATAATTCCCACTCTGGATAGAATTAGGTCAAAATTAAAAGGTCAATGTTATTTTACGGTTTTTAGATTTTAGAGAGGGGTTTTATCAAGTAGAACTTGATGAGTCTTCAAGTAATTTATGCGCTTTTGGAACTGTGTTTGTAAGTTTAACAGGATGCCTTTTTGCCTAAATTGTGCTCCAGAATATTTTCAAAAAACTGAATTGTGAAAACTTTGGTGACATTCCAGGTTGTTTAGTAGATTTTGATGATCTTTTGATTGGAGAAACTTCAGAGTCACATGATAGGTGTTTAAATATTGTACTACACCGGGCAAGGCAATTAAATGTCAAATTAAACAGTAAAAAGATTCAATTTCGTGTGTCTGAAGTAAAATATTTAGGTACTAGGTTTTACAAAGAAGGAATAAAACCTGACGATGATAAAATTAAAGCCCTTTTGGGACTCAAAATACCTAATAATAAAAAAGAATTGCAGCAAATGTTGAGCATGATAAATTACCTTCGTAGTTTCATTCCTAATTTATCTGCCTTATCTTCTCCTTTAAGAGAAATGCTAAAAAAGAATGCCACATGGGTTTGGACCCAAAAGCTAACAAATGCCTTAAAGACAATAAAACAAGTGCTTTCCTCTCCTCCACTTTTAGCCAATTTTGATGAAAAATTACCTATTACTATTCAGACTGATAATAGCCAGAGCGGACTGAGATGCTGCTTGCTTCAAAATGCTTTGCTTCTAGAGCCTTATCAGATTTCGAAAGTTGATTTAGCCAAACACAAAAAGAATTTTTGGCAATATTGTGGACTTGTCAAAAAATTTCAAAATTTTATTTATGGCCGAGACATTCAAGTACAATCAGACCATAAGCCCCTTGAAGCATTAAATCTTAAAAATATTACAGACATTCATTTGCCAACACTTCAAAGAACAAAGGTAAAGCTTTTAAAATATAATCTAAGGGTAAAGTATACACCAAGTAAAGACATGCACATTGCAGATTTATTGTCAAGAAATTATTTATTAGAAAAATCTAAAGATGATAAATTTATAATAGAAGTGGTGCAGTGAATAAACATGTCTCAAGAAAAGAAAAAAAAATTTAGATTTGAAACTGAAAAAGATGAAGATCTTAAAAGAATTAAATATTATTGTATCCACGGATGGCCTTCTCATAGATCCAAAATACCATTTAACATACGGCCATATTACCAATTTAGGAATAGTGTTATTATTTGTGCACAACCGAGTTGCAGTGCCAAAGTCTCTGCGAATGGATATGTTAGGGTTACTACATGAACCCCATCACGGCTTTGTCAGAACACAACGAAGAGCCAAACAAATCTCTATTGACCAAAAATTAATCAAGATATTAAAGACATTGTTCGAAAGTGTAAAATCTGTGAAAAATATCAGAGATCCAAAACTCCCTTTTGAGGAAATAACAAGTGATATTTTTGAGTTTGGAGGTTACTCAATTGTAGACTATTTCTCAAAATGGCTTGAAGTCGTTAAATTGGCAAATAAAAATCCCCCGGAGGTGATAAAAGTTTTCAAAGGTGTGTTTTCGTCTCGTGGAATACCTCATAAAGTATATACAAATAATATGCCATTTAATTCAAAAGAATGTTGGGATTTTGCAAGATCTTAGGATTTTTAGTTCGTGACTTCGAGTCCAAGCTATACAAGATCAAATGGAATGGCTGAACATGCAGTGCAACTTGCTAAGAATATGTTACGTAAGTGTGATGATATTCATCTAGCTTTACTAGAATACCGCAATACTCCACTTGAAGGTATCAACAAAACACCTGCACCATTTTTAAACGGAAGAAACTTAAGATCAAAATTACCAGTCACAAATAATATGGTTAGAATCTATGCAAAATGATTTAAGATAAAAGAGAAACTTTTTATTGTGACAAAGAAACATCAGAGAAGAGAAATACTAACGAAAATGTAGTTATGCAAGAAGGAAGAATATGAGTTCCGGGAAAAACTATAAACAATGTTCCAGGAGTCCCGAAATCCTATGTTGTAGAAAAGGAAAACGGCAGACAAGTTCGACGCAACAGTTTTCATATAAGACCATCTCTTAATAGCCCTGTGTTGCGTAGCATTCTCTAAGTTGAAAAGGTAAGTGAAAATGAGAATAATGGTAATAATCAAGATTCATTTAATAAGGTGGACGGGGAGAAATACTACCGACAGGTCAAAGACAGGATTTGGTTACTGGTAGGAAAAGTAGCAGGGTTGTCAAGAAGCCCCTAAAATTAAAAGATTATATTTCGACCTAAATAATTAAATTTCATTACTTTATTTGTTTTCAGAATTTTATTTGTTTGACTAACAAGTTTATGTTTTTGTTAGTTTATCCATATTTTCTTTATAAAGATGTAAACAAGGTTATATTCCTATTTACCTTAGTTAGGTAATGTTAGATATGATTAGGTTACTTATAAGGTGTTATCATCAAACAAATCATCAGCAAACCGGAGGTCTCTATCTTGGTTGTAGAGTTGAAACTGTAATTTTTAGTGGTATTTTATAAAACTTTAAAAATGACTACCGCTAAATTTTTTCGATCTAACTTTTTAGAGCGTTTCAGGCTTCACACTAAAGCAAATATCAGTAATTTTCTGCTGTCGTTCTTGTAATTTTTTTTTTTTAAGAAACTCACGCATTTTTAAGTAACCTCAAAGAAAGAAATCAAGTGGAGGAAATACCGGAGAGCGCAAAGCCATTATACAGCTCCACCATATAGCGCCCAGGAAATTGATTATAAAGATACTCTCTACTCCACATTGAAACTGACTCTATCTTAGTCAGTGGAATCGATATATGCGAAGGTGCCTATTAGTGATTAACTTTCAAAAATATCAGTTCAGTTTCGCCATAATAATCTTGGCAATTCGCTTTTAGATTTGACTGCAGCATGTTTCACAATCGACATATTTCGTTTTTCAAGTAGCTTTTTATGAACAAACTTCAGGAGCAGCCATGTGATCTCCCCTATCACCTGTGGTAGCAAATATCTTAATGAAACCTTTTGAGGGGAAGCCTAAGAATCGTCCTCATTAAAGTCAAATTCGTGGTTCAGATATGTAGGTGACACTTCTATCATATGGCTTCATGATCTAGAAAATCTCCCTTTGAATCAGCAACACCCTACCTACTGGCAAATTCACGTTATCATCGTGAAGAAGCAACCAGTTATTAATTCTTTGGAGAGCCCTCGCGAATCGAAGCATAATTATTTACAATCGAAAACAGAGAAAACGATGAAGTTTTAAGAAAATATAACAATCCTACTCTACGACAGAAAACTAATAAACTATCGATAGGAAGTGTAGTTCTTCCATTTATACCCGAAACTACTCATTCAGAATCAGTTCCGATCTAGTGAAGTGAAATAAAGATTCCTGAAGATGCCTCGTGCACTCGGAGGCGAAATGTCGGATAGTGATTCCATTTTGATATGGTCTAATCCCAAGAACCATCATGGTTCTTAATTGCCCGTGAAATCTTTCGTTCTATCGTTGGAAATAATTGCCCCCTTTCCGAACCCCCTAACAAATACCTATGATGCATAGTAATAGCTATTAGGTTGATGTAATTTACTCATAATTTACCAAAACTAAAATTTATGAAACCAAATAATTATTACAGATCGTATTTATATTATTAAACGTCAATATTTATTCATTTATGTCACGGTTTAATACAATATTTGTCATTATATAATACCCAGAATAAAGCATTCGATTTGTGTTATAAATTTTCCTAAAACAGATACCTGCATAATGATGGGCGTTTGAAATCGGATTTTAAATTTATGATAATTCAACAGCAAATCTGTACACTGGACAGCAAATTTAAGCGGACAAAGGAAATGTTGATAAAATCAAAATGTTGTGGAACTTTTGATTAACATACCGATTTTAACAAAAAAAAAATACAACCTGTAGCTTAATATACAGTGTCTCCCTAACCGTTATAGCTACGAGGTAGTGTAGTTTCACTCTGTATAGCGAATTGTTGTTGTTAATATATTGGCAATTATTTAATATGTACAAGGATTAAGCACGCTTGCATCGTGCTCAAGAAGTGGTATATTAGATTAGTCCATAATAGATAGATTTAACTAAAGATAGACGATAGTGGCAGTAATGGCAAGGGCGGACCTTGTCCGTCCTGTCATGGGTCTGTACTATAGTAATAATATTCCATAGAAGTGTTTAGTTACCAACGACTTTCCTTACTTACGAACCTGAACCTAAGAGTAAGACGAATTAACCCCAATTCATCAAATATTACATGGCAACCCTGCCTTAAAAGATCGGGTCGTGTAGAACTGTATGGAACTAACAAAATAAATCTGCAAAAATGTACTAGCATAACAGCGGAAAATAGAAATACTGTGTTATGGGTGACATAATGCTAAAGGATAAATTATGAACACACTACTAAATAAACCACGTCAAATTAACGACGAACTGTATGCTGATGATGACGATATAGGCCAGAACGACGTTTTTTTAGAGTTTTATTTTAGGTTCAAGAGAGAAGACATTTTAAATTTGGAAATTTTGAAAATTAATTAGAATTCTGCTGTAAAGGACGTAAATTTCAAGTATATGTATAATAAATATATAAACATACCAAGTCCGAGGAACTGAAATTGGCAAAATCGAGTAAGGCTTAAGGTACTAGAATTATTATCAGACAATAGGTTATTTGATCTAAGTAGGGCGTGTTTTATCAAAATGTTGTTGTGTGTGTATAATATTGCGTAAACAGATGAATATTGGTGATAATTTTCTATTTTTACATAACAAAACAGTTGGTTAGCAAAGTTTTAGCGAATTTTATTACAAACTCAAATCCGCCGAACGTGAAAACAGAAAGAAATCATGCAATTTAAAGATTTAAACATAACTCGATTGGAATGGTAACACGCGGCATTCCGAGCGGCAATCTTTTATTTCATAATGGCGGCCAGGCACCCTAGTCAAAGCCTATTACCAAAAAAAAACAATAACTTCGGCTTTTAGAAGTTAAGAAAAATAACAACTCAGACTTGTGAAACATCATTGAAAAGCTCTTTCCAAAAATTCAAAAATCCAATATAGCGTCCGTATGAAAATAAAAAGTTTATGTAAATATCTCGAAAACAAATGAGGCTAGAATAATATTTTTGCCTGCATTAAATTCCTTTAATAAAAGTGCCAAAAGCCACAAAAGATAATTTAAATCTTTTGCGGATTTGGGTTTATAATAAAATTCTCTAAAACTTTCCTAATTTAACCAACCTCGTAGCTATGACGGCTTCCGAGATAGTAATACATGTAAGCTAAATCTGGGATACACTGTATTCTGTTCTCCTCCAAAATGTGCAAGAATTTGGTGTTCTACAGGGGTAAGCAGTACAGTGTTTGGGTACAAAAACTTTGAAACACCCTATGGACTTATTGGGGAGTGAAAGAACGGTATTTTCAATTTTGGTAGTTCACGTCCACACATGATTGTTAGACCAATTCCAAGGGGGGGTGGGCTGGTGAAAAAGATTTGAGCCCTGGTAAAAAGTATTTTTAAAAATTAAAATATGTATACATTGGAAAAATATGAAATATCAGCCCTGGCACAGAGAAAATGAACCCTGTCAAAAAATTAGTTCCGGTTACGGCCCTGCGTCCACATGTCGTAAGAATCTGGCCCTGATGATGACACTGATCAGTGCCGAAACGTAAGCATTTGATTTAAATATTTAATAAAACTGTCCAACAAAGCTGCTTAAATCTTTCAGTTTGAATGAACAGTATGTTGACTTTCACATGAAAGTCACAACATTTTATTTTTTTATTCACTTTGAAAAGTCGAGCAGATATCCCAAACTCTCTGGTTTACCAAAAATATACAAACCAGGGGAGTCCATCAGACCTATTGTTAGTGGTGTTAATTCGCCGTTACAAGAACTGGAAAAATATCTTGCGGAGATCAGACAACCGACTGTCGAAAAATCTTATTTATATGTAAAAAAATGAGAGCATTTCACACAAATAATACGAGATATAGTTCTTGAAGAAGACGATATCATAGAGAGATTGCCTTAAAAATATTTATTTTTCATTTAACGGGAAAACGTATAAATAAATAGACGGTGCTTCAATTGTGTCCTCACTGCCACCAGTAGTGGCGAATTTATTTATTATATACTTCGAGGAAGACGCTCTTGAGAAAGTAAATTTAAAGCCCAAATTATCGATTCGTTATCTGGATGACATATTTATTATATGGTAACAGGGCCATACAGAACTCGACAATTTTCTAACTCACATAAATTTAATCCATTCCAGAATACAATTTACTCTAGAGTTAAAGGCAAACAATAAATAAACATTAGATGTTCTGATCACAAAACTGAATAACGAACATATCAAATATACTGTACAGAAAACCAACACATACCACCATATTTTTAAATACAAAATCACGCCATTGCTCAACACAATTTCAAGTTGTGGTCAATAACCTTATATCTAGACCCGTGTGATTAATTGAAACACCAACGAGGCAAAACGAGCTTAATATAATATCTGGCGCTTTAAAGAAAAATGGCCACACAAATCCCATCAGAGAGAAAGCTATTATTACAGGGATTTCCCGAGCAACGAACTATAAATATTATGAACCGGGAAAGCAAAAAGTAGTCTTACTACACGTAAAAGGCACAACATACAGAGTGGGAAGTATTCGTACAAAATACAATATAGAGAAATCATGGTTCTTCAAATTGGAATTTTTTTCCGTCGTTTCACCTGCGATTGCACGAGGCATCTTCCGGGATCTTCGCTGCACAAGATCAAAACACTGAATGTTTTCCAAGTATGTTAATACAATATACAAACAATAAGCCACAAACAACCATAGGTAAACTACTTGGAAATCCAAAACAAAATCAATCTAGATAACCAAGCAGTATACAGCATTTCATTCCAAGTTAAACAAAGAAAACTCTGGTTTCAAATTCTTTCCTAACATTCCGAAATACTTCTACTAGACGTGCCTCGCTGTTGTATTCCGCCCTTAAGTTCATCAAGAATCACACTTTGTCTTGTACACAAAATATTTAACATGTCTCTAAGGAAAAAATCGAGTGGACTTAAATCCGGTGATTTTGCTGGCCACTCGATTGCTCCGCTTCTGCCAATCCATTTGTTGAAAAATCTATAGTTCAACCATTGTCGCACTGGAAGGAAGTAATGGGGTGGAGTCCCACCTTTTTGAAAATGTAGGATATTTTGTTGCAAAATAAAATTACCGGCATCATCATTTTGGTTCTCTAGCTCGACATTTATCAAAGGATCGATCGCGTCTTCAAGCATGATCGCCAGTTAAGTTCCCTGCATAAATAAAGGACCAATTAAGGCGTTTTCTAGAATACCCGCCCAAACATTCACTTTTTGTGGCTAATATTGTGCATGATCTTCGCAGAAAATATGCCGATTTTTACCGCTCCAATAGCGACAATTTTGTTTATTCACATTTCCACTTAATAAAAATGTGCAGTTATCACTGAAGCAAATATTTGGCAGTAGGTAAATTTGGATGAGATTAGATAAAATTTCGCAAAATTCAATTCTACTGTTGAAGTCATCTTAATGATGTTTGTGTCAAAATTCCACGACAATCGTACCTAAAAACACAATTTAAGTTGCTTCATGTAGCACTCGCTCATTCACCCTTTTTTATTTGTCATTGAAGCAATTTTTAAAATTAAAGTAAAAAGTAATATTTCGAAAACTACTCATCGAAGCATAGTAAACCAGGGTATCAAAGGTAATTAAATGAACTTTTAAACTTTAAATAACCCCCTTTCTCTTTTAATGTTTCAGGGCATTGAGCGAGGAGGGGGGTTGTGGAAATAGTTGATAAGTGTCCCCCACCATAATAGAATGACGTGTCTCGCCGAATTTCGATATTATTCAATAAGGCTGTGGGAACTTTTTACATTAATACCATATATATATTTATATATATATATATATATATATATATATATATATATATATATATATATATATATATATATATATAATATATAAATATATATATATATATATATATATATATATATATATATATATATATATATATATATATATATATATATATATATATATATATATATATATATATATATATATATATATATATATATATATATATATATATATATATATATATATATATATATATATATAGATATATATATATATATATATATATATATATATATATATATATATATATATATATATATATATATATATATATATATATATATATATATATATATATATATATATATATATATATATATATATATATATATATATTTGTTCCTTGGGATATGATCCTCCAATTAAAAATTAAACAACTATTTTCACGTATTCATGTCTCGTTTTAATAACGTTTCGGCTATAACTTGAGCCTTTATCAAATTAGTAGGAAATTTGGAGAACAGACATAGTTTCAAACATATATGGACACAATTACATTGAAAAACAAATTAAAACTACTTGTTACTGTTTTTCAAATTTCCTACTAATTTGATAAACGCTCAAGTTATAGCCGAAACGTTATTAAAACGAGACATGAATACGTGAAAATAGTTGTTTCATTTTTAATTGGAGGATCATATCCCAAGAAACAAATATATATATATATATATATATATATATATATATATATATATATATATATATATATATATATATATATATATATATATATATATATATATATATATATATATATAACGCATATACCTTGCTCTCTAAAATTCACGGCCAAGGAAGAGAAATTCCGGGAAGCTGACGGTTTTGAGCGACAACCAGTGAACCGACATGACAAAAACCAAGCCTTGAAATATATTTTATCCCGCCATGCAGCGCAACAATTCCCACACGACGCGTCGTTTCGCATCGTAGGGATCTGACGGGATGAAAGGGAGTGAAGCCCACAGCCACTTTGCCCTTGAAATATATATCAAGCCTTGACAGATGCATCGCGAATTCAATAAATTATTTGAATGTGCCTCGGCGTACCATTTTATTAGTTTTATTATTATAGTAACAAACTTTTCATCGATGCAACACACTACACACATCAGTTTGACACGTCGTTCCGCATCTTTGCGTTGTGACGGGATGAAATTGAATGAAGCCCCCGGCAATGTTGCCAGCACTGATTTTTTTTTTCGTACGGGGTTAGTGTGTTGCATACATGAAAAATTTGTAATATATTTTATAGTTTCTTATTAATTTCCAAAATACAACTGAATTTGTATTTAATTTTTACGCATGTACATATAATGGGTGTAATAAATTCGTTCAATTGGTAATAGATTTATTACGATCGCAACAGCACTGGCAACGCTGGCCCGCGGGCGTTTTGGCCTTGAAATAAATATATAAAGCCCTTCCAGATGCGCTGCGAATTCAATAAATTATCCTGGTGCATGTGGGTTTCTATTTTATTGGATTTTGGTTGATTTATTTTGGTTCGTAAATATGTTTCGGCTACAAACCACAGCCAGAATAGAAATCCGACGAGAAGTCTCTATGTTAGTTAATAACTTTTAACGGGTTAAACGTGTTTTGAACTACAAGAGTATCATCAGACCGAAACCTACTTAACCCGTCCAAACTCGAAATGAGGTATTATCCTTTTTTACAAAAATGTAACTACGTCAAAATTTAATAATTTTAATCCGATTTCAAAAACTTTATTTTTACTAATGGAAAATCTATCTATCATCTAGTTTTGAATCTGTCTACGGTTTGGCCTGATGTTTTGTGTTTGCCATATCCACGGGGATAACTGAAGTTCTGCCAGTGCATCTGGGATTCTATTTTAATATGATATAATATATAATATATTTCGACTATAAACCAGTCAGACTAAAATACAGACGAGAATTATTTTTATAGTTTATAACTTAAACCGGTCCACACTCGAAGTAAGGCTCTCGGTTTTTTACGGACATTCAACTCCATGCAACTTTCTTAATTTTAATCCGGTTTTAAAAAAACCTACTTCCACTGATAGGAAATTGTATTTTTTGGCCCGGATTTTATGTGTTTGCCAGGGTGACAACTGAATTGTTTTAAAATTATTCTAAAAGCATATTCTGTTCACTAGTACTATAATAGTAGTAAAATAATTTTTGGGCACCCCTCGTATCTTGGTTTCTTCTCACTTACGTCACTTATCATGAATTCCAGAAAAAATCTCATTGTTGCAAATTGCTCAAGTTTTCACAAACGAATGAAATTAATTCCTCAAAACTTTATGAACACTTTAAATTCTAGCATGCTTAGGAGCTGCTTGCGGGAAGGTTAATAAGTATTATACAGGGTGATTTAGAAATAAGTACCAAAAAATTACAGACATATAAACCTTAATGAAATATGAAAAAAAGTTTTATATAATTTTTCTCTAAGCCTCACCGTTTAGAATATACAGGGCATGTGTGATAAACAGGACATTTTATTATGAAGTATCTGTTAGGATTAGATTTTTTTACTAAAAATTATTACTCTTAGAATTTTTTCATACGAGCTATCATTTCTGAGTTTTATTCGAGTTAATGCGTCAAAACCCTTTATAGGCCAAGTAACAGAGCAAAAATTTATGGATTTTGTGACAAAAATACTACCTGAAAACCAACTGTGCCATCACTTAAAACACATTCTGGTGGTTCATGCTGATGTTTTTTCTGCTCGTATCTATTATTTATTAATTTGTTATACAAAATTTAATGCAAAAAGTGGCAATCGATAGGGTGATTAGTTTCGAAGAAAATCCGGAAAAACGGAAAATTTACCATTTTTTCAAAAATTCAAAAATGAGCCATTTTTAAGTTGTAGCGTAGATTTTCCGGGAAATGGTAGTCCATGACATGAACTTTATGCAAGCGCAGGACGATTGTTGTCGGATAATTAGTTTTTAAGTTATTGCAATTTGAATTTTTTACGGCGCTAACTTCCAGCGAATCTCGATGTGACACGGATTGGCCTATTTCAATTTTCCAAGAAATTTTCGAAAACTCACTTATCGTACTTTCAAGAGTATATTCTCATTTTGCGTTAAAACTTTGCAAAACTACCAAAAAATGTTTACAATCATGACATATCCTCACGCGTCTCCAATCACTTTGTTAAATCAAGGGTATCTCGGGTATCTGATAAACTGATTGGATACGAGTGAAGATATGTCATGTTTGTAAGTATTTTTTACTAGTTTTTCAACATTTTAATAAAATGAAAGTATACATTTGGAAGCACAATAACTGAGTTTTCAAAATTTTATTATAAAATTGAAATCAGCCAGTCCGTGTCGCATTCAGACCCGCTGGAAGTTAAAGCACTAAAAAAATTAAATTCCAATACCTTAGAAACTAATTATCCGATAGCGCTTGTCTTTTGACTGCGTAAAGCTCATGTCATTGACTACCATTTCCCGGAAGGTTTACGCTACAACTTAAAAAATGACCGACTAATGAATTTCTGAAAAATGAAAAAAAATCGGGTTTTTCAGGGTTTTCTTCAAAAATAATTATCCCATCGACCTGTTTAATAGCTCATTTTGTTGGTATTTCAATTCTCTACAATCCGCCTCTTTATAGCATTGCAATTGCTTAAATTGTTTTCATTTTATAAGCACAAAACAAAAAAAAACGCCATTTTTTGCACTAAATTGTTTATAACAAATTAATAAATAATAGTTACGAGTAGAAAAAACATCAACATGAACCAGCAGAATGTGTTTTAAGTGACGGCTCAATTGGTTTCCAGGTAATATTTTTGCCACAAAATCAGTAAATGTATGCTCTATTGCTTGGCCTCTAAAGGGTTTTGACGCATTAACTCGAATAAAACTCCGAAACGATAGCTCGTATGCAAAAATTCTAGGAGTGATAATTTTTAGTAAAGAAGCCAAGCTATAAATATTTTTAACAAAAATAGGCAATATACCGAGTGGTAAAAAATAAGACCATAAGTGCAGGGCATAAACCCCTGTTCTACGCCTCTGACGTGACCCATATGGTTGTCGTTTGTTGAGTTAATGGGTCTATATGTAGCAATAACATGTTCCAGAATTGAAATTGATATCTAGCTCCTACCAGATATTAAATGATAAAATGTCTTTTTTATCACACATGTTTAATACCCTGTATATTCTAAACGGTGAGGCTTAGAGAAAAACTTTATACATTTTTTTTTATATTTCGTCAAGTTTTACATGCTTGTAAATTTTCGCTACTTATTTCTGAATCACCCTGTATAATACTTTTTTAACACATTAATTTATTATTGTTACTAAAATTAAGAAATTAGTTTTACATATATTTTTATTGCGTCGCCCTTATATTTTAATTTCTTGATTATCGGCCCATGTCTTCCAGAAAACATCTGTGCCCGCTACGGAATTTCTTCAGGACAACATAGGATATATTTTACAACTTAGATGTAAGTTGCAAGAGGACAACGTACGAGATTTGCTTAAAATTTAAATTTTTAATGTGCCGTGTATATCAGAAACGGTGGGGTTATGAAAATTTTGTTTAACGCATCAAAATTATTTAATACAATTAATTAATTATTGTTAGTAAAATTAAGAAATTATTTTTATATATATTTTTACTGGATCGGGCTTATTTTTTTATTTTTTATTACCGGCCTATGTCTTCCAGAAAACATCTGTGTCCGCTACTGAATTTTAAGGCAGTGTCGTGTAAACCTCAAGCGCTATTTTCACAAATTATGGCAAAATCAAGGCCCTATATACACAAAATACAATAAAAATCGATGATTGTTACACTCTTAGAAAACAAGTCATAACTTCATCACATTGTGTAAAAAGGAAATTCCGAAATTGTTTTTATAGAAGAATCCTAGTAAACAGAATATGGATTTCTGGGGTACTTTTGTTTATTTAAGATGTCACTCTATATATGGTAAGCAAAAAACATCTAAGACAAAACGTATATAAATTTTAAAAACATACACATTTTCCAATCAGTAAAAAGTAAGTTTCAAAAATTCCAAATAAAATGAATAATATTTTCGAAAAAAAGCGAGTTTTTCGCTTGGAGTGTTGATGGGTTTACTTCGACAATAAAATGATAAGTAACCAAGAAAATTACTTACCAAAAGCAAGACACACGGACTAAAATTCTTAAAATCTAGCCTCATATATTTGAGAAAATGTATCTGCCTTTTTATTTTGTTTGTATATTTAACTGTAAAAATACCTTTTACTATTAAACCAGGTTTTAATAGTAATGATGATGTCCTTCTGACATGTGTTACCTGTCAATTATTCACTTAGACCTAGTCTATCAAATATTATTTAAATAACATTTGAACCTTAAAAATTAGGTAAAAACTTCACATTTACGTATACAGGAGCTATATGCAAGATCTTACACATTTAATTTCTATCAACGGCATTTGTGTTATCCAGGCTTACCTTGCAATATTTTCATTACAGATTGAACATGCACGTGGAGCATGAAACGTAACAATCCTAAAATTATTTTATACTCAAAAACACCTTTGAAATATGGGAAGGAAGGAGTACCATGCATAACATTTTTTTAAAACATTCATGCTTAGTTAATAACATATATAATAAAAATTGTGCTAAAATATCTTAAGTACCAGTATAATTAAAGTTGTTTTGATTTTTCCTAGAACTAAGATTTTTTGATTTTTGGGCAAATACGTTTTAAAGATGATCTACGATGTATGATGAAAATACACATATACCTAAATGTTTATTTTATAAAATCAAATATTTTTTCGGCATACTCAGTTGTAAGAAACTGTAAGAATGTTCTATTTTTTCTCTATGCACAACTGATTTCACGGCTGTAATCAATTACGAAATCATTGTTCTTGGGGGTTAAGACTATGTCAAAATCCAACGTTTAACCTTCGATTGCATAAGGCATCTTCAGGGATCTCTACTTTACGAGATCGGAACACTGAATGAGCTCGGAGAGATTTAGAACGGCTGTGTCGATCCGAAATGTGTACACCAAACCGCGACCCGATAGGTTTCCACCTCTAATGTAAACTGTAGCCCGCGTCTCCATAAAACTTGTTATGTATCTTATACATTTCAAAACATTCTCTAATTTTTCGATTATAGAATCCCGAGACCGATGTAAGAACTTTGGCTATTTTACATATATCATAGGTCCAGAGGAATGTTGGTGTTCAGATACAGCAGATTGTACAATTTGTTTCTCTCTAATACATAGATATCACCACAGGAACAAGAAATTGCTATTATACTCCTTGCGTTTGGAAAAGAATAATGTCCTTCGCAAACACTGTCCAATTTTTGTTGTGTGTGTTGATAATATTGGACCGGTGAAGTAACCGTGCAATCTTGTCTGTGTATAAATGGAAGAACTACACTTCCTCTTAGTAAATCCTTATTAGTTTCCTGTTGTGGAGAAGGATTATTTTATTTTCTAACTGAACGTCTAAAATCCTCAGTGTAATGTCGACTCTCTCTTCGAGCTTAAGTCAGTTTCTTTGTGTCCGATTGTAAATAATTTTGGTCCTACGCTGCGAGGGCTTTGTAAACTGTATCTGTTCGTATGTTCTCGTTTCCTATATACAGAGTGTATAAGGATCCATGCCTTTTCATTTGAACGAGAACATCTAGTAAGGGCATCTTGCCTTCTGATTGAATGTCCATTGTAAATTTTATATGAGGGTGTTGCTGGTTCAGATGATCAAGAAACACGGGGACTGTAGCATAAATGAATCTAAGAATCTCCACTGTCAGCTGTGGTAGCCAATACCTTTATGGAAGCTTTTGAGGAGGAAGCGTTAGAGTCGTCTCCAATAAAGCTAAAATCGTGATTCAGATATGTAGACGGCACTTTTGAAATACGGCCTCATGGTCCAAAAAATCTCCCAGTGTTTCTTGATCTGAATGAGCAACACCACATAATTTGCAACAGAAATTGAATCAGAAGGCACGATTCCTTTTCTAGATGTTCTTGTACAAAGGAAAGGGGATGGCTCCTTAGGACACTTTGTATATAGAAAACCAACCAATACGAACAAATACCTAAATGCAAATTCACATCATCATCCGGCACAGATGCAATCAGTTATTAACTCTTTGGTTTACAAAGCCCTTGCAATCTGTGAGCAAAATTCTTTACAAAATCGGAAACAAATAAACTGACTCAAGCTTTAAGAGGAAATGGATATTGCAATCAGGATGCCAGACGGTGAGAAAATATACCAAACCTATATAGTAAACTAATAAGAAGGTACTAAAACGAAATGTAGTTATTTTTTTTATACACGGTACCACAGAAAAGATTGCAAGTTCACTTCGCTGGTCCAACAAACATACAAGCTTCAAGAAAATTGGACAATCTTTGGGATCGCCAAAGGACATTTTTCCTTTCCGAACTGGAGGAGTATATTCAATTCCTTGTTCCTGTGGTGACCTTTATATTGGAGGAACTGGACGATCCATATTCAATAGGCTTAATGAACGATGTATTATAAAAAAACAAAATGTACAATCTGAACACAACATTCCACTGGTCATAAATGTAATTGAAGTCAAAGTTCGTGCCTTGGTCTTGGAATTCTATAAACGAAAAATTAGAGAGTTTATTAAGATTTAAAACCATCCTACTAACACAATTTTAATGAAGATATGGGCTACATCATACTCGGAAACAGATCGTTACACCGAGTCACGGTTCGTTTAAGAAAGGTCGGATATAAATAACCGGCTTATATCTCTCTGATCTGGTCAGTGTTCCAAACTCTTAAAGATCCCTGCAGATGCCTCGTGGAATCGAAGGCGAAACGTCTGAAAGCGATTCTGTTTTGACACGGTTTATCCCAAAAACCATAATTTCTTAAAAACCTTTTTCTTATTTGGAAAAGTACTTTAAGTTAATTATATTGAAAAAAGTAATTTAATATCATCTGTTTAACACCTTGTAACTCTGAAAGTAGTCACAGGATTGAAGAATTCTTATCAGGATGTCGAGATCTATACCATGTTTTTTTTTTCTGGATAAAAACTTTCTTAAACATCAGAATTACTAATAATGGACACAGAAAAAGCGGGGTAAGAGTACTTCAGTATCCTTGGAGGAGGTTAGAAAATACAGCAGTATTAAATTTAAAAAAAAATGCTGTGTACCGTGACATATAAAAAAAAGATAGTTCCTTTAATTAGATCATAAGAATATTTAATTATGGTTCAAATTTCTCTTTGAACTATAGTTAATAGGCAAAACAATATTAAAATAAAAATTATTTAAGAGTTGCATGGCACCCTTTTAATAAAATTTCTGGTAGTGTATGAATTATTGGTATGTTAATAGATCTGTAACTGCAAGCATTTTTTTAAATTAAAGAACAATTTAAAACTATTCT
Organism: Kuschelorhynchus macadamiae; assembly: GCA_030620095.1. Taxonomy (NCBI): domain Eukaryota; kingdom Metazoa; phylum Arthropoda; class Insecta; order Coleoptera; family Curculionidae; genus Kuschelorhynchus; species Kuschelorhynchus macadamiae. The sequence continues at coordinate 186,333 of JAUTXW010002925.1, read as the reverse complement.
TTGACTCTCTTAGTATATACACAGGAGAGATGCAAGAATGAAAAATGCATGCAACTACAAGGCGAATAACATATCATTAATTTCCATTAAAATTGTGCCTTTAGACCATGTTTTCTTACATCTGAGTTGCAACAGTTATATATTTATACGTCTAAAATGTGGAAACTAAGACAGTCTATATGCGTGCCTTACAAGTCGCTCAATTGGCTCACATCCCCACAAGAAGAAATACAACCTCTCTGCTAAGAACTTTACAGGATAACTGGAGTGGAAACGAGGGATTTAAGGGTGAAACTGAAAAGGGTAAATTGGCAATGCAATAAATTTCACCTATATATTTAGACTAGTAAAAGATTTTCCTTAGCAGTTTATCTAAATATTAAATAAGTATACTGATGTTGACAGTTATTTTCAAGCCAAATGCCGTTAACTTAAAATCTTATTTTTCTCAAGAAATAAAAAACTTATTTATTAGGCCTAGACCTCCTGGCAAAAAAACTGCAAGAATTTTATAATGGCTTATATTTTAATATGATGTAGTACTAAGGATATACCTGAGTCAACACCTAGTCGCGAGGTAGGCAGTGTGACACCTGGCAGCGTAGCGTTTTGAAGCATGTTAAATTATTACATGCGCCAGTACAACTGTTTCTTAATAGTTAAAAATTGGTACTAAACTTGTTTATAGTACAAAAAAACCTGAGAACTATGCGGTCTAACCGTGAAACGCGGAGAGTCAGCACGACGCAAAAGTTGTCGCGCTCTATTATTATATGTATATAATTAAAGCAAAAACAGTTAGATCTCAGTTTAATGGAACAGACGCAGTCTGCAGGCGCTGGAACTGCAGATATTCATCGCACGCCACTGCGTCCCACTACCTGACCTTGTGATTGGGTGCTGAGCCATTGAAATATGAGCAATTATAAAACTCTTGCAGTTTTTTGTCAGGAGCTCTTCGTCTATATGTTGTAGTGGATGTCTCACATAAGTGGGGCACTCAAAATCAAAACCTAACGGATGTAGTTTTTTCCGAGCTATCGGATTACGTCATCGAAAAAACAATTGAAAGTCAAATTAAAAAATCTGGCGAAAAAATTAGTTTTCGGAAACAAATTCACCCTGTATATTTTAAGTGGTAGTTAAGGCTATATGAAATATTTTTGCACATAATTATCGTTACAAGCGAATTTTTCAGTCAATTTGGATACCTTCTAATTCCTAAAATACTGAACAGATTTCGAAATATCCTTTCATCATCTTTTGAATTATTTATAACAACTTCTCAAATTTTGACCCAGGGCTATAATACAGAGCAAAACAAAAAGTCATGCATTTTGAAAAAATGTCACTCCTCATTTGTAAGAATACCACGCTCATATTTTTTGAACGTAACATTTAATAGTTATTGACCATGCCTTGGAACTTTTTTGGGAGTCTTCGAATATCTACTATAGTATTCGAAAAAAAAATTTTTTTGGAAACATTTTAATTTTCTGTTTCTACACGAAATTGCTCTATCTTATAAAGTGCATTAATTAAGTTAGTCTTTGCTAACTTCTATCCCTATCCTCCTGAAATAAAAAACACGCCCCGAAAACACTTACAATGGTTTATTTAGGAACTTAAATCAACTTCAAAATCAATTCTTTGTTCTCTATAACGATTCAGGTGAAAAATGAGAACAAATACTCTGAAGTTTGTCAAACAAAAATATTGTTTGGATGAACATTCAAAACCTTGTTTTAACTTTAATTTTGTGTTTTACTTCAATCCTCTGGCATTAATTCTAACGGCACACTAAATTCGGGTTACTCCGTATATTGCAAGTTTCCATAGTACCTAACTTATCCTTTTAAAATCAAGAGTGTCAGTTAAAACAAAATTTGAAATAAACGTCATGTTACCTATCAAATCAACGGAAGTTCATTGACAATAACAGTATTGTTGACACTTTGTTGTATCCAGAATCCGTTTTCTTTAAAAAATCCAAAAATCAGCTTAACCGCTCAATAAGCCACTAAATTATTAACACTTGTGCATCAAGAATTGAATAACTTCGTTCGAAAATAATTTTTTTTATTTTTTCCGAATGTGTAGAAGCATTCTTTCATAAGTTGCGTGAGGATTGGGACATTCTTTCAAAGAAATAGCAACTCTATGACAACAGCCGCATGCCTTGTTTCCAGACTCTTAAACAGGTACGCGATATCTGAAAGGGTGTCATATCGTCGTGGAACAGGACGACTCAGGATGGCCACTCGTAGAGACGACCAGCGTATACTGCTTGCTGTAAACCGCCGAAGAACTCCTAGTTCGAGGCAGATAAGAAATGTTACAGGTTATAATGTCTCCTGCATACGGCGTTGTCTCCACGAGCGTGATTTACAGTGCTCCAAGACGAGCAGCGTGTCTCCTACTCTTAAGGATTCATCGAGGTGCAAGAAAGGAATGGGCAACTATCAACAATGGGGAATAGCAGAATGTGCTAGGTGCATGTTTGTGGCTAGATCTAACCTGTATAATTCTTATGGGGGCATTTGAGTGTGAAGCAAGGGTGGCGTTTGGAGGAGGCGGTGTGACTGTTTGGGATGGAATCATGAGAAATGGTAGGACTGAATTGATTGTACTGATTGGGGAAAGTATGACTGCCGTATGCAGAGAGCTATTGTTTCGCCCTTTACAGAAAATTTTGGGGACGACTTTGTTTTAGTCGACGACAATGCTCGTCCTCATAGAGCAAGAATCGTCAACGATTTGCTTTGGGAAAACAATATCGCACGAATGATGGTGAATCCTATAGAGCATGTTGAAGTAACCTTAAGTTACGTTTGAATCGGGAAGGGAATGAATAGCAGAATTGGGGCCGCGATTTTGCCTGAATGGAAAGCTATTCCCCAAAATTTCATTGCCGGACTAGGGGATTCTATGCCGGAGAGAATCAAGGACGTCACTCTAAATAGAGGCGGCCAACAAGGTGTTGAATGTTCATCCGGTCAGTATTTTTGTTTGGCGCACTCCAGAGTATTTGTTCTTATTTTTCACATGAATCATTATAGTGAACAAAGAACTGATTTTGTTATTATTTAAGTTCCTAAGTAAGCAGGAAGAGAGAGATAGAAGCTAGCAACTAACCAACTTAATAAATTTGTTTTATAATATAGAGCAAATTAAAACGGAAAATTAGAATTTTTGGAATTTTTTTTCTCGAAAACCATAGCAGATGCTCAAAATACCAAAAATGTTCCGAGGCATGGTTAATATCTATGAACTGTTACATTCAAAATGCGGAGGCAGTGAAATTTTTTTCAAAATGCTTGACTTTTTGTTTTGCTTTGTATTATAGCCCCCAGTCAAAATTTAAGATGTTGTTACCAATGACTCAAAAGACGATGAAAAGAAATCAGTTCAGTATTTTAGAAATTACAAGGTATCAAAATTGACTGACAAATTCGCTCGTAACGATAATTATGTGCAGCCCTTTATGTATTCGGATTTTAAATTTCACTGTCAAACAACTCCACAGGGCGTTCTAAACCTAGACCTAAAAAAACAACACTTTACTTTCCCTTGTATAATTTAGCATATGCGAGTTTTTCATTTTAATTTAAATTCAAATTACAAGGTTGAGCAATTCAAATACAAATTGATAAAAAAAAAGTTACAATTATTACTCCTAAATGAAGCATAAACTCAAAATATTTCTTATGGTGTACATAATGAAAAAAGCAGTGAACTAATATGTGGTTTGATAATTTCCTAACAAAGAATGAATTTGGTGTATGACAAAATATAAAACAGTTCCATTCCAAGACAAAAATTGAAAAAAGATAAGTGAATATGTACCGTAGATTATACACATTTCAAAGAGAAGTTTGTCGTAGTGCTAGAAATAAAATTCTGTTGGGCTAACATATTTAGAAAAAACAGAAATAACTATCAAGTAAGTGAATCGTTAAAATAAATCTACGATATTTTTAAATTGAAATTTTACTTACCTATAACAATTTTTTTTGCATAACAACATATTAGGTGTTTTAAGGTAATTTTATTGGTCAAAAAAGGGTGGGTGGTTGCAAAGTAGGTAGCAGAGAAATTGGTGGCATTGTGCTCCATGCAAAATAGTAATCCTAATGACATGGTTCCCTAATGAAGTGGCTGTTGCGTTTCCGAGTTCTCACTACTGACAAATATATTAATTAGCTTGAATAACTATAGTAAGGGTTTTTCTCTCCCCAACCATATTTTACTTTTGTTTTAACTTACATTAGCGCCGGGGCCCAAAATTGACGGCATCAATTTTTTTATTACTATGTTCTCAGAAAAATTTTGGCTGATAATAGTTGGTACATGAAGAAAAAACTTAAGTGAGATATATGGAGTACTTACTAGTAAAAAACGTAAATTTAAAGAGTATTAAAGCAAGAAAAAATCTTAAATTTTTGATGCCTGGAAAAATTATTGAGAAAATTTGATCTGAAAACGTTTTAAATGACCCCGCACAATCCTTACGAGAAATGGCATTCAGTCAATTTTCTTGAAAATTTGCTATGTTGTAGTTTCCAACCTCCTGATCAAAAGCTTTTACAGACACAACTCAATTCTGCGGCTAGTTTGCAATATACAGGGCGTTCAAGTTGTAATTTTGCCCGTTTCTTATTTCATGCATTTTTTTTTTATTTTTTTTTTGTTTTTAAATACTTAATATGTGTTTAAATAAGTCAGTTACTTAGAATATCTGAGATTAGAAGATACTGTATGTAAAATATTAGTCAACTTATAGAATTAAAATTCACAGTAATGTCAGCTATTTACATACCTTTTCGATACAACATATTTAAAAAAATAGCCAAATCTGACTTTTTGTTTTCGTTTAATTGAACTTTTTGTAAAAATTGGAATTTTAGTATTTCAGGTGCCGTCGAATACGTAACGAAACCGACCGCAACGTGGAAAACAGGTACACTCTGTATGAGTTTTTTCACTGATACTTATAGTAACTTCTAATCTCAGATATTTTAAGCAACTGACCTGTTTGAACGCGTATTAAGTATTTAAAAACAAAAAAACTTGCATAAAATGAGGAAGAGGCAAAATTCCAACTTTGACACCCTGTATAGCGAAAACAACGCAGAATTGAGTTGTGCCTATGAAAGCTTTTGATAAGGATGTTGAGAACTGCAACACAACAAATTTTCCGGAAAATTGACTGAAAGCCATTTCCCATAAGGATTGTGCGTCCTTTATAACATAAATTTAGTCAAAAACATACTTTATATATCACAAGAAATTGTTGACACTTATCTACTTGAAAAATCATTCTTTACATTTTCCTTTACATATATATCTCAGTTAAGATTTGTTACATTGAGTTATTTTTTTTCTGAGAGTTTTTCTTAATGACTAAAATAAAAAAGCTTTTTGTAGGACTCTAACATTTTATACTATGTTTTCACCTATAACTCTAGATCTATTTGATGCTTGCTATTTAAACTAAAATTTATTGACTTCTAGAATTCTAGGTTCTAAAGGCAATTCTTTAGGGTATTTGAGCATGCGTATATATACAGGATTCCTAATAAGAGACTTTTATTATTTAAATAAAAGCTTGGCTAATATGTTATAGACATAAGGGATCCCATAGAGGCACTTTTAGGTTAATTTAATATACAGTTTCAATTTAGTTTAATAAAAGTTCTGATTTTTGAGCAGTTTTTAATTAATTTAGTGAGTAGTCTATTATGAATAATATATATAAAAACCCCTGCTGTGGTGATATTAAAGCAACTAATAATATTGTCAGTGAGAAAACTCCCTGTTAATAATGAGTATGCCGTTCGCGAAAAAGAAATCTGAAAATTGCGGCCATCCTAGCAGCTAAGCGTGCACTAGGGTTATACAGGGTTTGACGAATGTTTTATATGTATGTGTTTTTTATGGTTTTATGTTACTCTGATCAGTGCTGCAAACGCATCTGTATTACATTTTCAGATCGTATTAAACAAAATGCTGTTCATTTGTATAAAACAATGTGTCCCAAAGGCAATGCAAATTCTGTTTTGCTTGAAAAAAGACACAATTTTGCAGATTTACCTGCTACATAATTTTCATATGCGTGTTCCAAACAAATTATAATACCAATTTAAATTTACCATATGCAAATTGTTTATATAGTTTGGTTGGTGTTATAAATCATATATTCTGTCAGTATATTCTAATGTATTTTATTTTTGAATATATCATTCGGTAATTGGCTCAATTCTATATCGCATAATTTTTTTCCTAACCTTTGAATCGATTTGAAGAGATTTTACTGATTTTTTTTAATTGTTTTTATTCAAGCCATCTATAACGTGTCCGCTAAATATATGGCATACCCCCGGGATTATATCGGAGGTCAAAATGGCTCTAGTATATCACAGAAAAACATTCCTAAAGTGTACCTTAACAGATATACAGTCTCCCAAGCGACCTTTTGGTCTCTAACTTTTAACCCGAGTTGTATAATTTAACAAAATTTGAATATTTCATGTAGACCGTAAACGACCATAAAACCATCCTAGAGTAGATGTTTTACATTGTCAAGGAAGCCAGGAAGATTTTCCACTACACAAAAACGAATTTACAAAAGAATCGGAAGACGGAAATGTGAGACTATTCGGAATAATTGTTCTAGCATACCCCAGCAAAACCCATAGTAGAGAGAGAGAGTTAAGAGCCCTCCTCAGTTTCAAGAATACATGCACATACATTTTGATAGAATTGACGTATAAAAACTGAAAGAAAGGATTATTCTATCGATTCAAGAATTAGGGACCAGGTGTGAATGAGCGTCACATATATAAGACCCTTTAAATTTCCCCATAAATAGAAATCTAATGGAGTCAGGCACCCAGATTGTCATAAAATAGCCAAACCTAGATCTATTCATCAATCACGAAAAGTATTTAATAAGTACTGACGAACTAATACGCTAACATAGGCCGGTGCAACTACATGTGTTTTCTAATTTTCAAAATTTTTTAATAAACCATAGCAAGAATTGCAAATAAAAGACATCATTTAATCTCTCTTCAAGAAAAGAACCGTCTAGTCGGATGATTCTCAATAATCCTCGCCCATACGTTAATTGTAAATCTTTGTTGGTCCTTAGTATTACTGCATGGGGATTTTTTCATCTTAGATATGCAAATTTAATACCCCGTCTCGGGTGAAACCGCAAGACATGAGACGTCCTTTTTGGATGTGGTAAGGATGTAGCAGTTGTTTTCAAATGATCCCATGAAACCCATCTTGTTGCACGAGCTTGCACTAACAGCTTACTCACATTATTACAAAGATTTTCAGCAATTTGATCCTCTTCTAAACATTAGCCATTATACATACATGGGAAGCCCGACAAGAGTAGCACTTAATCTCATTGTGGCCCATGGTGTTATCCCCCAAGGAGAGTACGTCCCACAAGCTCAGGTTCCACATAGGTGTCACCCAAGCAAAGAAGTCTGGCGTTGACTAATGCGTCACATCGACAGACAAGATGGTCGGTAGTTTCATTTACCTCAGCACAAAAACAAAAGCAATATGGATTGTTGCCGAAAGCAATCCTATGCAAGTAATATTTCACCAGCCAGTGTACAGTTAGGACCCCGGTAATAATTCTAAGTTGGCCTCTGTTTAGTTTTAGAAGTCTCCTCCTCTAACTCAGGGTTCATTTCTCTTTTTAGAAGCCCTTCTCCCCTATAATGCGGTAAGAACTTTTTAAAACGGATTAGCAAAAGATTACGTAATTTTAACATTTGTTTATTTCATTTGACTTTTTACCTGCTCGGTATCGTGAAAATCGATTCGAATATTTCAGAATAAATTCTTTTTGACTTCCATACAACTGCGGAGTGCTTGTCATTAAATAGATGTATGTCAGCATATTCGATATAGGAATAATGCTCCATTACTTGTGTACTCAATCAATAAGACAATTTTGACAAGTGTTGTTACTAAAACATTGTTAAACAAACAACTCGTGTTTTATTGTAGAATTCTGATATTTCGGTAACGTGTTAAAAAAAGTCTAATTTTTCGAAAACGGCCAATTTTATCGAAACAAATGTAAAGTAACTTTTTTTAAAGAATAATGACAAAAGTATTTAAAAAATTACAATCCAGCTCTCTTAAATGAAACTTGTCAAAATTTTGTGTGATGGCAAGTCTAATCCTGACCTCCTTGACAGTGCGGAACATCCACTGTAGTATGGTTTTATGAGTCTTTATAGCCTACTACTATTAAGTCGGCTCAAAAGTTAAAGCCGAAAAGGTAAATTCTGGATACACCTTTGAGACCCTAGAAAACTTTAAAAAATGTTTCTATGTCAAATTAGGGTTATTTAGACCCCCATATACGCCTCCGAAAGTATGCCAGTAACACCCAGTATATTTCTTAACATATTTAAGTTTCGTTTTAGCTACGTTATAGCTGTCTTTTCTAAACTGCTCATTAAAAGTTAGGGATATTAACATTCGTAACTCACTTTTAACTTGTCATAATTTTTAAAATGTTTAATATACAGCGTAAAGCGAGACAGCACCAGAAAGGGCAGATTTTCAACTTTATAATGGCATTTTTTTATCATCTAACCTTCTTCTTATGGTATCAATAGATAGAGCGGTTCCCGTTGGGTTAAGAAAACCTTTACAAAAAATATATACACTTTTGACTAATTGAGTACTATTTTGTTAGGAACCAACATCAAATATGGGTTCCTATCCTGCATTAAAGGGGGATGATATAAGCAATCTAAAACTCACAGAAACGTGCCCCACAGTTCTCATCACAAACAGTAGAGCTCTCTATTTTTTTAGGTTTTAGGGTTACAGTTTAATTGAACATGGTATAATTCGTACATAACATATTTTACATATTAAAAAGCAAAACATGAATTTAATTTTCCCATTTGACCTACTTATAAAATACTCATTCATGCCATATTCCATTTTGCCATAAATTTATTATCGAAAATTATTTCATAATACCTCGCTAAATGAATATTGTTAATATTACAGCAGAAATGTTTAACAATGGATGGAAACAAGGGACAAAGCAGGGTGCTTGCAGTATTTCTATGTAACAAACATTAGTTGATTGGTTTTGGACAGTTTGCCTTGCACAGTATGCTTGAAAGTGCCTTGTATTGAACGAAAACAACCATCAAAATTTTTGCGGATATGTTTTCTGGTGACTTAGAGATCATTTTCCCACTAATTGAAATTTGAAAATGTGTATCTTTTTTTATTGATATAACAGAATTGTAATACCAATTTTACCAAATATAATGTATTATTGCACAAAAATAAATAATATGAAAAAAGATCCTGAAAATTCCTAGGAATTTATTAACCTTAACTTTACACCTCACCCTTGCTACGCTCTTGGTTGTAGATTTGTTAATTATCTTTCAAAACAAAAAGCACCGAAATACAAGCAAGTGGTCAACAGAGTGTTCAAACTACACCCTCAGATTATAAGCCAAAATTTGACTTGAAAAAAGGCTAATTTTCAGATTTTCCCCTAAGTGTAGAAAATGGTCCTAAGTCACCAGAAAATACGTCACGTAAAAATTTTCATGCTGGTCTTTTGTTCAATATAAGGTACGTGCTGGTAGTAATTTAATAAGTGCCGTTGTTTGGATGTGGATAAATAAGTATGTAGTTTGGTACTACGTATTTCAGGAATTGGAAATGCAATTAATAAAAAACAGGCTGGGGTAAGGTTTAATTAAATATAGCGTTTAACAAAGGCAAGGAAACGGCGAAATATCTCAGGTACAGCTTACCTGAATTTAATGAAAATATGTACACGCAGGTATGAAATTTTGCCGGATCCATCACCATTGCTGCCAAGTTTACCGTTTTTCTGTTATGAAAGGATTTTTTTAATGGAACACCTTATTATATATTACTTTTTTAAAATCTGCGTAAAATTCTTAATAGTTTTTATTAAGAGCACTTTTTATGAAAGTCAACAGTTTTTGCGAAAATAAGGGTCTAATATCCATAATTTGATGTATTATAAAATACCTGCACACAAAAGGTTACCTAATATATTTAATAATGTCAGTTTTGTTAATTTACAAAAATGGATCGTTTAACTGAAACCCAAAGAACTGAGATTTTAATTATACTGGGTTATGGGGATAGAATGCCAAACCTGGAAGATGTTGATGATCTACGGTAAGTAAAATTTGTGAAACTAGAAAGGTAAAAGATGCTGTATGTTCTGGCAGATCTAAAAGCGCAACAGATGGTGATAAGGCTTTGAATGTTTAGTTTTGAAGAAAATCCGCATCTTCCTACCAGAATATTAGGAAGAAAGAATGACGTCTCATATATGTCCGTAGACCGACTAAAAACCGAAAAGTTTCAAACACATAAAATGACTTTGGTGCAAGAACTCTTTGAGGATGATCACGATAGGTGCTTGGAATTTTGTGAAATCATGATGAAACATTGCAATACCAATCTAAATTTTGCCAATGAGATTATTTAGAAACGTTTTTTTTAATGGAAAAGTTAATAGGTCAATATTGGAAAGGTTAATAGGTCGATATTGGACCAGAGAAAATTCACATTGGATTCCTGAAAATCATACCCAATTTCCCCAAAAGATAAATGTTTAGTGTGATATAAAGAGTGCAAAAATATGCAGTCCCTTCTTCATGGAATTCACATTAACTGAAGAAAGATATTTAAATCTTTTAAGGACCGAAATTTTCCCAGCTATTATAGAACTATTTCCGAATAACAGTAAGTTTTCTACTTTACCTGCAGTATTAAGTATTTAAACTTGACTTTTTCAAGTAATGGTGCACCAAATGATGAAATATGGTTTTAGCAGGATGGTACTCCACCGCATTTTGCCCCGAATGTTCGGGAATATTTAGACAATATTTTTTTAGGAAGATGGATAGGACGTAGGGGTACAATAGAATGGCCACCTCGGTCTCCGGACTTGACGCCCCTCGACTACTTTTTGTGAGAAAACCTTAAAAATCTGGTGTATAAAACTAAGCCTAAAGACGTCGAGGATTGAAAGGAACGAATAGAAATCGAATATAGACGAATCGAGGAGACTGGAATCATTTTTAATGTATTAAATGTTTTCCCACAGTATTTGGCCTACTGTCAGGAAGTAAATGAACAACATTTAAAGCACCTTACTCTGTTTCATTAATTTATTGTTTGTTGTATTAGGTATTTCTTTATTGTTTTGTATTTGTAAAGTTGAGACTGTTTTATCTTGCTAGTGTTTTGGTAGCCAGATGAGAAATTATTGTGTTTTCCGGTCTGCCCGAACTTTCAGCATCGTATACCTTTTTTGTTAATTTTACTTACAGTAGATTTAGTTATTGATTTTCTGTTAGGATATTTGTCATTTAAATGTTTCAAACATCTAGCAGGTTTCGTATTCTATTCTCAGAACCTAGTATAATTAAACTTTCAGTTAGGTAAATAGAACACTTTTAGATTTTTACTTTTATTCACAACTTGTGATATATGTTTCGTTAACACTGTAGCTTCATCAGACAAACTGTATTTAAACTTAAAATTTGCTAAATGAGCTTGATTTTTATAAAAACATATTTCTAGGTAAAGACTTTTATGGCCTACGTGAGTTCTAAATAATGTGGTTGGAAATTTCTAACAAAATAGGCGATTGCAAAATAATTGACAATATTTTAAATAAAAAAATTATTAAAAAAACCGAATTCAGAAATTTACATTAAATTTATTTAATATTACATACAATAAACAAAAGTTGACATTGTCAGTTTTAGAAATTGCATTTAAATCAAATTAATAAACGTAAAAATACTCAGTATCTCTTAAACGATATGAGAAATTCACCTCTTTTAAATCAATTTTGCTAGAAATTTCCGTCCAGATGTTATTTAGAACTCTCGTAGGCCATAAAAGTCTTTACCTAGAAATATTTTTTTTATAAAAATCAAGCTCATTTAGCCAATATTTCAATTTCAAATACCTTTTGTCTGACGAAGATACAGTGATAGCGAAACATATGTCACAAGCTGTAAATAAAAGTGAAAATCTAAAACAGTTCAAAGTGTTTTATTTACATTGTTGATAAAGGATTTTCATCAAGTAACAATCCAGTCAATCAAAAATTTCAATTCTTTAGGTTTCAGTTAAACGATTTATTTTTATAAATCAACAAAACTGACATTGGCAAACATATCAGGTAACCTTTAGTGTGCAGGTATTTTAATAAAAGGTAATACATTCAATTATGGACATTAGACCCTTATTTTCGCAAAAAATGTCGACTTTCATAAACACAACTCTTGAGAGATTATTGAGAATTTTACGCAGATTCTATAAAAGATATATATACTATAATGTGTTGCATTGAAAAAATAATTCTCCTTTTATAAAAGAAAAACGGTACAGTTGGCAGCAATGTGGAACTCGCCACTGGATGCGACATAATTTCATACCCAAGTCCGATGTCTTCATTAAATCCAGGTAAGTGGTACCTGAGATATTTTGCCGTTTCCTTACTTTTGTTATACGCTGTATAAGCATGAGAAATATTTAAAAATAAAAAAGGTTAAGTAATCTTTGTTTGGCAAAATTAGGAAACATTTTTTGAAACTATTAATAAATGTGGGAATATTTAACTTTAATTAGCAATAAGTTAAAAAAAGGAGGAATATCACAAAGGATAATGTAGTATTTATTTTTGTTTAAGGAAGAAGAATTGATTAAGAAATAGGAAGAGGGTTTGGATAGAAAAAGAAACATTGAAGGTAAGTGACAAATTGTTAGTCGAAAGCACTCTATTATGCACGATATATAGACACGTTTTCTTGATTCATTACTTTCGCACGTGTACGCAATCCTTTAAGGCTTCAATTATATCACACATTATGTGGTCGAAATGCGGCAACAAAATCGACAATTTAAAATCATTCTGATGTATTCTTAACTAAACTTTGTACTTGCGTTATAGGCAAGCTAAATATTTGAAATACGCTGAATATTCTAAACATATCGTAAATTTGATTTTATTAAAATGGTAACTATGAATGCGTGCAGCACTGATTAGGAATTGTGGATATATGTAACCGTAATATGTCGGTGAGCCAGAATTGTGCTAATATTGCGAACGCCTATATTATCGCAATACCTAACATATATTGAATAGTTAAATTTATATATAAAAAAACCATTATTCGTATGACCTTTATAGTACACTTAATAAAAACACATTTATGTGTAACTTAGATTGCAGTTTTCATAAACCTGAAGCGTTTCACTACACTCTCTCTCTCTCTCTAATACTATACTGACTGCTGGCCACTTGAAGCAATTTGCGGAAATTTTCTGGTAAAATTTAAACTGTAGTATCTCGGTAACTAAAAGAGATATTGAGTTGCGGTTTTGAAGCAATTTTAGCAAATTTAATACTTAGTATGCTGGTTAGAAAGTTAAATCAGCAACCTTTGCATTTTTTGAAAATTTAATTTTTTCCGAGAAGCCTTAAATAATTTTTTTAATGTTAAAATAATCATCGTAAAATAATATCCAGGGTTTCATCAAGAGTTTTGGCAAATTTTTCATTAAAATTTTTGGACTTTCTATCTGAAACGAGTAGTATTCGTCAAATTTTGTTGGGAGCGCGGTATAAAATTCCTAAGCAAAAATGTTATACAAGGTGCATCTAAAGTAAGGCACTTTGTAACATCTCGGAATCTTATTATTTAGCACTTGAAAAAATAAATAAAGATAAAAAACAAGGACGTGGTAGTTTGCCAGAATTTCCGATATATGAATTTTGGAAACATTGACCTGATACACCGAAACATTTTTTTTGTTCTTGATGTGGCTCTAATTCTAGCGGGGAAATGACCTATTAATTCAATACCATGTTTTACCTTGCTAAACTAAAGGTAGCAATGAAAAATCACCATAGAAATATCTTATCGGCTCTAATAAGTTATACATATTCTTTGAAACACCACTAAGCAATGAAAATTGTATTTATTGTCATCTGGACGTTTCTACCATATTTAAAAATGGCTGATCAATATTTATTATCTGAAAATTTTCTCAAGTAGGATATCAATTTCGAGTTATATTGGGACGCTCGATTTAATTCTGTAATTTGTTTGTTTGATAGACTATCTAGTTTTGCAATTACGAATATAAAGTGTGTCAAAAAAATTTGAAATACTTGAAAAAAAGTTGTTAAATATTTAGAAATAAAAAATGGAAAATGGTGCTTTGAATTCGAATGCACCAGTGGTACCATCTTAAATAACACTTTTTAAGAATAATGTGGTACGCCACTGATGTTTTTGCCAATGTGGTAACTTTTTTTAATACACCATTTAAATCTACATAAAATATAACTTTTGAGTTTTTTCGGTACAATGATCTGTTTTCTATAGAAAACCGCCTTAACGTATGTCTTTCTTTTTTAATCGCATAAATAGAAAATTCCGTCTCAAGTATTACATTTAACAAAATGCTGATTCGAGTAGTGTTTATTTTATTATTCATAATAAAAAATAAAAATCTCCAATAAAAAAATTAAACAAATCTGATGTAGTGATGTATGTTTTCATGGAGTTTCTTGATTTAAAACGAAAAATTATTTTTTAGGTTTTTCGCCACAATTACAATGCAAATTCAAAATAATTATCTTATAAGTTTAATGTGCAGTCTTCAGTTCTGGGTCCACTATGAAGGTAGCCGAGGAATGACACTGAAAAATATCTCGCCTCTGAACGCTTCGGTCTACCCCCGTCTTCAGCAAATCTAAAAATAAAAACTAAAAGCAAAATATTTCTTATGTTTTGTATCAGAAATATAACCAGAACGGCTAGTCTCTGACCGAATGCCAATGAATGTTAATTTAAAGTGTTATTTTTAATTGTTAAAATAAGGTGAGAAAATATGTGTACTTAGAGCATATTCTTTTTAATTTATAGTATTTTGAGGAATCCTTTTTTTTACTTTAGTAAATAAAAAATAAGTAATAAAGCCAATTTACCCATGTGTTATTAAAATTTACGGATGCTACAGAATTATCTTTATTTATCAATATTTAAGGCACTTTCTTTTATTTTACGTTCTTTGGAACATGATTCTTTTGCTAAAATACTAGAAGCATTCCAATCAATTTTATGATTGTTATGTAGTGCATGTTGGCAAATGTTTGATTTCTGAATTTCCGTATTTTTTTATGTATGGTTGGTGTTCTTTAAATCTTTGGCTAATGGTCTAGATGTTTCATCTATGTAAAATTTATCGCATTGACACGGAATTTTATAAATAACATTTTTTGTATTTTCTTGCTTATTGTTAGGTTTTGTTTTTGTGAGTTTACTTCTAGCGTATTTTGTGTGTTAAAGATCGTTCTTATGTTAAAACGTTTACCTATTCGTTTTATTTTATCTGATAAGTTAGGTATGTATGGTATAAAGATGTTTATAATTGGTCTATTTTGGTATTGTTTGACCTTTTGGATTCTCAAATTCATAAAAATATTTTTCAATAAAATCATTAGGATAATTATTTTGACAAACATTTTTTTCTTCAACAACATTTTGATCTTTGCAAATTATTTTTGCTCTATCATATAATCTTTTTACCATGTTTGGATGATTTGAGTAAAAATATCTGTTTGTGTGTGTAGGTTTTCTCTATATTTTTTGTTCAGAACTGTGTATGCCTCCTTTACTAAGTAATATTTTATGGAAAACGTTGAGTTAAATTATGTTTAAAATTACGATCATTGTTAGGTGAAGATATATTGATGACATTTTTTGTATTTTAAACAAAACATTTAAAAAAATGTTTAATTCATATTAACACCAAAGAACCGACAATTAAATTTACTATTGAAAAAGAAACAGATCAACAACTTCCATTTTTAGTAATAAGGATTAAAAAAGACACAGCTTTAAAAGAAAAGTTTACAGAAAACCTACACGCACAAACAGATACTTAAATTTGTACTCAAATCATCCATTCATGGTTAAAAAGGGAGTTATAAAAAGTTTATATGATAGATTAAAAATAATTTGCAACGATCAAAATTTTGTCGAAGAAAAAAATTTATAAAAGATTTTTTAAAGCAAAATAAGTATCCTAATGATTTCAGTGAAAAATGTTTTTATGAATTTAAGAATCTAATGGTCAAACAAATCCAAAATAGACCAATTACAAAACCCTTTATACCATACATACCTAACTTATCAGATAAAATAAAACGGATAGGTAAACGTTTTAACATAAGAACCGTCTTTAAGACACAAAATACGCTTAAAAGTAAACTTACAAAAATAAAAACCTAACAATGAACAAAAAAATGCAAACAATATTTAAAATTCCGCGTCAATGCAATACATTTTATATAGGTGAAACCTCTAGGCCACTAGCCAAAAGAATTAAAGAACACCAAACAAACAAAAATAGAGAATTTCAAAAATCAAACATTTGCCAACATGCACTAGACAACAACAATAAAATTAATTGGAATGCTTAAAGTTTTTTGGCAAAAGAACCCTGTTCCAAAAAACGTAAAATAAAAAAAAGTGCCTTAATTTTGTTAAATAAAGATAATTGTGTAGCATTTTGTTCCGTTAATTTTAATACCACATGGTTAAATTTGCTAAGTACTGAAGAAAAAAAAGGACGCCTCAAAATAAAATAAATTAAAACGAACTTTAGGTACACACATTTTCTCACCTTATTTTAAAAACTAAAAATAACACTCTTAAATTGACATTCATTGACATTCTGTCAGAGATTAGCCATTCTGCTTATATTTTCTGATACAAAACATAAGAAATATTCTGTATTTAGTTTTTTTATTTTTAGTTTTGCAAAAGACGATGGTAGACTTTCCCTGAAACGTCAAGAACACATATATTTTTCAGTGTCGCTCCTCGAGTACCTTCATACTGGACCCAGGACTAAAGACTGCATATTAAGCTTATCAGTTAATTATTTTGAATTTGCATTGTAATTGTGGAGAAAAACACGGAAAATAGTTTTTTCGTTTTTAATCATGAATCCGCCACTACCATTTCGGAATTAGTTAAAAAATTTCGTTTAAAATCGCGGATGCCTTGGACTTCAACTGTTGTGTTGGTTGCCACGACTTTACAGCATTTATTTGAACTTACGTAATTGCGTCATAAATCTCCTCAAACAATAATTGATTGAAGCTTTAAATATTTTTTTGCAATTATGGTGAATTATACAAATGGTGAAAATGGCAGTGTATGGTTTAACTAGATGGAAATAGTTCTGAAGCGAGGCGTATTTACTAACAAAGATATCCTCGACTTATAATATCCTCCATCATCTAGCAGAATCTGGTTCATTTGAGAGGAACAAAAATAATCCTGGAAGGCCTGAGTATAAGAACACCCGAATTATAGAAAGCTGTTCTGCAGCAAATCGATAAACATCCAAAAACCAGTACCAGAAAGATCACCGTTACGGTAAACGCAAGCCATCAAACCAAGGATATTACATGATCAACAGTTATATCATTTCCATATTTAGGAAGTATAGGCTCTTCTTTCGCGTGAGTTTCCGCAGCGCTTAGTCCTTCGTAACTGGCTCCAGCAAAAATTTGCCCAAATCCCTAACTTCTATACTACGTTCTATTTACTGGCAAAGCCAACTTCTCAAGAAATGGAATTATGAGTTTTATATCTCAAAGTGGGTGAGTCCTACCGAAATTTTCGAAAAAACGTTTTTCATAGGAAATATCTAGGAGAACAAAAACTTAAATTCATCTCTTTCGGAAAAATGGCGAGAAAATTTTAAGAAAACGGATATTTTTCGAAAAAGCCATAAATAAGTATTTAAAAAAAAAGTAGGCATCTGGTCAAAAAACGAATAACCCCACCAGAAAGTTCTTAAAAAGTTATACAAAATGGACTATTTAGGAAGGGTCCCGGATTATATACAGGGGGTGCACTAACGAGGTGAAGTTTTGATTCCCTCCCAGTAATGGGTACATTTTTTAACATTATCCTGTATTACAAGGAAACTAATATATCTAAGCCCGTAGGGTATTTTTTTACGAAACAAGATACTTTTAGGTAGGCCGTGACCAAATTTCGAGTTTATAACTTAAACGGTTAAATAACTGCAATTTTTTAAAGTTGACAATTTAAATCCCAACTTTAACTTCATTTTGCCGCTTACTGCAAATAGTAATCGAAATTAGAACCGAGGATGGAGCATTTATTTGGCTACAAAAAAGCTCTAATAACATATCCCTCTAACTACTCAGCAAGTAATTGAAAATTGGATTTAAAGAAAAAAGTGCGCATATCGGTCAAAAATTGATACGACGCGACATGATAGGTGGCCGTAGTCTAGGATGATAATAAAATTTACAGAGATATTTGACATGTTAGTTGTGATAGATGTCACGGCCGAGTTTTGGTTTGTTTAAAGCAAAACAAGCCTTAAAGAGATAGAAATTTTTAGAAAAACTGATTTCTTTTCAAATAAAAAGATAAGGGTTTGGTCGGATAACTGGTTACAACGGAAAACTGGATACGGCGCGGCGCCAGAAAATACTCAAAATGAAACACAAAATGGACGGTTCAGGAAGGGTTTTGGAATATATACAGGGGTAGCAATTACGATGTGATGTTTGCACAAAAAAACTGTTTTTTTCCTTAACTTAAACTGCCTAAATTTTTTAAATACGTTTTTCAGAATCGATGTAACTTTTAGGGGCATCATTTATTTGAATTTTTTTTGACATCTGTCAAAAAGAATTTTTTTCCCGTAATTTTATTTTAAAACAAGGTAGGAACGTTTTATTGAGGTAATTAAAAAAAATGACATGTCAAAAAACATTTTCCCCTTAACTTCTGAACTGCTTAAAATTTTTAGATACTGGTTTCACAGTTTCTTGTAACTTTTAATGTCGTAATTTATTTTAGAGAAATATGTATGCAGCTCTCCAAAAAAAAAACCTTTAGTATTGCTAACTTTTAAATAGCTGATTTTTTTAATGAGATTTTTACAGATGAATGTATAGATCCGTAACCGGATGTATTGGACGAGTGGACGTTTGTTAATTAAAAATAGCCGTCAAGATAATGATAATAGTAAAATAGGATCGAAAATAAGTGTGTAGAATTAGACACCTAAGGTCACGCACACGATTAATACATGCACCCAGAGCCGACAGGGACGACCAGACATTGTTTACGCCACGCCAATCCAAAATTTGGATGACATTAGAAAACGAATAATTTTTGGATGCGAAACAATGTGTATGAGTATGCAAATGCCCATGAGGACAGAATACTGCGTATTGGCTGCTGATGAGTGATAATCGTTTTTAATAGTTCCTTTAGGAAGAAATTTGTTATTATTAGTTTTTTATTTATTTTGATGTAAAAGAAATCTTATTTTCTTCGAATGTTTAATAAACACCATTAAAAATACTCATTTTGTTAAATTTAATACTTGAGACGGAATTTTCAGTTTTTGTCATTAAAGTAAAAAGTCACACAAAAACACAAGGGATAACTTTTACGTAAATTTAAATGGCACATCAAAAAAAGTTACCAGATTGGCAAAAAAATCAGTGACTTACCACATTATTCTTTAAAAATATTATCAAGGCTAGTGCGTTTGAATCAAAGGCACCATGGATACTAAATTTCATTACAATATTTCTTACCGTTTTCTAAATATTTGAAAAACCTTTTTTTGTGCAATAAATCACCCTTTATCTCTAGAACAGTGTATACTTTTTCTCTCGAAATTACCCGAAGAATCGACTTACTTAAGGACTATCCTGTATATAATTTTAAAATTTTAAATACCATCTGCTAGTTGTAGTTCCTTCATCATTTAGTCAGATCCCCAAAGAATTATTTGTTTTAAAACTTGCATTATTATTGTTTCCATTTAAAAAGTTTTTAATGTATGAGGATGAATTGCCGAAACTATTTATTGTTTTGAATATGTTCGTGTCTCCTTTGATAATAGATTATCCCTCTGAAATAGGCTTTACATCGAAGTTTGTTAAATGCAGTTTCATCTGTTACGGAGGAAGAAAAATAGCCATTATTTATTGCAATTTATTTTCTAATTGTTGAGAGAGTATTGAATTATCATGTATTGTAGCTCCTACATGTGAAAGAACGGACAGTTATAGTTTTTAAATAATGGAAGCAGGGTGTTTTACGAGAGTGTGGCACTCGAAATATAAAAATTCCGGACTATCCGAGTATGAAATAAAAAAAACGACAAATTAAAAAAATATATGAAAAAAGTGTATATCCAGTATTTGCAATGTAAATTTCACTTCCGGTTTAATTGAAGCAATTTTTTGCTGTATACCAAAAACAAAGCACAGATCAATAAAGCTCTTTTTCCTGATTTCAATATATAGATGTTCTCGGATTTGGGTATTTTGTGAAGAAAAAAGGGTATAAGTACATATAACTTTTTCTCCTAAAATCATGATATTTGAATGAAAATTTGTGTCTAGGGGTTTTTTGATATTAACAAATTCAAATTTGATGTTACTATTTTTTCGACTCCATTACATTTTCTTTGAAAGGTCATAACTTTTTTGTACGTGGTTATAATAATATTCTTATTAAAAGTCGCTACGAGAGACCGTTCTTGAGCTATTTGGATTAAAAGGAATTGATGCATTTGTATGGCGATTTTAATACACTTTCCAAATAGTTCAGACGTTTTGTTGTAAGAAAGATATGGTGGTATGTGGTATTTTATAAAATAATTTGGTAAATCGGTTCAACATGGTCCCCTTCTAATGTATGCATTCTCTAGCTCTGAGAATTAAAGACTGTTGGACTCTCAGCATATTGCTGCAACATGGTTTCTCATTTCGTGACACTGGAAATTAAAGATTTTTAATATATTTTTCCTAGAGTCAACTGGCATGGAATACAATAATGTTTTTAAATGTCCCTACAAGAAAAAGACTAAGAGGTTAAAGTCCGGTGATCGAGGAGGCCAAGCGACTGGTCATCCTTTTTATATCCAACGATTTTCTGGCACCGCTAGGGTAAAATGGCGTGGAGCTCTAGCATGCATGAATCAAAGCTTACGGCGAATTTCCATGAGTAGATCTTTTAATAGTTCTGACAAGTTGTTTTAGAGGAAGCCCAAATAATATTCTCCATTCAACCTTCTTAGCAAAACAAGTTGTCCAATCAAATGCTGGACAATGATTTCTGCCCACACGATAGTAGCAAGGGGATTTTCATCTGCACATACACGCAAATCATGAGAATTTATGCTGAAGAAGTCCTACGAATAGATCAGATTCTGCTTCGTCGTGTCAAGAATCCTATCTTGAAAAATGCATTGAAGTTGATATAATATATAATTGACATAATTTTTAAAAGTTAGGATAAGTCGTATGTTACAGTAAATCCCAGAGTAGATTGTAATTAAGTGTAATAAAATGTTTGTTTTATTAAGGTTTAAGAATTATATTGAGCTATTAGAATGGGTTGTCTATTATGGGGAATCCTGTAGAAAGATCTGTGGCTATGACAATCAAAATGTTTTCTTTAACATGCTCATCGCGAAAGTTTTGATTTTGGCAATTATGACAGCCATTTTCAAATTTCCCTAAAACATTCACATTTTGTTACAATATATAATAAATGAAATGAAGTGATAAATGACCATGTCGTAATTCTTACTGGTCTCTCTTAAGCGACAACCTAACCTTTCAAATGGTTACCTGTCGGAAACTCTACGATCTACGAATCGTTCTTCGTATAACCCTTTGGCTGTTGAGGCATTGCCTAATGCACGCCTATACATTAAATGTATGTCTGCATATTCATTGAACGTAAATTCCATTATCCTTAATAAAATGAATACAAAAATAACTATCTCGGATTTCAACGCCCTGACGGTATTCCTAACAGACACAGTGACATTAAGTCTTCAAATTCAGACATTTTTGGAACAAAACCAGGTAATAGTGACTGGTTCATTACATACACGTTAAATAAATTATTTCAAATCCAAATATCTCGAGAACGATTGCTCGTATCGATTTCTAAAAGGAATAGCTTTTTGACATAAATATGATAAAGAAATCTATTTGTGTACTGAAGTATTACAAGCGCGTACAAAAAAGTTATGACCTTTCAAAAAAAAACGTGTAGTTCGAGTCCCCTATTAGTAAGAGAAATATTAACATCGAATTTAAATTTCTGATATCAAAAAACTCCCAGATACAAATTTTCATTCAAATATCACGATTATTTTAAAAGTTATTCACATAAAACAAAAATAAAAAGAAAAAAGTTTCTATGAATTTATACCCTTTTTTTCACACACTACCCAAATCCGAAAGATTGCCCACATATTCTGGGACACCCAATATTCACCTTTTACAGTTTCCGAGATATTCGCGTTTGAATATTACCATACAGTGTGCAAAATGTCATAACTTCTAAACAAAATTGTTCTTTACATTTTGTAGGCGTGTGTTTTGTTAAAATTTTTATGGTATCTGAGTTATAAGAGTTGCTTTTATCTGGTATATAGGAGGGGCAGGACAAAAGTAGCATTTTTACACGAAATTTGCCAAGAGCGAGGATTTATACATTTGAAATTATTTTCATATTAGGCGTATCTATTTAATAAAGTTTATTAGGTAAAACTAATTTCTCAAATTTTTGATCTTCAACATTTTCCCCTCTATATTAAACACTTTTTCTGAAAACACCTACTTTTTAATTCTTTTGGCAACATTCTAAGGACAACTTTAAAAAAAATGATTAACATTTTGGTTTAAATGCTAATTAGCTTTTTTAAGTCGTATTATATCTTGTGTAGTTTGTTAAATTTTAGATTATCTCCTGAATTCTGTAAAGAGTGTTTTTATTTTCCTTTATTATTTTTAAAAAGAGTGGTTTCAATTCCGTACAAATATTAAACATATACGCAGTAATTTTGTTTATTTTGGTCAACCGGATTTTGTTATCACAGAAATTATTGGACAATTCTAGACACTTTTTAAGTATCACTTTTTTAAAAAAGAGTGGTTAGTGTAAAGCGAGAAATATTGGAAAAATGCATATTTTAAAGAAAAAATTTAGTTAAAAAAATATATTTTTAGTTATTAAAAATTTCAGAAATTCGTTTTTTAAATTAATTAATCAGATATGCATTTTCTCACTTTTGGCAAAGCTTGTGTAAAAAATATTATTTTTGTTCTCCTCGTATATACCAGATAGTTAAAGGCAACTCTTCAAACTTTAACCTTAAAACTTTTACAAAATGTACGCTTACAAATTCTAGAAAACCGTTTGCAAAGGAAAAAACCTTATTTACAAGTAATGGCAACATATATTTTACTCTATTCCAATACTTGTTTGTGGTAATCTAATTTCTCGAATAGTAAATTGTGGATGCCTGTTCATATAGCTTAAGTAACCTAAATTTAAAGTAATAATAATTGCAAATAGTAAATATCTGGTAAGGCTCCAATGTAGTGAAACGTTTCAAAACTGTAGTGGAAATTACACAAAATTGTGTTCATTAAGTGAACGCTCTTCCGTTAGAAACATTTCGTACGATATTAAATTCAGCGAACTGCATTACTTCCGTATTAAGACATAAAAGATTCTCTCACGTAATTGTAGCCTAGTCAAATTAGACTTTTGGTTTCCATTAATTTGTAAAAAGATGGAAACGATTTTATTTCATTTTGGGCATTCTATTAGAGTAATATGAGTTTGCGACGGTTTCTGAGGTGAGCTAAACTTTTGGGAGCTGAAAAAACGCAAAATTTTGACACTTTTTTCACATTTTGGTTTATAACATCTAAACAGTTTATTTATTTTGCATTTGATTCAGCGGTTTGGTTAGAATCAGTAGTCAAAAATGAGCAAATTTTTCCATTTGCGCTGAAAAGTGCCTTACGCTCACTTTCAACCACCTCTGTCTCAGAAACGGCTATTTCAAATAAAAAATTATGATACGAAAGTTCTAGAGCATCAAATTCTGCTCATTCCTGAGCATATTTTTATATAGTGTTAAACCCCGCCTTATCTCAACGTTATCCAGGCAATGAGCGAGCCTAATACACCAACTGAACATATATAATTTCAACAAGATGGGGCTACATATCATTGAGCGGCACCTGTTTCATCATTTCTCATGAGGTGAATGGCCTCCAAGATCACCTGACTTGACACCCTTGGATTTTTTTCTTTAGGGGCTACTTAAAAAGTAAAGTTTACTTTAACAGACCCCTACGATCGAAGCTTTAAAGGAACGAAGAAGAGCAGAATACGTCGAATCCCAGATGTGTTTGTTACGAACGTTCTACAGAAATCATACACAGATTAGGATACTGCCAAACAGTCGAAGGCCAAGAATTTTAGCAATATACAGGGTGATCCATTAACGGTCTCCAGCCGTAACTCGGTAACCGCTTATCACACAATTATAAGAAAAAAATATTTATAGGTAAATCGGCCAAGAGAAATTACTGGAAATTATTCTCAAGTTCTAAAAATAGCCGCTAGGGGACGTAACAGCAACTTAAAAATAAAAATGCCGATTTTCTCTTGAATTTTCCTAATTAAGGTTTGTCGAATATATAAACATTGTATTCTTCGGTTAGTTATGCAACTTTTTGTTATGTATCATTTTTTTCTCTATTTTCAATAATAAAGTGGTGGGGAAGGTCGAACATTTTTCTTTGAATCGTTTATATCTCTGTTTTGGATGCACCGATAACTTTGAACTCGGTGTCAGAAAAAAAGGGTGATACTGTCTCCCGCCGCTATCTTTCCCCGTTTAACATGGATGGTGGCGCATTTTTCAAGGCCGAAGTCCATGCGGATGTCGGTACTGAAGCCTTTTACTATTTCTAGCTCGCCTGTCAGATGCTGCGGTCCTCTAGAGTATAACTTCAAATCATCCATGTAAAACAGATGCGTTAGCTTGGCTTGGTCATCAAAGCTAGCCGGTGGCCGAGAGCGTAAAGCTTTGGGTTTACACCGGAGTTGGTCTGGGTGCCCGGGTTCGAATCCTAGGTGGGTGCACGACTTTTCAAGTCTGCAGGCAATATTAGTGGTTAGAATATCCAACAGGGAAGAGTGTAAAATGAATTTCACTTTCCACGCTGCCATTCACGCCGGTAACCAGGCCGGGGGGAACCGGATGTTCCCGTGGGAGTTTGGGAGTAAATTCACACACCCCGCCATCACATACTCTCTCAGGTGGAGGGGATGGCCGAGGTTCGGACTCCTCGATAAACTGTAGGGCCCGTCTGGTTGACATTCCCCAGACGTAAAAATTCCTTCTCCCATCCTCGAAGGGTGATTCTGATCCCCTTTGTTTTCCGCGCGCCCTTCACTGGGCAGCCAAGGTTTGATCACCTCTCAAGTGTAGCCAAGGCGCCCTTCACTATATGTTGTCTGAATAAAAAAGTGCATCGCCCGGGGTTAGCGAAAAGGGCCTTTCAGGCCAAATCGGTGGGCTTGTCCCCCACATCTACTATTACTACTTGGCTTGGTCATCCAGAGCGTATCCATACGTACTGCGGTTCAGCATATTGCTGAGGGGATTCAATGCCAGGCAAAACCAAACAGGGCTTAAGCTGTCTCCCTGGAATATTCCTCGTTTGATTGTGAGTTCCCTAGTTGTGTAGGATTTTGTATCTTTCTTGATTGACAACGTTGTTCGCCAGCTAGCTATAAGATGTTTAAGGAGTCTCACCACATGCGCGTCCGCTTTATATATTCGAAGAACGTCAAGTAGCCACGAGTATGGCACGGAGTCAAAAGCCTTCTGATATATATATATATATATATATATATATATATATATATATATATATATATATATATATATATATATATATATATATATATATATATATATATATATATATATATATATATATATATATATATATATATATATATATATATATATATTTATTTATATATATATATATATATATATATATATATATATATAAAATAAAATTATTACTGTCTCACATTTTTGGTTAAGAGGCTCCTCGGCAGTCTTGTGACATTTGAAACCAAAATCACCCACATTCGTGGGGGAGTCGATTTTCTACGCAATTTGATCATTTAATTTGGTTCTCCACGGAGGGATGAGGGAAGAGCTTTACATAATGATATAAAGCACCAAAGATATATAAATATATATATATATATACATATTTATTTATATATATATTTATTTATATATATATATATATATATATATATATATATATATATATATATATATAAACTAAAATTAGTACTGTCGCACATTTTTCGTTAAGAGGCTCCTCGGCAGTCTTGTGACATTTGAAACCAAAATCACCCACATTCGTGGGGGAGTCGATTTTCTACGCAATTTGATCATTTAATTTGGTTCTCCACGGAGGGATGAGGGAAGAGCTTTACATAATGATATAAAGTACCAAAGATTGCCTAACGGACTGGCATGCCCACGTCGTTGACGTTTGCATAAAATTTATTGCGAGAGCAGACTGGGACTAAATGAAAACATAATTAGTAGTCAGAATCCTAGATTATTGTCACTAGTATCGCTCATGTCAATAGATTTTAGTACACCTATCGAAAATTATAGCTATTCCAATAAAGTCAACTATGAGGCCTCACAGCTAAAGAATTTAATTTATTTGAACGAAGGTCGGTATATTTCGACTTAAAATATTCTACAAGACAAAATACTACTCAAACTCAAACTGCCCTAAACGCAGAATTTGATGCTTTAAAACTGAATAGCTATTTTCGAGTCACAGGCATTTGAAAGTGAACGCAACGCACTTTTCAGCCGAAATAGAAAAATTTGCTCAATTTTGACTGCAGGTTCTGACCAAACCGCTCAACCAAATTTAATGTTTGAGAAGGTCATTAGATTAATTATGGTGACAGTGAAATATGTCTATTATCTATATGACGAATCCTTTAGATATTATAAGGCAAACACTGAAAAAGTGACAAAAATTCGCAGTTTCTTGTCTCCTAAAAGTTTACTTCACTTCAGAAACGGTTGCAAAGTCATACCACTCCTATTTAGGATGAAATAAAGTCATTTCCAGATTTTTTACAAATTAATGGAAGGTATGTCCTATTTTTGATGTAATTTGACTGGGCTATTTATTACTGGTGTTGAAAATATTAGTTCATATTTATTCCAGTCGTAAAAATAACTATAGAATGTCCCGGTACTATGGAACAGGATTCCGAAATCGTGATGAAAATATTATTGAGAATTCATAAAATTTACTTTCTAATAAAGCGTTTGCAGTGAGATATTGAATTCCTGATTACTTTAGTAAAAATCCGAACCTCTTTTCAGTAGTCTTAAATTGGTGATAGAGGCAGCAATTTAATTTGTCAAAAGGAACGAGAAATGAGATTTAAAGTTTAAGTAAATTCTGAATACGATCTTTGATTTTAGCGATCTGAATCGTGTAGGTTTGAATGCAACATCAGGCTTGGCACTTTCCTAAATTTGTAGAATTGCTTTGTTTTATAAAATTTCTAAATATCAATGAAGTTATTTACCGCCAATTATCCTAAAAAGTAGATGTCATAAAGAAAAATGAAAATAAAAATATTGCTTTCAAGTCCTGTAATAAATTTTGTAAGTATTTTCTGAGTGATGAGGAATTATTAGATTTTAAATATTAAAAGTAAAAAAGAAACATTTTAAAAGTTGGGACTTTACAGGTTAAAACGCAATAAATGTAATTACATATATATAGGACAAGTAGATATAAAGAACATTTCGCTTCATAAAGACTCAAACAGTAAAATTCAAGTTTGGCAAAATACTTTTTAGAAATGTCACATAATTTCCCCGAGATAAATAGTTTAGATGTTTTACATCATGTATAAAAGGGTAGGAAATTGGACGTTTCAGAAGCTATTAAACTTTACAAACGTAATCAGGATCCCAATATAAATTTTTTAACCTTGCAAATATGTGTTGTGGATCGCAATAAGAAATATGGGAAAACCTAATTGTCAACTAAAATGTGTTTGTAATGCCTGACAAAGAAATTTTATCGTATTTTTTACGTTTTTACGATGTTAAACATTTACATGTGAAAAACAATAAAGCAGGTTTTTCCCAATTTTATTTCTTTTCGGGTGTGAATAGACCACAAAAATAATAATTAACAGTACTAAGATGGTTAAGTGAAAGAATTTTCTTTGGAATATTTGAACTATTTGTCAGTTAAATAGAAATAGATAGAATCGAGTTTGAGGCAGTTGAATCGTAGACTTACAAAGAGAAAGATAATTTTTGGCTTTTTAAAAATATTTATTGAGGTTATTTTTAAATTTCATCATCTTATTTATATTTATTAAAATGAAAAATACTGCTTGCATAAAAACATTACTTAAATCAAATTTTATTACTCAGGGGCATAAAAAAAGGCGTCGTTAAATACAAATTTATTAAATTAACTATTCCTACATGGTGGCGTTAGTGTTTTAAGGACTTTACTAACTATTTTGACTACAAATTAAGTTAACAAAATATTTGCACGATTTTGCGTTCATGTAAAAAAAATACAATAATAAATAAAATGGCCATAAACATATCTCAATATTATTAGTTTGGGAAAAGTTCGATGTTTCTCATTCTATGACTTTTTGGAAGTTTTAGGAAAAAAAAATATCGCTGAATTTAATAACGCACCGGTTCTGTTAAAATTTCTTTTTTTTTTCAAAAACATATCTTCGTCTTATTATTCTAACCCCTATCGATTTGCTACTATTAAAGATTATTTATTGCATTTAGTAGATATAAAGCATTCATAGAATGATTTAGCTCCAATGGGATAACGTACAGGGTGAGTCAATATATTTTGGGACCCACCTACAGGGTTAGGGAAAAAGGGTGCACACAAAAGTTTTAGAGTTTCTTCTGAACTGCTAGAATCCAACATAAAAGAAAGGTTACTATCGCAAAACAATTTAAAAATGTCACAAGTATTTCTTTTATATATGTTATTGCATATTTGAATTCCTCGCAAAATTTTCTGTACGACACCATATTAAATTTGGCAATAATTTACGGCCAACATTTGCTTTAAAACAACAAAAATATAAAGGAAATAAGTAAGTATTTAACTGACGTTTCCCCTATTTATGAATTATAATTATTATTTGGTATTTTCCTTCAGAAGAAATAAAACCACTGTATTAAGTACTCTTTAATAAATTATATAGCAAAAAAATATACCAAGAGCAGAATAATCAAATATGGTCATAATTTTAAATATTTTTTAACAGCTTAGGATTTATAGCAGCCTTATAAATCCTGTTAATAATATCTTTTTCATCCCTAGTTTCCCCGCCCTATCGTAATATACTTTATTTTTTCAAAAATCACCACAAAAAATATCCATCGCAAAGCAATTAAAAAATATAAGAGTCAATTTTCTTAAATGGAACGCCCCATATATTTTTATAAATACTTGAAGCGTTCGTTTCTCTGAATTCAATTATATACAGGGTGTCCCATAACTTATTCTCCATAAAGCAACAGGTGATACTTGATATCAAAATTTTTTTTAATAAATGTGGGGGCAAATGTTAGTTGATAAAAAGATCCAGGGTGTTGAAAGTTCAACTTAATTTTCGAAAAATAACTATAGTTTTAAAACGGGTAAAGATATCAAATTCAAAATTAGTCTATTAGCATTTTCGAATGTGAGAAATCCGAATTCGGTTAGTTCGAACCTAGCCCCTAGAGGGCGCTTTCTACATACTTAATGAAGAATTAATTTTTGGATTTTTAGCCTGTAAAACTGAGACTGTTTTGACACTAACAAACTAAAAAAGAGTCATCATTTGTGCGTGAAAAACGTACTCTTGGTCAATATCAGTTGTTGAAAAACGTGCTCTTCACAAAGTGTGCTATGAAAACAATACGTGGCGATGACAACTGTTATTGTTTTTCATCTCTTCCGTCAATATTGGGTTGATATTCAAGTTTCTATAAATAATTATTAAAAATGCCTCGACTGAATCAGTTTTCTAACCGTATTTTAATAGATACGCTTAATAGTCGTGCTGCAGTTAGAAGGTATGTAGAGGTCTACCCAACCAGGAACATCATAGATCAACAAATGTTTTAAGAATATTCATCTGGTAGAAAATGGTGAAACAGGGTCGTTTTATAATAAAAATCCTGGTTGGTTCGAATGGCGGAAAATCCTGAGCTAAGCACCAGGCGTTTAGAAGCAGCTACGAAAATAAGTAAATCTACCGTCTCAAGAGTTCTCAGTAGAGAAACGTTGTTTCTGAAATCTATATCTACCATTACGCTCCGGAAAATCCATATCTACCAAGAGAGAGACTTCAATCAAAAATTTTGCAACAATATTTGGTTCGGCATTACTGATGGTTTTTAAGGGAGACCATTAGAGGTCCCGCAAAGGCTAAATAAACATCATTATTTGCAGTTTTTAGAAAACGATTTACTGGATTTTTTGGATGATGTATCCTTAAACAGAAGAAAAGACATGTTTTAAATTTTTTTTGCCAGCGTTCCGATAGTTTAGTTTCTATCTTCCTCAGGGCTACAATTATAATAAACATACAAATAACAAAGTATTTTTTGAAAAATTGGACAAACCGTAACAAAATATATGAGCTCGAATGTACTGTGATAAAAATATGTATATAAATATATTTATAGTTAAAACTTACATGATTTAAAATACATACTATAAAAAAAAAAGTTTTGACTCGCTTAAATATAAAAACGTTTGAAATTTAAAATCAACCAACTTAACGTAAAGATCTTAGGTATATAAAAACCCTGATTACATACCTGATTACATACCTCAGTTGATCATCAGCAGTGTCTTAAGTTTCTTTCGCTATAAATTTATTCATGTACATATTTTTATGTCAGTACATGGAAGCTCGTAAATTATTTTATTGTTTGTCCAATTTTTCAAAAAATACTCTGTTATTTGTATGTTTATTTTAATTATAGCCCTGAGTAAGATAGACACCACACTATCGAAACGTGAGCAAAAATTTAAAACCATCAACAATAAAAAGTCCGTCCCATAATGAGCTCGTGATTTATTCCCCTACGAATATAAAAAAAGGTGAACGTGACTTCACAATTAAAAAATAAGACAAGTGGTTTATGCAAGATGGGCCCCCCCCCAAGCTACAATGCGAAATTATTTAAAACAACGTTTCCCACATCGATAGATTGGACGCGGTAGTTAATTTCCTTGGCCATCCCGCAGTCCTGATCTTAATCCGTTGGATTTTTATTTGTGGGGTCACATAAGGCTTTACTATTAATAATGGAATAAATACACGAGAAGAACTATTACAGAAAATTCAAGAAGCTGCCAATATTATTAAAAATTCCGAAAATACCCTCCTGAATATGAGGCACCACTTAATGAAGAGCCGAAGAAAGTATTGAACAGGCGGACAATTTCGACATCTGTTGAAGAAAATTTAAAAATGTTTTTATGTATTTTAAATAAATTGATTTTGATTTTTTTTCGGTATTTTCACTTTCAAAGACGAATATCTCGCAAACGGGTTGAGATATCAATATTGAACTAAAGTAAGTTTTTTTTGGCGGAAACGATGACGTATGTAGCAAGTGCCTTCTAGAAGCTAGGTTCGAACTAATACCGAATTCGGATTTCTCACCTTCGAAAACGCTAGTCCACTAATTTTGAATTTTATATCTTAATCCGTTTTCATATTATCGTAATTTATCGAAAAATTAAACTTCACTTTCAACATCCTGTATCTTTTTAACGACTAACTTTTGCCATCAAACAAATGAACAAATCTTCTTATTTTGATCTCTATTTTCACACGTTGCTCTATGGCGGATAAGTTATGAGATACCCTGTATAGAATAATTATGTTTCATTGATCCGTTTTGGATATATTTGCTTTTTATTGATCGTAAAATTAACTTATTTGGAAAATACTATTGCCCACCTGCAGGGCCTCTGTAAACTGACATAGGAGACAAAATACATGTCAGATAGGTGACATGAAAATCCATGAGGGCTTTTTGAAATGGGCTAAAGCGAAAAAGAAAAACTGGACAATATTCATCTCTACTATTCTAACAAATCATGAAATAACCTAAAAAATAATGTAAGGCAAATTCAGCTAAAGAAAGACCTAAACAGAACAAGAGAATTGTTTTCAAGAATGAAGAAACAGGTCTTAGAGTTTTATTATACAGAGGTAAAAATCTGATTATATATTAAATTTAAGTATAGCAGTTTTTTCTGCTGTAAAAAAACCTAAATATGGTCCTCAGGATACTGCAAATATTTGCGCAAAGGTAAGTCGGGTTCTACGTCATAATAAATACCACCCTTACAGATTCAGACCAGTGCAGGAACTAACAGGTATTCAAAAATTTCAAAGGGTTGAATTATGCTATGAGATCCTCCGGCGAATCCAAGTTGAAGCTTAATTCCAGGACAAAATTATTTATACGGATGAAGCCAACTTCACAACAGTGGGAATGTATAATAGGTGGAATAAGCGTTTCTGAACGATGCAGGATGTATGATGCAGGATGTTAAGTAACGAAATAATCGGACCAATTATTTATAATCAAATTTTAAACGGAGAAAGTACAGTATTTTAATGTATCAACCAGACGCTGTACTACCACAGAAGTAACAGATTTTTTAAATAACAAATACAACTTGGTAGACGTGGAAATATCATAGGCTCTGTTTGCATGAAACAGACCCGATTTAGACCCACTGGATTTTTTTCTGTCAGGACTTTTAACAAAAAAAAAGTATATTATGATAGAACGAGAGGTATTGCTATTTTCGTAGACCCTCTTAGAACATATTCAAAATAAACTTTTTTAATTAATTGACCATTAACGTGTTTTTATTAGTAATTTTAAGAGTTGTTGCCTTACCTTATTTATTTATTTTTCTTTTGGTATGCTTTTTTTTAGTGTATGAAGTATTAAATGGTTCTTAGTAGAGTGGTTTTTTTTCTCTTGAAGGAAAATATCAAATAATAACTATAATTTAAAGCACAGGGGAAGCTTCAGTTAAATACTTAATTAATAGTTTTATTGTTGTAAAGTAAATGCTTGGAAACGCTGAAAATGTTGCCAAACTTAATATTGTATAATATAGAGAAATTTGAGAGGAATTCAAATATGCTGTTCCATTAAAAAAAAAATGACTTTGACGTTTTTTAAATTGTTTTGCGATAATCATTTGTTTTCTTTTATAACGAATTCTGTCGGTTCAGAAACAACCCCTAAAACTTTTATTTTTACACTTTTTCTCTATCTCTATTGCAGGCGGCTGCCAAAATATAATGTCTCGCTCTGTACAAAGACCAGTGATCGAAATAAAGGGCAACTGTTGTTGAAATTAAAATGTATAGTTTATGATGTAGTGTACCTAAAATATAGCTCAATAACATCAGTGTCAATAAACCGCCCGTCAAAAAGAACAATACATTGTAATTTTAGCCTGTGTTTTACATATCTGTGCATATTTGGAAAAAGAATAAAAGCGATTTTGATGGACCTTTCAGAATTTGAAAGTTCATTTTCGTGGTACTAGATTCAGGGTATTGCATTTATTTAGTTTATGTACTTGCCTACTACACGTATTCATAAAAAAATCATACAGAAGATAAATATTATTTAATATTGGTAGAATTTTAAATAAAAAGGGATAATGAAAATCTTTAATGGTTTTCCTAATGAATATTTTCGTAATGCGAAGAAATATTAAAGTGAGTTTTTTCCAAATCTTATAGGAAATAAAACGTTTTGAGGAAAATTTTTGCTTTTGTCAGTCTATTATCAGCCAGACTGCAAAGATTAAAAAAAATAGTTACTTCGGAAATTTACAAAAAACGTTTTGGTTTTTTGTTTGCTAAATTAAAGTAGTCCTTACTAAAAATTCAGAAAACGATTTGCACAATTTTTCAAAATCAAGATTTCTTTCGATATATATATATATATATATATATATATATATATATATATATATATATATATATATATATATATATATATATATATATATATATATATATATATATTTTTTTGTTAAAAATTCTTGGGTATATATATATATATATATATATATATATATATATATTTTTCAAAAGGATATTATTGGCCTTGGGAATATATAGCAACTACTGCATATATATATATATGTTTCAGTACATATATATATATATATATATATATATATATATATATTTTTTTTTTTTTTCTTGGTACTTCTAGTTTATATATATTAATTTTTATTTTCTTGGGTTAGGGTCCTTATAAAACGAACAACACATTTCTTCTTTGTCTCCGTATAAGTCTTGTATTGTGATGAGACACTGTTTTATTTAAATTTTTAAATGTGTTATTAAAAATGTGTTACATGTCTTAAATATTTTTTTGTAGGTACTTGGGTTATACTTTGGTAAAAAACTTAATCAGGGGGAACACGTTAAAATGATGCAAGTAGTAAGTACAAAAAAAATCAAAGTTATTTTCAAAAAAAAAAAATACACTTCCAACAATAAAAAAAATCAAAATTTCAATAAAAGGTTAAAAAAGTTTTTTGCAGTTTAAGTGAAAATTACTTTAATGTAGCAAACAAAAAATAAATATTGTATTTGTAAATTTAAGGAGCAACTGAAATTTACATTTTTCACGTTCAGACTCTAGAACCAATACAAAAGATTCGGTATTATAAGATATTTTTTAGTGCTTTGTTCCCAATAAGATTTACAACAGATCTGCGAAAGGCACACCTTAATACCTCTTCTCGTTACGAAAATATACTCTTCAAAATAGTCCACTATAAACTTTGAATATGGGTTTCATCTCTCTAGCAGTTTATTTCCATTTATCCCGTATTCTATAAAAAGGGACTGGGTAGTAACGAAAATATAAGATACATTATTGCTAAAAAACTTATTTAGAAAATTTGATACAGGAATACTGATTTGCACCCGATTTATTTATTTAAAAACTTTTTTCACTTTCGAAATACAAATATATAAAACTGATACTAAAATTTAACTTTACCGTTATTTTTGACAAGAAGTTTTATCAGATATTGTGTGAATTGGTGTGATATTCTATAAAAAAACTAGAAAAGTTTATTGGCTGATCACTGGTCACCAGTTTAAAATAATAGAGCGTATAAAAACTAAAACAGTAAAGATTGCTGCAATACCTGGTTACCATCGTGCGTCCAGCTACCAAACTTCATGTCACAGTGTTGGTCATCAAAGGGGAACCACGTTATGTCTATCTTGCATGTGCTCTTGAAGATACCCGGAGGGATGTACAAGCAGCTGCCGTTATGTTTGACCACAACGTTTGTTTGGAAAGTCCCGTCGAAACCCTCATCAGCACTTTATAAGAACACAGAGCGTTAAAATGCGACTCTTTCAGTACCTTAGCGCTGCAGCTCTTGTGATTTGCTTATAAGTGTCGTACTATATACTCGCTTTAAGCGTGCATATTTTAAGCTAACCGGGTACCATTAGCAGTATGAGAGAGATGGAGGCCACGAAGTATCGAACATTTTTATTTCGAAAATAAGTACAAAACATTTTTGGTTATAAACGATAAACTTTTCTAATTAAACGTAAGAAAAAAAATGTTTTTAAATTGTCAGATCCGATATAATTTTGCTTTATGGAAAAGATAGGACAGATTTTAAAAAGCAAAGTTTTTTACTGCGATCATTAGTAAGGCCTTAAGAAACAACTATCTGCAAAAGAAGGACATTAAAAATCCAGATTTAATTGCTGGAGCTTAGTAATAAAAGAAAACTCTTTGTGCTTTAAGTTTTCTTGTTTTATCATGTTTTTTTATAGTTTAGATGGAAAGTGGAAAGGTACGGGTCTCATTATAAATGAACCACTTCTTTAATTTGTTATTCGTAGGAAAATAAAAAGTTACTAAATTGCAAAGTTGTAGAGTTTTTAATTAATTTTCAAGATTTAAGCGATGCGAGCTATGATAAATAACTTACAAAATTTGTCAAGCGCTCTCTAAAAGCATAACTTAGAAACTTCAAAAACGTTAATCCCAAAGAAAATTCGGATAAAAAGACCTCATAAAATGTGTTATAAATGCTCAAAAACTATATATATATATATATATATATATATATATATATATATATATATATATATATATATATATATATATATATATATATATATATATATATATATATATATATATATATATATATATATATATATATATATATATATATATATATATATATATATATATATATATATATATATATATATATATATATATATATATATATATATATATATATATATATATATATATATATATATATATATATATATATATATATATATATATTGTCATATTTAATTGTAATTTGCACAATTCATTTTTAAAGTGAATTTGAGTGTCCAGAATATGAAAAAGAAAATATGGAACAGTCCGAATTATAAATTTCCAATGTTGATTAAAAATCATCAAAAAAAACCTTAAATTTTTTAATTACCAACAAATATATAGAATGTCCGAGAAGTCTTAGTATGGTCTAATATCTCGAGTACTTTTAAAGCTAAACATTTCAAAATTTGGCAGTTGCATGTGAAATAACTAATCAACTTTTTTGGGTTTTTAGGCTTTTTCCATCCCTTCTGGGGGTGGCCTGAGGAGGTTGAATATTTCACGTTTAAATACAACCCTATATCGAATTTTACTCTCTTTTGGGGGCCTTTAAAATTTCTGTGCAAACCGGAGTCTCCACTTCGAACCGTTATCGAATAAGTAAAGAATACAAGTGCGAAATATTGTGCCAAAAAATTAAATGTCGTCTTTTGTCACTGTTATTGATAAAAAAATGTTTTAACATCTCGTTTAGAAAAGAATTTAAAAAAACATGTCGTGTTAGTTTATGTCGTTCGGTGTATACTAACGCTTTTGTGCTATTTTTACTTAATTCTTTGCATTTTGTTTCATTTCATTATGGTTCGTACTAATAAAGAGTGGAGATGATTTTTTTATAAACAATTAATCGAAGTAACAACGGGACAGCTAGAATGTTCACTGAAGCTTTTCCAGATAAACCAGTTCCTGATGCCTGATATGTTTGTAAAACTGGTTGTTAAAATTGAAATAATTCGACTCCACACAAAAAAGTCAAAATCTCAACAAACTTATACATGTCAAATGTTGTATTTTAGGGTAACAGTTGAATCAATGTTAATGTTGGTAAACAGGGAGACCACATCTAGTGAGATTAATATACAGCGTGTAACAAAAGTAAGGAAACGGCGAAATATCTCAGGTACCCCTCACCTGAATTTAATGAAAATATCTACACTTTGGTATGAAATTATGCCGGATCCAATGGCATTGCTGCCAAGTTTACCATTTTTCTGTTATAAAAGAAAAAATATTTTTTAATGGAATACCCTATATTATAATACTTTTTAAGATCTACCTAAAATTCTCAATATTTTTAATAAGAGTACTTTTTATGAAAGAAAAAGTTTTTGCGAAAACGAGGTTCTAATATCCATAATTTATTATATTACCTTTTATTAAAATACCCTCACACAAAAGGTTACCTGATATGTTTGACAATGTCAGTTTTGTTGATTTACCAAAATGGATCTTTTAACTAAATCGCAAAGAATTGAAATTTTATTTATACTGAGTCATGGGGATAGAATGCGAAACCTGCAAGAGATCTGCAACATTTTTAATGGCAAATATCCTGACAGAAATGCAATAACTAAATCTACCTTATGTTTAATTAACAAAAAATTTCGCGAAACTGGAAAGGTAAAAGATGCTGCACGTTCTGGCAGACCTAAAAGTCCAGCAGATGGTGATAAGGCTCTGAATGTTTTAATCAGTTTAGAAGGAAATCCGCACCTTTCTACCAGAACATTAGGAAGAGAAAATGAGGTCTCACACATATCAGTAAACCGACTTTTAAAACCCGAAAAGTTTCATCCATACAAAATAACTTTGGTGTAAGAACTCTCTGAGGATGATCACGATAGGCGCTTGGAATTTTGTGATAGAACGATCGAACCAATCTAAATTTTGTCAAACAAATTATTTTTCTGACGAGGCAACCTTTTTTTTTAATGGAAAAGTTAACAGGCTCAATTGTTCGATATTGGGTCAGGGAAAATCTACATTAGATACGTGACAATCATACCAATCAATTTCCCCAAAAGATAAATGTTTGGTGTGGTATCTAGGGTGCAAAAATAATCGGCCTCTTCTTCATGGAAGATACATTAACTGGAAAAAGATATCTGAATCTTTTAAGGACCGAAATTGTCCCAGCTATTGCAGAACTATTTCCGAATAACCGTAAGTTTTTTACTTTACCTGCTGTATTAAGTATTTAAACATGACTCTTTTTTAGGTAATGGTGCTTCACCGCATTTTGCTCGAAATGTTCGGGAATATTCTCGGTCTCCAGACTTGATACCCCTCGACTACTTTTTGTGGGGTTAAAAATGTGGTGTAGAAAACTAGGGCCAATGTCCTCGAGGATTTGAAGAAGCGAAGAAATTGAATGTAAGCGAATGGAGGAGGATGGCATTCTTTTTAACGTATTAAATGTTTTCCCACAGTATTTGGTCTACTATCAGGAAGTAAATGGACAACATTTTAAACACCTTACTTAGTTTCATTAATTTATTGTTTGTTGTACTAGGTATTTCTGTTTTGTATTGAATTGTTTCCGTTGTTTTTTACAACCTACTTTTAAAGTTGAAACGCTCTTGCTACTGTTTTGGTAGCAAGATGAGGAGTTATTGTGATTTCTGGTCTGCCAGAACGTTACCATTCCAGTTTCACGAAATTTTTTGTTAATTTTACTTATGGTAGATTTAGTTATTGGATTTCTATTGACATATTTGTCATTAAAAATGTTACAAACATCTTGCAGGTTTCTCACTCTATCCCCATAACCCAGCATAATTAAAATTTTAATTCTTCAGGTTTCAGTTAAGCAATCCATTTTTATAAATCAACAAAATTAACATTGTCAAAAATATCAAGTAACGTTCGTGTGCAAGTATTTTAATAAAAGGTAATATATTACATTATGGATATTAGACACATATTTTCGCAAAAACTGTTAACTTTCATAGAAAGTGCTCTTAATAAAAAGTATTGAAAATTTTATTTTTTTAATTTTTAAGAATTAGAATTTAAAAAAGTAATATAATATAGGGTGTTTCATTAAAAAAAAATGTTATAAGAGAAAAACGGTAAACTTGGCAGCAATGTGGAACACGCCATTGGATCCGGCATAATTTCATACTTAAGTGCACATATTTTTATTACATTCAGGTAAGAGTTACCTGAGATATTTTGCCGTTTCCTTACTTTTGTTACACGCTGTATAAGCTTTAGGAAGATTTACTGTTCTAATATAAAATGTAAATTCAATAGATTTCTTTATGAAATGTTCATCTCTATCAAAACCATAACTTAAAACTTGTGATATCCAGTGTATCCTCTTACCTCTCTCCTATCTTAGGTAAAAAAATACATTTTTAGGAGGAACGCCATTTTTGCTTTTTAAACATTTTGCAAATTTTTTGTTAATGAAACCCTGTTTATATAAATTATCGATTATTTTGTTGTATTTGTCTTGAATTTTAATAGAGCTGAAGATAAAATTTAGTAGGTTTCTCTGTTTTCTAACATCTCACTTTTTTAAGTAAGTCACTTGAACTAGAACAACAGTTGCATTGCCTTTATCCGCCCTAGTTATTAAAATATTAGCTTTGTTATCTTTCAAAAAGGCATGTGTTTGTGGTATATTATTGAATAATCTTATAAAATATAATTAAAAATAACAGTTTTTGCCTTTTAGATGTTTCAAAAATAAACTTATTTGGTGGTACACAAGCAACTTCCAAATTTTTAATATTTTTGTCTTTACTAATACTCCAGATATTAACCTATACTAAAACTTTGCGGACATGCTGTAGGAAAAAACGAACATGTTTGAATAAAATTCCTTATACCTGGCCAACGAGAATTACTAATTTTTCTGCTAGTCTATGACTAAGTTGGCTTGGGATGAATAACGAAATTCGGAAATCGTTAGAATCATATCCTTTAAAATTCAGTTAATAATACCAGCGCAGAGTCTAAGACAATATTTTGCTAATTCTGAACATCTTCAAATGAATTAGGGTTTCAGATATAAATGTTTAATATTAGCTTGAATCAGTTTTAAACCTACGGTGATATGTTCATTTTTAAAATGGAAGAGGTACCTTTAGCTGGAAGTTTTATTGGCAATATGTTTTTCTTCAGATTTATTATAAAAAGTGATATTACGAAAACTAAAACGTTTGGAGTTTATGTCACTGCTCTAAAAAATAGGAAACGAATTTTATAATTCAGTTAACGGCATTTTAAAGGTTCAATCTGGTTATAAAATATGTTATAATTAATTATACGGACCCTGAATTTGATAAAACTTCAGTTTTTTTTAAACACGTAAAAAATTAATGTAACTTTACCATGACAGTAAGATAAGAAAAAAGATAGTAATAATAAAATGTCTCCAATTCCATGCAACATTATCTAGAAATAACTTGAATTAAAACCTACTTTATCAGAACACAATTTAGATCAAGTTATTCCGCCTATGTCATATGTTGGTACGTACAATAAGAACTCTATAAGTCGACATTATTAAAAAATTATTTGTACTTATTTTCCAAATAAAATTCTGTTACGATCTTGTATACGGAAACTGGAAAACATTGCTTGTTAACCTAAACTCAATAAATATTTTGTTCATTGAGTTCAAACAGTGTTATGCATTATAACTGTTAAGTTAAAAAAAAATTGAATTTTTCATGCCGTTCGGATAAAGACACGTGCAAAAATCAATTTCAATTCGTTAATACTTGTGAAAGTAGATCAAGTAAATATGAGAATTTTACAGGGAAATATTGCATACTGAACTTTACGTTGATTTATTTTAATTTCAAACCCTACTTTATCTATATTCGCCTATATATATATAAAAAGTAAATATATATAAATTGGCAATTACTCGTACAGGCTTACAAAAAGCTCACTTCTTTCGAGCAAATACCATTTTTTTTAAATTATTGCACATAGTGATTATTTGACAAACTTAAAATATTATTTTGAACTGATCAAGGATATACAGGGTTAAAGAAGGAGTGGCAAATGTTTTTGAAGAAAATTACGTGGATTTGCGAAGCAGGTTCACTCAGATACCTAGAATAAACTGAATATGTCTATGTTTTTATTTGTTTACCTTTAATAGCACACTGCCCAAAATACATAAAAACTCTTAGATAGTTTACGACCGTTTTAGATATAGCCTTGGAAGAGAAGGTAATGAAGTTTTACTATATTAAAACTGTTGGACAAAGGAGAAGTTGCACCCTAAATATTGAAAGATATAAAAGAAAGGATGGTGTACAGGATATCCCATTTTGCTTATAATTGCGGGTAACTCGCTTATTTTTAAAGACAGAACCTAGCGGTTTTAGCGGATCTGAGGTGTTTTTTGTGAAACGAAAGATGTCGTAAACAAAATAGTCATAGCCATCTTAGTTTTTGACTACAGGGGGATATTGAAAATATTGCATTTTCAGGTATCCGTTGTAGCATTTGTCTGACAACTTATCAAAAAGATAAAAACAAATAATTTTAGAACTTGTTTTTTTTAGGGGGAAATGTGTCAAGAAATTAATTTGTCTTTTTACAAGCTCTCAAAAATATATAACAGTATGAGTCTATTTTAATAAACAATAACAAAAATCCTAATTTTCATAATTCGCATTCAAAATTTTGCAGTAGGCAATGCAAAACAATGCTGGTTTTTACTGTTTATTTGCTTATTTATATAAATGTTGGGTTTTATTTTCAAATTTTGCTAGTTTTTTTTCTATTTATTTATTGTGTGGACGTATATTTGTGAATAGGACACAAAACCAAACTTTTGAACATTTTGAGAAATGCTATGTTAGCCTGTTTCATATTAAGTAATGCACATGTTGAAACGGTATCAGGGATGTATTTTAACAGATAAATAGTTGGTTTTTAGGGATGTTTAAATACTACTGCTTAATTCTTATTTAGATATCCGAAATATATCCAATTTTTACTAAATAAAAGATAATTTACTTGATCACGAATCTTATAACAAACCTCGTTCAAAAATATGTTATAAAGAAAATCTAAAGGTGTGGAACTCATAGTTTTGGCTAATGCAGAAGCTTAACTCTACAAACTCCAGTACAGCCAGTGGAAAGAACGTAGGATTCCAAAAACTAAAATTCAAAAAAAATAGGCTAGTCCAGCACTTAAATTCTGGTGATGCTTAACGTTTTTTTTTAACGTCGGTTAGTCTTCTGCAATTGGTATCGAGAAAGATGTGATATGGTTAGTGACTTTGAATTGAAGGTAATATAATTAGACGAAGGACATTTTAGTAATTCTGGTATATTTAATAGGCACAATAGCAGATTCTGGTCCCAGGAAAACAAACACCAAATATTTCCCAGAAGACAGCAGAGCTAGTTTTTTTCTATTTATTTATTGTGTGGACGTATATTTATGAATAGGACAGAAAACCAAACTTTTGAACATTTTGAGAAATGCTATGTTAGCCTATTTTATATTAAGTAATGAAAATGTTGAAACGGTATCAGGGATGTATTTTAATAGATAAATAGTTGGTTTTAAGGAATGTTTAAATACTACTGCTTAATTTTTATTTAGATATCCAAAATATATCCACTTTTTACTAAATAAAAGATAATTTACTTGATCACGGATCATATAACAAACCTCGTTCAAACATATATTATAAAGAAAATCTAGAGGTTGAGGAAATGATAGTTTTGGCTAATGCAGAAGCTTAACCCTACAAACTCCTGTACAGCCAGTGGAAAGAACGTAAGGATTCCAAAAACTAAAATTTAAAAAAATTAGGCTTGTCCAGCACTTAAATCCTGGTGAT
This sequence comes from Kuschelorhynchus macadamiae, assembly GCA_030620095.1. Taxonomy (NCBI): domain Eukaryota; kingdom Metazoa; phylum Arthropoda; class Insecta; order Coleoptera; family Curculionidae; genus Kuschelorhynchus; species Kuschelorhynchus macadamiae. The sequence continues at coordinate 143,186 of JAUTXW010002925.1, read as the reverse complement.
GCTTAACGTCAGTTAGTCTTGTGCAATTGGTATCGAGAAAGATATGATATGGTTAGTGATTTTCAAATGAAGGTAATATAATCAGACGAAGCACATTTTAGTAATTTTGTTATACTTAATAGGCACAATAGCAAATTCTGGTTCCAGGAAAACAAATACCAAATATTTCCCAGGAGACAGCAGCGCTAGTTTTTTTCTATTTTTTTATTCTGTGGAAGTATATTTGTGAATAGGACAGAAAACCAAACTTTTGAACATTTTGAGAAATGTTATATTAGCTTGTTTTATATTAAGTAATGAAAATGTTGAAACGGTATCAGGGATGTATTTTAACGGATAAATAGTTGGTTTTTAGGAATGTTTAAATACTACTGCTTAATTTCTATTTAGATATCCAAAATATATCCACTTTTTACTAAATAAAAGATAATTTACTTGATCACGGATCATATAACAAACCTCGTTCCAAAAAATATATTATAAAGAAAATCTAGAGGTTGAGGAAATGATAGTTTTGGCTAATGCAGAAGCTTAACCCTACAAACTCCTGTACAGCCAGTGGAAAGAACGAAAGGATTCCAAAAACTAAAATTCAAAAAAATTAGGCTTTTCCAGTACTTAAATCCTGGTGATGCTTAAGGTCAGTTAGTCTTGTGCAATTGGTATCGAGAAAGATGTGATATGGTTAGTGATTTTCAAATGAAGGTAATATAATCAGACGAAGCACATTTTAGTAATTCTGGTATACTTAATAGGCACAATAGCAGATTCTGGTCCCAGGAAAACAAATACCAAATATTTCCCAGGAGACAGCAGCGCTAGTTTTTTTCTATTTTTTTATTCTGTGGAAGTATATTTGTGAATAGGATAGAAAACCAAACTTTTGAACATTTTGAGAAATGATATATTAGCTTGTTTTATATTAAGTAATGAAAATGTTGAAACGGTATCAGGGATGTATTTTAACAGATAAATAGTTGGTTTTTAGGAATGTTTAAATACTACTGCTTAATTTTTATTTAGATATCCAAAATATATCCACTTTTTACTAAATAAAAGATAATTTACTTGATCACGGATCATATAACAAACCTCGTTCAAAAATATATTATAAAGAAAATCTAGAGGTTGAGGAAATGATAGTTTTGGCTAATGCAGAAGCTTAACCCTACAATCTCCTGTACAGCCAGTGGAAAGAACGAAAGGATTCCAAAAACTAAAATTCAAAAAAATTAGGCTTTTCCAGTACTTAAATCCTGGTGATGCTTAACGTCGGTTAGTCTTGTGCAATTGGTATCGAGAAAGATGTGATATGGTTAGTGATTTTCAAATGAAGGTAATATAATCAGACGAAGCACATTTTAGTAATTCTGGTATACTTAATAGGCACAATAGCAGATTCTGGTCCCAGGAAAACAAATACCAAATATTTCCCAGGAGACAGCAGCGCTAGTTTTTTTCTTTTTTTTTATTCTGTGGAAGTATATTTGTGAATAGGACAGAAAACCAAACTTTTGAACATTTTGAGAAATGATATATTAGCTTGTTTTATATTAAGTAATTAAAATGTTGAAACGGTATCAGGGATGTATTTTAATAGATAAATAGTTGGTTTTTAGGAATGTTTAAATACTACTGCTTAATTTTTATTTAGATATCCAAAATATATCCACTTTTTACTAAATAAAAGATAATTTACTTGATCACGGATCATATAACAAACCTCGTTCAAAAATATATTATAAAGAAAATCTAGAGGTTGAGGAAATGATAGTTTTGGCTAATGCAGAAGTTTAACCCTACAAACTCCTGTACAGCCAGTGGAAAGAACGTAAGGATTCCAAAAACTAAAATTTAAAAAAATTAGGCTTGTCCAGCACTTAAATCCTGGTGATGCTTAAGGTCAGTTAGTCTTGTGCAATTGGTATCGAGAAAGATGTGATATGGTTAGTGATTTTCAAATGAAGGTAATATAATCAGACGAAGCACATTTTAGTAATTTTGTTATACTTAATAGGCACAATAGCAAATTCTGGTTCCAGGAAAACAAATACCAAATATTTCCCAGGAGACAGCAGCGCTAGTTTTTTTCTATTTTTTTATTCTATGGAAGTATATTTGTGAATAGGACAGAAAACCAAACTTTTGAACATTTTGAGAAATGTTGTACTAGCTTGTTTTATATTAAGTAATGAAAATGTTGAAACGGTATCAGGGATGTATTTTAACAGATAAATAGTTGGTTTTTAGGAATGTTTAAATACTACTGCTTAATTTCTATTTAGATATCCAAAATATATCGATTTTTTACTAAATAAAAGATAATTTACTTGATCACGGATCATATAACAAACCTCGTTCAAAAATATATTATAAAGAAAATCTAGAGGTTGAGGAAATGATAGTTTTGGCTAATGCAGAAGCTTAACTCTACAAACTCCTGTACAGCCAGTGGAAAGAACGAAAGGATTCCAAAAACTGAAATTAAAAAAAATTAGGCTTTTTCAGTACTTAAATCCTGGTGATGCTTAACGTCGGTTAGTTTTGTGCAATTGGTATCGAGAAATATGTGATATGGTTAGTGATTTTCAAATGAAGGTAATATAATCAGACGAAGCACATTTTAGTAATTCTGGTATACTTAATAGGCACAATAGCAGATTCTGGTCCCAGGAAAACAAACACCAAATATTTCCCAGAAGACAGCAGAGCAGTTATGGTCTAAACGTGTCTTGCTTCATATTAGGAACATAGATAAAATTTTATATATTTGAGGAAAATCTAACAGTCAATCGTTACGTAGAAATTTTATAGACAGCTTATACCTGAGTTGCTTGATGAAGTTCTTTTAGCGCATGTAAACGAAATTTATTTTCAGCGGGACTGGGCTCCTGCACACAATTTTCAAATGGTGAGGTTATTTCTGGAGAATAATTTTACCAGTCAATGTATGGAACCAATAGGCCTATAAGATGACCTCCTAGGTCCCCAGATTTGTCGATATTGGATTTCTTTCCATGGATATATCTGGAGAATAAAATTTACAAAGTTCATTACGATAATATTCAAGATTTAGGAAATGCAATAAGAGAAAGTTTTCGCTACTTACAAAACCATTTCGCTGGTTTGCTTAATTCTTTAAAACAAATAGGAAAAATATGCGAAGCGAAGAAGTTCAGAACAGTTCCTTTGATTTACTTGATTACTGTAGTACTTATGTTTCGACTTTCAAACTTGATTGATGCTGATCGGCTTATTGGGTAATTATTTATTATTGTTTTTTCTTTTGTTACATAAATATAGATTGGTAGCGCTTTTTTGTGCAAAATTATCGATAGATATATTGATAAATAGCTGTTATTAAATAATGTTTTTGATATAGATACTGTTAATGACTTTTAATAAAAAGCAGCACTGTTTTACATAGCCTACACCAAAATTTTGAATAGGAATTACGAAAATTAAGATTTTTGGGTTCTGAGTAGAGTAGTAACGAAATTTGGCAAAAACAGAATATATAGACATTACAACGGTTATCAGAGGGCTATGATAAAATAATTACGTGTACTTGAAAATATATCCATAGTTGGCAAGCAATTAAATGCACCGCACATCCTTGTGAGGGCCAGTTGTTGGACATAGTTGGTATGATGAATTCTAATAGCAAAGTTTCGTGATTACGTGTGTCCCTCTGGGGAATTAATAAACCTACTGATTGGAGCAGTGCTGAACCCAACAAAGTTAGTATATAATTTGAATAGGAAATACTTTTCCAGAGATGAGTGGTTAACAAATTGTTGTAAATTCGGAAAGTATAATTTTTGAACATTTTAAAAAAATAATTTTTTGATTGGAGATTTCTCTTTTACCAGCCTCTAAAGGCATGTTATATCATGCCGAGCAAAGAACCATTTTTAAGAAATAATTTTATTCCTTTAAAGTTATACAACTTTAACTGACTTTATATAGCTAAATCTTCTGTGGGCACAGTATTCTTTTAAACTACTTAACAGTACTTGACGTCATTCTAAACGGACACCTTTTTTTGCAGAAATGCTATATTTGCTTTTAAAACTAAAAAAAAGTTTCTTAAAATGTTAACTAAATCCAATGTTTCTCTAAAAATCAAAATGATTTTCTTTAGAGAAAATCGCATTATTTCGTTCAACTTGATATATCCTAGAATAAAAAGAAATTGCGGTGCGAATATACTTTTGCGTTGTCAAATAATCAGGGTATGTGACCGTAATGTATATCCTCCGATGTATATAAAGTGCTTTTGAAGTCTATGAAATAGAGGTAAACTTTCTCCGATTTGTTTGAAATATACCCATGTGTATTTTGTTTGCTTATAAAATATAAAAGGACATGAGTATGTGTTTTAAGACCAAGATATAGTTACTTTTTCTAAGTAGACTGGGACAACTTATATTTTGAAGTTCTATGTCTGTAAACGACTTTCGTTAAGCTTTTCATTAATTGATAAACAATGTTAATGAGAATATTGTTGTTATTTATTGGTTTTTTATGTTTTACATACAGTTTTATATACAGTATGCAATAATAGAGCATTTTTTGTATTCTTGTACCAGATTTAAAATTTATTTTGAAATTATTTCAGAACATACATAGTGAATCAATATAACTTAAACATAGGTATTTCTTAGTGAAATGTTGCATACAATTTATAAACTGAATTTGATTCAACACTGAATCTTATTTATGTTGTCGTAAGTCTTAATTCCTGTCCTAAGACAAATTTTTATACAAATTTGAACAACCTGCATCTGGAAAATGATAATTTTAAGGACCTAGGTATATATAGGTTGATTCAGAAATAAATACCGAAAATTCAGATTTGATTATTTCACTAAGTTTAAGTAAAAAAGTTCATATATACACGATGGGCCAAAAAAATGTCCACATTTTTTATTTGTCAAAATTTTTTAATACAGTTTGAGGCACATATTGTTTGATATATATATATATATATATATATATATATATATATATATATATATATAGGTTATAGAAAAACATATAGAACATTAATAAGGTTCAATTGTCTTTTTTACAGGTTGACCGGAAAATATTCGTACTACTTTTCGAGCTATATATGGAATATTTCTCTTCCCTGTGGCTGTTATTGAAACTTTCGTTTTTGCCCAGAAACTATAATATTTCAAACTTGGCCTACTTTAAAAGTGATAATAAGTTATAATTGTTTCCAAAGTCAGCTTATAATAAAAAACATATTATTGCAGCAAGTTTATGACATGTAAGATACACGTACGATGCCAACAAATGGGCAATAAAATAAATATTAATTGAAATATTAAAAAAAAAGTAAAATAGCAGTTTCGTTGCTAAGATACAAGGCTTTAAGATGTTTAAACAAAACTCATCTTTTACACTGCCCTGTACACGAATCTCAATCATTTTGAATATGTCGTTCTCTAACCAATATAGTTTAAAATTTTTATTAAATAATAATAAATAAATAAGTTATTACAAGTGTGTACTTTTTTGGCCCACCCTGTACTTTATCTAAAACACATATTTTTTAAGATACAGGCTGACAAAGCTTTATTATTATTTTTTAGTATTGCTAATGTATATTCAAAATTTTTTAAATATAATTGAATAGTAGCACCTATAAAATAGTATCGTTGAAATTCGGAACAACGTGCAGGGTAATTATTTGTTGGGTTCAAGACTAGGGATGGGCGATAATAGATTTTACCTATCGCCTATCGATAGGTGAAATTTAGTCGATACAAATAAGTTATCGACTACTACCTATCGATAATTCATAGCTACCTATCGATATCTGCTACAAAAGCGCTTTTAGAAGACAAATTTGTCGAAGAGTAAAAAAGGTTCCTTACCTTTGCAAATATGCCATCCATTTATTTATAAGATCGTCGGCTATCTATCGATATTATCGGACACCTTTCGGCATTATTGATCGGCACTTACCGATTTGTTTTAGTTTATTACTGTTATTCGATATGACGATAACTATCGATAAAGTGCCCATCCCTAGTCAAAACTCATTTTAGCGCGCCGAACACCCTTGTGTGACGACCCTGACCCAACTTAGTACCTTCGTCAAATTTCCCACTCCATTTAGAAATGTTTTTGTCTCTTGTACTTTTTTAAAATTCCACACCATTTGAAAGCTATTTAGTAAAACATCAATTCGTACATGACAACAAACTGATGGGAGAAAACCTAATGTTTAGAATTTTAGATTCTATTCATATTTAAAGGTTTTTGTACTGGAATTTCATACGTAGGAAGGGGATTTTACTAAATAACACTTAAACAATGCTACATATCAAAAGAGTGCAACAAACCAAAAGGTTTTCCCAAGTAAGATAAGCATCGTCACATAAAAGGGCTCGCGACCCCAAAAAAAATCACCAAATCAGCCTGTAGATTGTCAAACGCCAATAATACTGTTTTATAGGTTCTACGAAAGGTAATATCTGTACCAATTATCATTAAAAATGTAGAATATAAATTACAAAAACTAAAAAAAAATATATCTTGATAACGTTTTGATTAGCTGCAAATTTTTTGTTATTAAAGATATTAAAGGTAAATAAAAAAAATGTAGGGTTAGTAGACAAATTTTTTTCTAAGTTACATGTAAAACAAAACTAACAATTTTCTGACATATAAGCCTATCTTATATATTTTTTTTTAAATTGAACACCCTCTATGTTATATATGTATTTCATAGAATACGTTATTACGATTACAATGACACAACACACTTTATATTTTAATCCACTTGTTTTTGACATATTGGCAAACATGAAATTTTTATATAATCTGGAAGAGTACTGTGACTGACAATTAAAGAGATTCTCATATTTGACATATTGCTAAACAACGTTCGTTGTTTTGTGATTGTGACAGTTATTATTATTGAAATGCTATTTCGCGAATTTAGCATCCGTGAAAGAAGTGATATGATTCAAATATACTTTCTGAATAATAAAAGTGCAACCGCTGCGTGTCGTCAGCATATTAGACTTTATCCAGAGCGTCGGGCTCCTTCAAAACAGATATTTGCAAGGCTGGCAACAAAGAAATTTGAAGAAAATGGTAAAGTGTAAAATCTTAACAATGTATGTCGGAATTATAGTATTTTAAATGAAGAAAATAAGACAAACATATTAGGATTCTTTGAAGCACATACAGTTTAAGCTATTACCACAGTATAACAACAGACAGTATTTCTCGCGGTTCAATCCACTCAGTTTTGAAGTTATGAATGGATTTAAATTTCGTAAAACCCAAAAAACTAAGTGACGAACAATCCCAAAAGAGGATGCAGTTTTGTTTTGGAACTTTTAAATGAGAATTATATTTTTTTAATGAATATTTTATAGACCGATGAAAGTTCGTTCACTAAAAGAAAGGGTTGTAGTAGACAAAATAGGCGATATTGGTCTATAAATAATTTATTCCTAGACAGATACACGAAATAAAAACCGAAGGTCAGTTGATGTTTGATGTGATGTTATAGATACATATATTTGGGGTTCGATATTTATAGACGAAAAGTTAACCGGAGATTTTTATTTTCATCTCTTAGAGCACCATAGAGCACAATATATAGCAGATCAAAACATATCAGCGCAAATAATATGGCAGCAACACCTCACAATGTTGTGCGAGTCAAACATTTTCTTAATATGGAATATGCCAAGGGTTGGATAGGGAAGATGGAAGTATTGGGTGGCCAGCCAATAGCTCGGGCTTGACATTACTGTATTTTTTCTTTTGGGGTCACGTGCACAGAACTCCTGGTGATAATGTCGTGGAACCTTGGCAAAGAATTTATTAGAGAATTTAAGAAGTTATTAATAATAGAGGGCGTCGGCTGTAGCTCGTCGGGAACCGTTATTGACAGAACTTAAGGAAAAAAATATTTACAGATAAATCGGCCGAGAAAATATTTTCAAATTCGAAAATTTTCTCTTGAATTTCCCTAATTGGGGTATGTTGAAATTATAAGCGTTGTATTCTTCAACCAAATATTCAGTTTTTTGCTTCAGACTATTTTTGTCTATTTTCAAATATAAAGTGGTGGGGGAAGGTCAAATATTTTTACTATCAAATGTAGAAATCTGTGTTTTGGATTAATCGATTTTGTTCAATTTGGTATAAAAAAGTGCTTATTTTGCTCTACTCGTGGAGCCATAAACTGTACCGTAGTAACTTTTTTAGTGGTCACTAGATGGGGTTGTTTCGGAATTCTCCAAATAATGCTGATTTTCTCAACAAAAAATCACATAGTATGCTATGACTTTTATATCACAATTTATTTGGTAGTTACGAAGGGCATTGAATAGCGAAATAAAAATCCAGGTCCGCATTTAAATTAAGAAAGTTGATGATGGTCTCTCGAATCCGAGAGATCGGATTGGAAAATTAACACTGCAGTTTTTTCAATTAATCTTAAATTTTAAGAAAATAAAAATATGTTTATTGTTAGTTGTTAGCTCATTTCGTCGATTTTTTATTTGTTGTTTTACTGAAGCAAGGTAGAACTCGCTTTAGTCTTTTTGCTCAAACCGAGTCCTGCTCTGTCTCGCCCTAGCTTAAGCTGTTTTATTGCGAATTGTGATTATGAGACTGAGTTTTAGTATTTTTTATTTTGTTCCTTTATTAAGGGGGAACTGCACGCCGTAATATGGATCATTTGCAAGCCTTCCGCGGCTGCAATATTATGTTAAAACTAGAAGAGATATGTATTAGACTTTGAAATGAAACAATAACAGCTTCCTTGGACAATATAGTTGAACGTTTATTACTAAGCCAACGTTTCGGCACCAATTTGTGCCATCATCAGGGCTAAAACACAAAGGAACGCTCTAAATCTAATTATATACTTAAAGCAAAAGGTAGGTGAACTGAAGCACATACATATGCATATACATACACATACATACATGTAGGCATACACAGATACACACAACATGTTCACATCTACGCAGATTAAAAACAGAAAAAGGAAAAAAAAAACAACACTTAGGGTATTATTGTGACAAACTGTTAAAACAAAGAGATAAAACCAACTCATCTGAGGTCACTTGGGAGTTTGCTTAATTAGTTTAATTGTTAATTTACTCTAACTTGGTACCTGGATAAACAATGAATTAGGTTTTTTTCAATACTTGTTGTAATTTCTTGAATTTGACTCACCTAGTAAATTCTAATTACTTATGTAGTCTAAATAGACATACATATTGTTGTTACTTCACAAACACAAAATAAAACAACGAACGAGCAGAGGAATTTTATGCCGCTGAGAAGAATAAAGGTTTTAAACTATATGATCAAAAATATGTATTTGCAAATGTGTGGTGTGTAGTACTTATGTATAGGTGGAAGTGGAGAGGAAGCAGGCGTCGATCGATATATAGATGCACAGTGGTAAACTATGATATTGTGGATATTTGAATTTTGAACATCTGTATTTAGATTGACAGTATTCTCAGTTTTTTGTATATGTGCCATTTCGAGAAACAGCCTCTTTTTTGTATTAGGTTCTTCATCTAGAATTATTGTTTTTGAAAAATCAAACAGATGTCCCTCACTAAAGTGGTGGATTGCTAAGCCACTTTTTGGGTTGTCCCTGTATATAATGTTGCAATCTCGTTTATGTTGTGCTAAGCGTTTGTTAAGCAATTGTGTGGTTTGACCAATATAGAAGGACTGGCAATGTCCACACGGGATTCTGTACACTATATTATTGCGTGTTAATGAGTTTATGGGTTCTTTTATCTTTGAAAATACTTTGCCTATTTTTTTAGTATTGTAAAAAGCAATTTGAGAATTTTGAGTGGTTAGCTTCTTAGCAAGGGATTCAGATAAGTTATGGATATATGGCATCTTGAAGTATTTTTTAGTATTTAAATTCGGTCGATCGGTTTGGTTAATTAGAGAAAAGTGAGAAGGAGGTTTCTTGTTTAAAACAGTATTGATTAAAGAGTTGGGATAATTATTTGATTGTAACGTGGTTCGTAGATTATTTAAGTTTTTTGGCCAAAATATTTTGTCTGATAATGAATATATCTTGTTCTTTGCCTGAGTGATAATGTTAATTTTTTGGTGCATTGGATGTGACGATCTATAGTTTAGCACTCTGTTGGAGTTTGAAGGTTTTTTGTAAACATCTAAAAGTATCTTGCTATCGCGATTAATAATTAGAACATCAAGAAATGGAATGCAATGGTCTGTTTCAATTTCGATCGTGAACTGAATGTCCGGATTAATGCTGTTGAATGTATTAAGTGTGTGATCTATTTTGTTGGTTGGAATGCAAGTGAGTGTGTCATCCACATAGATGAAGAGGAACGGTAAATTAAAGTCTAATTTTGCAACTACAGCAGTTGCAATGTAGTTAATCACCATGTTAGCCAAGATTGGACTAATTGGATCACCCATGGGCATCCCGAGGTTTTGTTTATAAAATTCCCCTCTGTATACAAAATAACTAGAATCGAAAATGAATTTTATCAAGCGAAGGAATGTTTGTTTGTCTATTTCAGTAAAACGACATATGTCTTGCCAGTCACGGTCAATTATGTTTATTATGAGGTCTCTAGGGATGTTAGTGAAAAGGGACTTTACGTCCAACGATACTAATGTATGACCCGGAGGCATCGAAAGGTTTCGGAGTCGATTGGTAACCTCAAATGAGTTCTTAACAATAAATTGAAAATTTGGAATCAGATTTTTTAAAATGTTGTTAAGAAACCTGGACAAACGACAGCTTGGGCTGTTAATACATGAGACAATTAGTCTAAGAGGTCTACCCTCTTTATGTAGTTTGGGGAGGCCATAGATGCGGGGTGCTACTGCATTATTCGTTTTTAGGATCTTAGAAACTGAATCTTCAATGAGATTGTTATCTTTAAGTGAATTTATGAGCGAGTTATTCAGTGTTTGAAATTTATTGGTTGGGTCCTTTGTTAACTTGGAGTAAGTTCTGTCTTCACTGATAAGTGAAGTCATTTTTGTTTCATATTCCGTTTTTTCAAGGATAGTTGTGACATTACCTTTATCAGCAGGAAGAACACATATATTTTGGTGGTTATTAAGAAATTTTCTAGCGTCATTGTAGTCTTTTATCAAGGGGTTCTGGATATGTATTAGCTTCAATGTGATTTTAATAGGGAAATATGTATAGTTGGGCGCTAAATGCGATTTTTTATGAAAAAATCAAATCTAGAGTTATAAAATAAAAGTAGATTTGTCCATTTTCGACCATTTTTTGACCACTTTTTGACGCACATACCTTCGCATATAATTTTTTTTTCCACAAAATGGCTCTTTACCGCCATACATTGATCCTTTGTCTACGTAACTGCAAAATTTGAAATGGTAAATCGTACTCATGTCTTTATATTTCTGCAGCGCGTGAATCCTTTTGAACCCATTTTTAACCGAAATGTAATTTAAATTACCTATACATAACAAATTTTTTTGAGGTCGGATGTGCAGGAAGTTTTTGTTAATGCGTAGTTACCTTTTCATCTTACTTTCAACTCGACTAGACCTTGTCGCTCGTTTTTCACTTTTTCCGTGCAGTTCTGCCTTAAGGTATGTTCTTCACAGTTATGCAAGATTACTCAAGTTTCTATTGGAGTCTTGGTTTTTTCCAGTTTTTTGGTTTTCCTAAAATTTTAGGATTAATTGAAATTTTTCTCCTCTAAAAAAACGACAAGGTTCATTTTCCAATCCGATGTTTCGGATTCGAGAGACCATCATCAACTTTCTTAATTTAAATGCGGACCTGAATTTTGTATTTCACTATTCAATGCTCTTCATAACTGCCAAATAAATTATGATATAAAAGTCATAGCGTACTATTTGATTTTTTTAAGAGAATCAGCATTATTTGGAGAATCCCGAAATAACACCATCTAGTGACCACTAATAAAGTCATTACGGTACAGTTTATGGCTCCACGAGTAAACCAAAAAAGCGACATAAATAAAATCGGTTCATCCAAAACAGAGATTTATATACATTTGAAAGTAAACATTTTTGACCTTCCCCCACCACTTTATTTTTTAAAATAAACAAAAACGATCGAAAGCAAAAAAGTGTGTAATTGGTCGGGTAATATAATTCTTATATTTTCAACATACCTCAATTTTGGAAATTTAAAGAGAAAATTGGCATTTAACTTTTGTGTTGCTGTTACTCCCCCTAGCGACCAACTTTCGAACTTGAAAATAATTGAAACAGTACAAGTCCAAAATTTGACATTTTAAAGTAAGATAGCCATTTTGTTTAAAAAGTGTGTTTTCATCGATTGAGCTTAAAAACCCTACGACATGCACAACCGCAAACGTAGTATAGCTGGTGCGATCCGTAAAATGAGAACAAAAACCGTACATGTCCGTGACTTGTACGGGTTTTCATCTCAGCAGCAAAATATCGGGCAGTCGTTTGTTTACAATCACAGCGTTTGATTCGTGTGAACGTTTTCATTGTAAAACAAAGCTCACAATTTGTGATTTTTAAACAATTTAAAGTCAATGTCATCCAGTAATACTGAAGAAGAAAATATTAGTAATGGTAGCAGAAAAAGAAAAAGAAATGCCGCTAGCTGGAATCACAACAAAATAAAAACGGCTCATTTGGAAGGGCAGGCATATGTTTCTACGAAGGGAAAACACGTGAATGAAAGAACTACAGGACCTGCTTGTAGGTAAGCTTATTACGTCCTACAAATTTTGGATTGAGTTTTGAAGTAGCTATTTTGTTTTTTAGCTGTAAAAATAAATGCATGTAGCAGTTTACCGAGCAAGAAAAAAAAAGATGTTTTATCTAAGCTACTCGGCGGTATAACAAAAAACGAGCAAGACACAGGTCTACTGGGACTCATGGAAGTGAAACCAATCCAGAGACATCATGTAAGAGGTGAAGAAGGCAAACAAGAAAGAAAATCAAATATTTCGTGCTTCGTTTTGAAAGGCCCAAATCGTATTTCTGTGTGTAAACAGGCTTTTATAAGTCTCCATGCTATAACGCTTTGGCAGGTTTAACGCTTGAGTACCCTACTATAGCAGCCAAGTCACCAAGGGATCTAAGAGGCCGACATAATAACAGACCTCGTACAATATATGACGAATGGACTCAGAAAATTAAAGAACACATTGAAGCATTTCCGGTAAAAGTTTCACATTATTCCTCCAAAACCATTCGTTATTTAGATGTTTCGTTGAATGTGAAAAAAAATGCATTGCCTTTCTATTAAAAAATTTCCAGAGTTCGAAAACTTAGTTAAGTATGAATTCTATCTGAAATGTTTTAAAGAAAACTTCAATCTTAGATTTGGTAGACCACAGGGTGATGTATGCTCGGAGTGTGAAAGACATGGAACCAGGCTTAAAGAAGCCAACCTTAACGATAATGCAAAAAGAGTTATTGCAGCGGAACTAATGGTTCATAAAAGGCGGGCGAAGAAGTTTTACAATAAAATTAAAGATGTTAAAACTTTGTGTGCTGAACGACCAGAAGTAATGGGTCTAGCTTTCGATTATATGCAAAATATGCCACTACCGCATATTCCAGTACAAGAGATTTTTTATTTCAGGCAGCTCTGGGTATATGCATTCCAAATCCACAATCTTAAGGAGAATACCTGTCAATTTTATACTTACCATGAAGGCCAAGTTAAGACAGGACCTAATCAAGTACATTTCTTAGTGACTATATAACGAATCATATACCCCCTAATATCACTGAACTACACTTATTTTCCGATGGATTTGCGGGTCAGAATCGAAACCAAACGATGATCCGTTTTCTCTTGGCGTTACAGGCAACCAAAAGATTCGACAAAATATATCATTATTTTCCGATACGAGGTCATTGGTTTCTCCCCTGTTGGCTGTGTGAAACGGAATTTTAGAAAACATGATCGAATCTATACTCCAAAAGAATATGAAGGCTTGATACTGAGTTCCCGAAAAAAGCAAGCATTTACTGTGAAGCAAATCCGATACAGTGATATTATTGATTTTAAAAACTGGTGACCTGAATACTATAAAAAACGTGTAGTACTTTAACTCGAAGTATCCAGCTACAGGCAGTTCCTGTATGAAAGTTCAAACCTTGGATATGTGACAACGTGGGAATTTATAGATTGCTTACATTTCAATACTTTTAAATTGCTAAAAGAACACAAGGAAAAACATATTCCAATCAATGATAAAAAAATCGGAGACATCAAGAAGGTAACGTCTTATACGCATGCTGAAATATTGGAATTTTATTACCATATCACTTCATGGAAGACGACAAATACTGAAAATGATGATTAGATGATTTACTTAAAAGTTTTGATCTTGTATTTTTCCTCTGTGACTTAAATAAATAGACTTTAAAGTTCCCACTAATTGTTTTTATTCAGTGTTGAGTTCAAAAACCGTACAAGTCCATCAGCTGTTTTTATCTGTCATTGGTAGATTATTGTATATCCAGGATTTTTTTTTTCAAAAGTATATAGCAAACCTCGAGATCTAAAACTTTTATATGCAGGCAAATTGTCCATTTCAAGTAGTTTCAACGTTGGGAAGTTTTTATTGATTTTCTCGAAACGACGATTTTGGACAAATACGGTTTTCAAACTCAACGATTACCTATAAATATTTTTTACCTCAAGTTCTGTCATAAACGGTTTCCAAGTTACAGCCGACGTCCTCTATTATTGGACCACCCTGTACACTGTGTCCCAGATTGCTTGTAATCACAGGGCTTCTCGGTAACCAGCAGAGATAGAACTTTGCGGTTTTCGCGACTCTGTGTCAATTTTTCGAGAAACTTTGAATGCCGCAAACAGAATTGTGCCAGATTGTTTCGTTCCCGAGATACAGAGTGAAATAGAAATTTTTCGCTTTTGGGGGTGGTATCATATTTCGGACACCTTGTCAGATAAAGAAAAGGTAAAAACTACTATGGATAGATATTTTTACGTAGAGTCTAGTGCTGTAGTCGAAATTTTTTTTAGACAAACCGTTTTTGAGATATAGCCCAAACTTAGTATTTTTTAAATGGGACACCCTGTATTTTTTGGTTCCAAAAAATTTGCCTTTTTTTTCTCTTTAAAATGATGTATCACACTATGCACTTTTGACGTAAACTAAGCCTTATAAACGCAATATTAAAAGAAAAACGTAAGTTGGCCATGGAAATATGACATGGAAACAAAAATCAAAACTATTTGTTTCTTAAATATATCAAATATTGCCGTGTTTATCCTCTTATCATACGAGTTGCCAATAATTCTAACAGGTAAATTAATAGATATTAAGAAGAAATGAATAATTTTGAAAATAGTCATAAGTATGATATGATGGTTTGTTTTTTTGAATGTCATGAAAACAGTGATCAAGCATCTGATTTATATTTTAACAGGTAAGCACCAAGCGCTTAAATTATTATGAACCTCCTTTCAAAATTTTTTTTCAATTCCACTTTGAGTTATGGACTATTTCCAAAAACTTTTTTTATATCGTAGATATCCAGAAAGGCCTCAGCCACAGAAGGCCGAATTAAATTAAATTTAATTAATGATGGATCATTTTCAAAACACAGGGCTAAAACATATAATAAACGAAATCACGAGAACAATGAGATTGTTGTATTAGCAAGTATTCAGGCCAATCACGCGAATTCATGTAGGCATATTCAGGAAACAGTGGGGGTGTCAAAATCACAAACGCAAAGGATATTAAGAAAACATAAAGTAATAAAGTCTTATAAAGTAAATGTAGTACAACAATTGCATCCTGGAGATGCAGAAAGGCGTCTAAATTTTTGTAACTGGTATCTTCAAAAAACCCAAAATGACCCTGACTTCGGTAGCAAGGTTATATGGTCCGACGAAGCCTATATAAGTTGTAGTGGTATTTTTAACAGGCATAATAATAGGCACTGGTATAAGGAAAACCAATTTTTAACAAGAGAACGTCAGCAGCAAGGAAGGTTTGGGTTTAGCGTCGCTTGCTTTATATTGGGAACAAAGATTACATTCCATATTTACAATAATATTTTAACAGCAGATAGATATCTAGCAATTTTAAATCAAATACTACCGGATTTATTGGATAACTTGCCGCTAGCAAATCTGCACAATATTTACTTTCAGCTGGACGGTGCTCCTGCCCACAATGCGCAAATTATAAGGCCATTTCTATTTGAAAATTTTCACGATCGCTGGATTGGTACAAATGGACCAGTAAGGTGGCCTGCTAGGTCGCCAGACCTTTCAATATTAGATTTCTTCGTTTGGTCTTACTTAAAAACAAAATTTACCTGAATCCAGTCAATACGATGGAGCAGCTGCAAAATGCAACCATTCAGGCATTTAGATCATTAGAAGATAGACCTATAATAATGATGAATGCTCTAAGAAGAATTCGCACTGTGTGCCAATTATGTGTTCGTGAGGGGGGCGGCCATTTTGAACAGTTTTTCTAGTTATGTAGAATTTGTTTAGTATTGTGATTAAGTTTATCAAGATTATTAAGTTTATTTATTTCATAGCAAAAAAATGGTTATTAATTTTTTATGTTGTTTAATTTTGCTTCTGGACACTTTTAATATCTACCCATATTTCCATGGCCAACTTACGTTTTTCTTTTAATATAGCGTTTATAAGGTTTAGAAAAAAAAGGCGAATTTTTTGGAATAAAAATATATAGGGTGTCCCATTTAAAAAATACTAAGTTTGGGCTATATCTCAAAAACGGATTGTCTAAAAATTTGTGCGACTACAACAATGGATTCTACGTAAAAATATCTATCCATAGCAGTTTTTACCTTTTCTCTATCTGATAGGGTGTCCGAAATATGATACCACCCCCAAAAGCGCAAAATCTCTATTTCACCCTGTATCTCGGGAACGAAACGATGTGGCACAATTCTGTTTGCGGCATTCAAAGTTTCTCGAAAAAGTGACACAGGGTCGCGAAAACCGCAAAGTTATATCTCTGCTGGTTTCCGAGAAACCCTGTGATTACAAGCAATCTGGGACACAGTGTACATGAAGAATGTGTTCAGCAATCTGGTGGTCACATACAGCAGTATTCAAAATAGTTAAAGAATTTTATACCTTTTTATTGTTGCAAATATGCTATACGTCATATCATATATGTTATACATTAATTTGTAAGTTGTTGCAGACAGCCATGGCACACTGCAATAAAATAAAAATTTCATATTTCTGCCAATATGTCAAAAACGAGTGGATTAACATAACAGAATAACGTCTATAAAATACATATATAAAACAGAGAGAGTTTTATTTAAAAAAATATAAGATAGGCTTATAAGTATTTTGTTTTATATGTAGCATAGAAGAAAACTTGGCTCTTAACCCTACATTTTGTTTTTTATCTATCTTGATATCTTTAAAAGCAAAAAAGTTACAGCTAATCAAAATGTTATCAAGATAAATTGAACGCACGGTACAAAAGTATATATATGAATTTTTATACTTAAAATTGGTTCAAGAATCACTAACTTTTCGGTACTTATTTCTGTATAAACTTTTTGCCTTAAAATAAAACAATCAATGTATCCCTTCAAATTTGTATATAGCTTATGTAATTAAGAACATAATACTTCAAACTTCTTACGCATCTTGTATGAAATATCCACGATTATTTACGTCAATTCTTAATCCTGGGGGGAGAATAACATTTTGAGCTAACATAAAAAAGCTTCCCTATTGCTGACTAAATTGAACAGACGCTGTTCCATTTAAAACAAAACACATCGTAACTTTTTACTCTTTTTTTTATACTCCAAAAATTTTATCAAAAATCTGAAACTTTAGGAAAAACTTTTTTTGATATTATTAAGACAAATAACGATAGAGAGGGTCATAATACAATTTTTGACATTTTTATTACACTAAATTTTTTACGAAAGAATGCTAAAAAAATATTTTAAAAATATCTTCGGTAAAGCTCAATTTGAAATAACATAAAAGATTTAGTTTCAATCCTTAAAAAACCATTTGAAATTGTCCTCAATAAATAAAAAGGTATCATAAATTAAAAGACGTTACATTGGAAATACAGTGTAGATCTGAATATGCAGGGTTTTAAAATGCAAATATTCCTTTCACAGGTTTTAGCTATTCTTTTAGAAATTTTATACAAAACCTCGTTAAAAGTACGCTTGAAGGTCTAATAATCTGTCGGGCATATGGCTACATAAGTTTGCATAAAACCATTTATCACAGCAAGTCTTGAAGTTATTGGCTGTTAAAAAGCAATTTTTTCGCATTTCCCCGTCGGCAAACATAATGGAGCACTTAAACTGCATATAATTTTGTTTTAAGTTTCTTTCGTCTAGTATTTTACTGTTAATTTATATCAGTTATTTGCTAGCATATGTCATTATGGTAGTTATGGTGTTCTAATTGCAGCACCGCGCAAAACACTGATTGCAACATTTAACATTTAGTAGTCTCTAGTCAACAAACAGTTAACATGCAAGAATTACATTTAGACATCAACTGGCTCAATTTTGGACAGCGCTTATACATCAAAGTTAGAACATTTAAACAACACTAACTTGACATCGAACATGAACCTATAAAAGCAACAACAATGCTTCAGTGATTTAGCAGTAGGTACGTAAAATTACCTCATGGAATTAGCTATTGTTAATTACCCTTTATATTATTTTTTTTTATTGATGGTAAAGTAGCTAGAAATCTTAAATAACTGACATATGGCTATATGTAGGGGTATTTTTTTAAGAACTAGAGTTCAAAACCTGCCCATGAGGTATGTTTAGGTAATTCATACAGTTTACTGTCACTTACGACACATTATTTGTCACCTTTTTGAGTATCAAGCTTCATGCACTTTGTACAAAGAACTTATCTATTTAATATACAAGGCGTCGCGTCAATATGGGACAACTTCTCCTGAATGTAGAGAAAGCATTCAAATAAGTCTAGTGTTTTATGCATATATTGAGTTCCAAAATGATGCCGAACTGTATATCGACGCTTGGTTGATTAAATTCCTTGTTCTTTTTTTGTTATAAATCAGTGTATAGCATATTGTAAGCAAGTCAGATTTTTGAAATTTTCCGATCTAATCTTATGCATAATTGAAATTCAAGACGCCAATGTTAGGTTTTTGAAAAAGAACGAGAGAATTATTGGTTTTACTAATTGTAGTTTTTTTTATTAGATATAAATTTACAAAGTAAACTGGTCAACACTCGAAGCGTCCACTCTATGTTTTTATCCCTTTTTCAAAACTGTCTATTTTAAAAAGTATCTCGCGGATTTTGGTGAACTTGAGTCTTATAGAATGATTATTTAAGTGGCTTTATATCGAGATATCAATTTAATGTTTAGTATCAGATGATAGCGACATACAGGTACAAAATAAAGTGATGTAAAATGAATTAAAATGTTTCATGATCCCATTTTAACTAATTTGGTTTTAACGGTTTGATTCTTCATTCGAATTTTACAGTCTAGGATTAATTATTATTACAGTATATTAACCAATTTTTGAAATTTCCTTTTTTTTTTCAGAAATGCGAAATTTTTTATGAAAATTTAATTTTCTTTAAACACGACCTGTTTTTTTTTGTTGACTATGCGATCCAATGGTGTCACGTTTACCATATTAATACAAATGTCCGTGCTTAATATACATGTTTGCTTTATACAGGATGTCCCTAAAAATTGCGGACAACCATTGAAAAACAAACTTCCGTTTTTCTACACAATTTTTTCGAGAGTAAACTTCACTTAGAACACTGTGAATAAAATAATCATAATAAGGCATGCTATTTATAATTTTCTTGTATAAGGTGCATTAATCTCGAGACGGTTTCGGAATTTCTTAGCCATCATCTTTCTTAAAGAAGATACAGGGCGACTAAAAATATGCACCAAAACATCTAAACTGTTTATTGAAACAAAATTGTTTGAATATATAGAGTGTATATTATTTAACGAATGAGTTTAGGCAGGTACACTTATTCCATTGTATTCAGTAGCAACATTTAGGTTTAAATAAAAATACAACTTTACCAAACAAAACGCTAAAATAACAATAAACGGAAAACAAAAGAATGATAGTGACTGGACCACCCCTCACCGACTATTAAAGATGCTATTCAACTTGGCGCGCTTAGACGCTGAATGAATTTCAGAGGAACAGCTTCCCACATTCACTATCTCATTGTCACGCTGCTTGAGCAGCAATGTTATTCTAAATGTTGTTCCTTTTCAAGAACTCCTTGACCTTGTGGGGCTGGGGTTGTTATCAACAAAACCAACACTTTTTGCGACTTTTTAGGTTCCTTTGTAAATAATTCCCAGAAATTATAGCCTCTGGTACAAAAAAAAGGTCTGTCCTACCATCTCTCATAATTCCTCACATACATTCTCACCAGCACCTCCATGCACACCCATATTTTCGTCTATTCTTCTTTTTTTATCTTCTCTCCATACCAAAATACGACTTTCTGAAACATGCATATTAAGCTAACATTCATCTACGAACACATATATACTCCATTTTTACATTCATCAGTAGGCATTCCCAGCAGCCCACTCATCACGATGCTGCCTTGTAAGCAGAGGGTAACTTGCTTTTCTTCTCGCTTAAAATTCTTTGGTGTAAAGACGTCTTCCAACATTTTGAAATGATGCCTGCACACCACTTACTGCTCTAGATTGTGTCGGATTCAGGGTACTGACTCGAAAATACCCTTCCACGTGATATATATGTAACTGTTCCTGTGATAAGGTATCCGGCCAACGTATGCGGGTAGTTCTTTTACTTTTCTAGAAGAACCACAATAAGTCGCTGATGTTAAGCCTGTAAATGAACTGGATTTTTATTTTATCCACAGTATTACATTTTGGGGCAAAATGTAACTCCTATATTTCAAGAGTAAGAAAAATGGTTAAACTAGAAAAGTTGCAGGTATTATCATCTGATTTTAGCAAATTTAAAGTGTCTTTAAAAAGCTGACTTTCTATACACGAGACTATAATTGCTGGGATTTATTTAGAAAGTATGCGAAGGTTTTTTCCCTTTGGCCGAAAGGAATTTCTTTTTGTTATGACAACCCTCGGTCTCACAAGACGCGCATTGTCAATAAGTTCTTAAGAAAAACAATAATGAGAGAATGGAATGGCCTGCTAATCTTAACCCCATTTGGTATGTCTGGAGTAGAATGAAACTGCTGCTGAAGCAACGCGCCAATGAAATCATGAATATGGAAGATTTACTGAATGTCATTCAGCGTTTAGCAGTGCTTAATTGAGTAGGATCATTAATAGTCAATGATGGGGATTACTATAATTCTTTTGTTTTCAATTTATCGTTAGTTTAGTGTTTTGTTTGGAATAACTGTCTACTGAACTTATTGGTTAGATGATAGATACCCTCTTTATTCAAGTAATGTTGCTGCAGTAAACAGTTTAGATGTTTTGGTACCACTTAGGTAATCAAATAATAAAGACCGATTTTCAAATAGTCAGAAAAGCCCATGTTTTAGTCGCCCTGAATCTTCTTTAAGAAAGATGATGGCTAAGAAATTTCGAAACAGTTCCGAGACTAATGCACCTTAAACAAGAGAATTATAAATAGCACGCCTTATTATGATTATTTTATACACGGCCTTCCAAATGAGCTTTAGTCTCGGCAAAATTGTGTAGAAAACAGAAGTTTTACTTTCAATGGCTGTACATGTACGTTTTGTACAGATACTTGTGATTATGTAGTAAAGAACAATTGCATCGAATAGCCAACAAAAAATGAATACAAAATCGTACTTTAAAAAAATTAAATTTTCAGCGAAACACTCTGGAAAAAAGGAAATGTCAAAAAATTACTTTTTCGCATTTTCATCCTAGACGGTAAAAATCGAACGTAGAATCATACCGCATTTTTTAGTTAAAATGGGATTCAGGTCATTTTACATCACTTCATTTTGTGCCCTGTATATCCCTAACGTTTGATACCGCATATTAGTTTGATGTCTCGATTGAAAGATAGTAAAATAATCATTCCAAAAAGTTTAAATTCATGCAATTTCCGTTTAAAATCCGAATGACACTTTTGCTTTAAGACAGACAACTTTGAAAATGTGTTAAAAACCTATGCTCCAAATGTTGATCAGTTTAATTTAAAACTTAGAGCTCTTATTATACAAACACCAGACTTATTTTTAACGCTTCCTATCATGGAGGGGTGTTCCATTCTTTCCGGATACCCTGTAGACTCCAACCATGTATTTTTTTAAAACAATTTAATCGTAAACTAATATTCTGCATTATTAGTTGTTTATACTGTGTACTGATGTCGATATATTGATGTTGCACTGCCCACCTATAGTTTCTATGTATGCTCATGTTGAAATGTATTTTTTTGTTAAACTGAAATATATATTGTGTGCTGTTATAGAAGGTGTTCTGGGACATCTCGATCCAACAAGAGTCGCATAACCAAGTTGCTACTCGATATGTTAAGATAGAAAATTAACCATAGTGATTGCAGGAGAACTGATTGATAAGTACACCCGCCTAAACAAGATATTAAAAACATTGTCAACATGTACTTAACTTTCGGGTACAGTGTTTTCGTTTATATTTTTATACATGCCCACAGCGCTAATTATAAGAGGTATAAAAAAAATAAATAAAAAAATTATAGGATTTTTTCTTGTGCTTTTTTTTAAGAATATCAATAAATTTAAAAGTCAAAATATAGACACACAATCTATATTTTTCTAAATTGAGACACATTGTTGTTTGATACCTTTAACATAAGAGGCAATAAGTTATAAACAGAGAGAACATTCTAACACACAAATGTAGGGATAATAGAAAGAAATACATATTACCATATACACACACACTTAAAAAAATATTTGTTGTATCTATATTTCCACTAAAAGTAAATGATTACATTATTAAGAAATTCTATATTCAATTTGACTGAAAAATATTTGGCATATATACAAAGTGGTTCATTTACTTATTAGTATACAGTATTTCCGAAATTGGTAGGAAATGTATTGGGATTTTAAAAACTATATAAAAAGATGGTCAAACGAAAAAGTTGTAGGCCAGTCAATTGTAAATTTTGATTTCGACGTCTCGCTTTTGAGATACCATTAACTTTTTTTTTTCTTATGGGGGCCATTTTGTTTATTAGCAAATTTAAAATGATGTATGACACCTATTAAAAAAATTTGTTTTTATGTCAAAAAATTACAAAATTCGTTTTTTGTTCGAGTTGGCCATGACTACGAGGGCCATTTGCTTTAAAAAACAATTGGCACTCATTCAGTTATAGGGAATTCTGAGAAGATAAATTCGCATTAAGTGTATTACTATCTTTTATTAAACTTTGCCCCCAAACAGGTAATCGGAGATCTACTCAGTGTGCACCGTTTGAAATGCCTTTCATTAGTACTTTATACTGACGAAAGCGACGTCAGATTAAAAAAAAATTAATGATAACATCAAGCAGTAAATGTTCTACGAGAAATAAATGTATGTACAGGGTGATCAGTTAAGGGTAGCGAGCGGCCATATCTCATAAGATATTGGTCGTATAGATTTGAGAAAAAAAAATCGTAATAAAAGTCGCCAAGAGAAATTGCTGAAAATTATTTTCGAGTTTGTCAAACGTCCGCTAGAGGGCGTAACAACCAACACCAAGTAGAAAAATGGGGTTTTTATAGAATTTTGCCTAATGAAAATATATCGATGATATCATTTTCATATTTAGTGACCATTTCCCTACACTTTTTGTCTAAAATGTTTTGTTCTATATATCAAAATAAAGCGGTTGGGGAAGTTCAATTGTTTTTTCAAACAAACCAAGATTTCTCCCGTTTCTTTTGACCGATTTTATCAAACTTAGGCTCATATGAAAGAGCATAATTTGCACTACAAAACGCTTATTTGGTTTTGAATTTTTGACTTTTGCTGGCGTCGGTAGATGGCGTTAACTGAATTAGTAGCATATTTTTTAGTTTTTTTCAAAAAAATCAAATGTAATGGTATATTCATTTTTACATATTTTAAAAGGAGATAAATTTCTCTATAATTTAATGAAAATATTTTATCATCTACCTTTTTTTGAACCGTTGATATTGACCAAAATATTATTTTATTTTATTAAAAAATGGCACACCACTGCTTTTTGTCAAAATAAAAATAATTTTCGTAATCACTTATTAGTTGCTAACAAAAAGAACCTCTTGACTTTTTTTCGTTAGACGAACGGTTTTGGATTGAAAATATAAGATGTTGTTGTTGGACAGTTTTATTAAGATTTTTCATTGTTAAACATCTTATTTTTTCAATCCAAAACCGTTCGTCTAACGAAAAAAAGTCAACAGGTTCTTTTTGTTAGCAACTAATAAGTGATTACGAAAATGATTTTTATTTTGACAAAAGGCAGTGGCGTGCCATTTTCTAATAAAATAAAATAATATTTTGGTCAATATCAACGGTTCAAAAAAAGGTAGATGATAAATTATTTTCATTAAATTATAGAGAAATTTATCCCCTTTTAAAATATGTAAAAATGAATATACCATTACATTTGATTTTTTTGAAAAAAACTAAAAAATATGCTACTAATTCAGTTAACGCCATCTAGCGACGCCAGCAAAAGTCAAAAATTCAAAACCAAATAAGCGTTTTGTAGTGCAAATTATGCTCTTTCATATGAGCCTAAGTTTGCTAAAATCGGTCAAAAGAAACGGGAGACATCTTGGTTTGTTTGAAAAACAATTGAACTTCCCCCACCGCTTTATTTTAATATATAGAACAAAACATTTTAGACAAAAAGTGTAGGGAAATGGTCACTAAATATAAAAACGATATCATCGATATATTTTCATTAGGCAAAATTCTATAAAAACCCCATTTTTCTACTTGGTGTTGGTTGTTACGTCCTCTAGCGGACGTTTGACAAACTCGAAAATAATTTTCAGCAATTTCTCTTGGCGACTTTTATTATGATTTTTTTTTCTCAAATCTATACGACCAATATCTTATGAGATATGGCCGCTCGCTACCCTTAACTGATCACCCTGTACTCAAAAACGATTTTTTATTTACTTTCCAAACTAAACCTGATAACAATGAATACAATAAAAACACTAAATTAAACCTAATAATATCTGGATAAACGATATTCTATACACTTATTACTAATCTACTTGTCTATAGAAGTTTTAAACCAGCCGACCAAAAAGTATCAAAAAAATAATAACAATCGAAATAGAAACATTCAAGGATATTTTGCCGAAATTCCTACATCTTTTACACGAGTTGCAAGCAGAGAGCTGAATATTTTTAAAGATTTTTTTTTAAACAAAACAATAATACAATTCAAATTGTCGGCCGCTCTTGTCAATGCATTTTTGACACTTCTTTAATACCGATCTGGTAACGCGGTGAAGAGTGTTCCGATTAATATTTGATAGTAAAACCCGCACACGTTGTTTAAGTATTTGTACATTTTCAGGGAGATTGAATTCATGTTTCATTTTTAACATATCTCCATAAATAAAAGTCTAGGGGAGTAATATCTGGAGACCTAGCAGGCCACCGTATAAGACCGCTGTTGAATATAACTCTCTCAACAAAAGTTTTTGATAGAAATGTTTGCACCTCTCTGGAATTGTGAGCGGGGCATTCATCTTGTTGAAACCATAAATTGTTAAACTCAAGTGGTGGAAAAACTTCTCTAATTGCCGGAACTATTTTTGTTTGCAACATTGCAAGCCCGTTAATGGTGTGCTCGTAAATGAAAAACCCAATGAATCGATTTGCTAGAAAAATAACATAAGAATGGTTTATTTTAAAAAAAGCATGCTAAAATAAGTAGGTATTGGTTTTTTACTACAACACCACACCACACGTTAGAACTAAATCGTATTTGCAGCCTTCGTTGTTCCCATAATTGAGGATTTTCTACAGCCCAGTAATGGTGGTTGAGTATGATAAACACGAGACAATTGGTAAAATGCATTTTGTCTGACCATAAAACATTTTTTAAAAAAATGTTTTCTTGGTATTTGTTTCTATACCAATGACACAATCGCAGTTTTCTCTCAAAATCACCTTCATTTAGCCATTGTACAAGGGTGGGTTTGTAAGGACGGTAACGGCATGCGTTCAAGATGTCATGTATGGTTGACTTTGGAATGTTAATTTCTCTGGTATAGAAGATATCGGATTTCCGGCAAAATATTCTTGTATGTTTCTATTTCGATTTTCATTATTTAAATGATACTTTTTTCGTCAAGTTTTTTCAAAACTTCCATATGCAAGTAGGTTGAAAATAAGTGCGGAGAACATTTTCTCCCAGGTTGCGATCTTTCCGGAAAATTTTCAAAATATTCGTTGAAGATTCTTTGATTTTCCATGTCCAACTTTTCTACCTTTGAAAAAAGTTCGGGCATTTCGCAGAATACTTTACAATTTTTGACACCAATTCAATAAAATGTGCAATTAAATAGAAAAATCTGACAGCTTTAGTACCATAGCAACGGCAAATATGCTTCGCTGTTATTTTCGCAGTCATGGCCAACTTCAACAAAAACGAATGTTGTCGTTTTTTGACATAAAAACAATTTTTTTTGAATAGGGTCATACATCATTTTCAAGGAAAAAAATTAGATTTGCTAAAAAACAAAATGGCCGCCATAAGGAAAAAAAGTTGATGATAGTATCTCAAAACCGAAACATCGAAATCAAAATCTAAATGCAGGGATGCACTTTTGTTGCCTACATAATGTTTTTACACATTTTGAAAATATTATGAAATAAAAAATACAGCTCTTCTTCGAAAATGCAAAATATCCCAAAAATGGAAAAAGATAGAGCCGTCATCAAACCGGTATTGAATTTACAATTGAGTGGTCTTCAACTTTCCCCATTTTACCATCTTTCTATCCTTTACAGGTTCCAAAATCTGAATACATTCCCTACCAATTTCGGACAGACTGTATAGTTCAAAAAGCAAAAAGATATACGTTTGCAAAACCGAACACAGATATTTTTAAAAATATATTTTAAGTTTGGTTTTTAGTAATGTGATATATTCCTTTACGTTACCTACAAACATCAATTTTCTTTAAATGGCAAGTTAAAAAATGCTTTTTGAAGGAATGCAGTTTTAAATCAATCAGTTTTTAAAAAGATATTAGTTACATATCTGTACACACGTGTTTTAATTGATCAAAACGCAATTTGTTCCATGGCAAAATTGTAGGTGCGACTGATTTATTTTCCCACGCTGAAATTTTAGAACGTAATTTGTTTACAACCCACTGATTTTTGGTAACACACAAATTTATATTACGTAATATGTTACAGTCTCATATTGTTTTAATGGTATATTGGCAAATATTACTAGCATTTCTCTCCAAAAAAAAACTCTTTCTGATTTATTGTTTATTATTTTTCCTCTTTCTAAAGCTAAGATTTGTAATAGGAATTCTAACTGCATATTTGTCAAAAAATAAAAGGAGGTGTTAATTAAGCAAAGAAAGAAAAAGAGTTCTTGAATGAAGGTCTGTGTATTTTCTGTACCAAAAAGTCACGCTGAGATTCTATACAGGGTGGCCCACCACATAATACAATTTAAAATTATACAAGGCATATAAAAAACGTGATCTATAAAGAACATGTTTTTTCAAACGGACGTACATTTTGTTGCATATTTGATTTCTCCACTATAAGCGGAGGGACGAAAATGTGCTGTGTTCAAGCTGTGGCCAAAGCCCTAACATCAAGATCCATGCGATTAACTTACACATAGACGAGACAATACGAACCTCAGGTAATATCTAGTGCTTTAAGGAAAAATGGCTATTTACACAAATCGCACCAAAAAGAAAACTATTAATGTATAGGGTTCAACAAACAACAAAAATTATGAACCTAGTAAGCAACAAGTAGGCTTATCATATGTAAAAGGCGCAATAGACACACTCGGAAGAATTCTTAGGGAACACAACATACAGATAATACACAGGCCAAAAACAACTATAGGTAAACCACTTGGAAACCCAAAAGATAAAATCAAACTGAAAAACTACGGAATATACAGCATTCCGTGCCAAGACTGTGACAAAATATGCGTGGGGCAAACTAACAAGCGAATATCAGCAAGAGTGGAAAAGCATCTTTCAGCATCAGAAACAAACAAACAACCTCAGCTCTATTTCCACACTATCAGGAATATCCTACAAGACAATTGTTATAAGCCTGCTTCAAGGGACCCGACTACGCACCTAGAAAAAACAACTAAAAATAAAATAAAAAGTTCACCAATAAACCCTTAAATACAACAAAAAAATCACACAACGGGAAAAGTCGAGCAGAGAAAGGTCCTAAACTCTATACTTTACCAAAAATGCAACAAACCAGGGGAGCCCATCAGAGCTATCGTTAATGCTGTTAATTGGCCTCTACAAAAATTGAAAAAATATTTTGCTGAAATTATGCAACCAGTTGTCGAAAAAGCTGGTTCATTTATCAAAAACTCGGAACATTGCACTCGAATTATACGAGATATCGTTTTTGAATAAAACGACATCATAGTAAGCCTAGATGTCGAGTCGTTGTATCCTAGTATTCCCCTCGACTCTCGGAACATTGCCTTAAAGCTACTTGTTTTCCATTTAACGGGCAAATATATAAACAAACAGATGGTGATCCAATGGGGTCCTCGCCATCACCAGTAGTCGCGACTCTATTTATGATAAACATCGAGATAGTAAATTCAATACATCCCAGAATACAATTTAGTCAGAGGAAAACACCAAACTTCAATTTTAAGATGTTCTGGTCACACTGCATAAAGGACATTTCGAATACACCGTGTATAAAAAACCAATACATACCGCAGATATTTAAATGTAAGATCACATTATCACCCAGCACAAATTCAAGCTGTGGCCAATATTCTAATATTTAGATCCGTGAGATTAACTGAGGCAAAACGAACTTAATACTATCTCTGGTGCTTTAAAGAAAAATGGATACACAAATCGCACCATAGAGAAAGCTAATAATGCACAGGGTTCCCGATCAACGAACACCAAGAGGTGGTAAGAGAACGGAAGGCAACAAGTAGTCTTACCATATGTAAAGTGCACAAAAAGATAGAATCGGAAAAATTCTTAGAAAACATAACATACAAAAATTACACAAGCCACAAACAACTATAGGTCAACTACTTGGAAACCCAAAAGACACAATCAAATTGGAAATCCACGGAGTATACAGCATGCCGTGAAAGGACTGTGAAAAGTTGTACGTTGGGCAAACTAATAGGCGAATATCAACAAGAGTCGAAAAGCATAAGCTCAGCATCAGAAACAAACAAACAACATCGGCCCTATTCCCACATCAACAGGAAATCGGTCACAAAATAAATTTTGATGGATGTAGGGAGATTGCCAATATAGAGCATTATAAGAATAATCTGAGAAGCCATAGAAATAGAGAAACAAGGTTATTTAGATAAAAGGGACGGATCATTAAAACTACCAACAGCATGGAAGACAATAATCGACAAATCGAAAATCACTAAAAATCAAGCGAAATTAGTGCAACAACGGCAACATCCGGAAAACATAAATAACGATCAACGGACGCTATAACCTTCGGCCACGGGCGGGGGAAAAAAGGAAGCTTCGCAGTCACTAAAACTTCAGCAAAACTGTTCTTTTCAGAACGGCAGCAGTGAACGGATGTACACCTGGAATGAAAACATTATTATATTAACATTTTTTAGGTAGTTTAAGCTAATGACCAGTACTTAAAAATACCCAGACCTTCTTATATTTGAAACTCCCTGTATACTTAAATCAAATGTGCCACCCTGTACATGTTTTGAATATCGACATAGAGCGTAATAAATTTTAGAACTTGTTACATAGCAATCAAACGGTAACAGTTGGGTTTCAGTATTCCCGAATCTGTTCGCGCAGAGGGGCACAACACATTAGTTTTTTTATATTTTATGTTACACGCGAGAGCAAATTTACATTCCGTCTACCCTTTCGCAAAAAAACATGCCTCGTTATAAAAGTTTTATGCGATCAATTCCAAACTGCGGGCGTCGGGAATTTGTGTCGAAAACTTTAAAAATGAAACAGATTACCTGTGCGGTCACTGTCACAGGCTGGTAATAGACCAAGAGAGTAATTATTTAATATGGAGAAAAAAATGTAGTTGAAAGAGCCCTAAATAAAAGATATTTGAAAATTAAATGTAAAACTTCTAAGCCGTACTTTTGTTTTCAATTAAAAAAATCTTAAAAAGATTAGTACATAATAACAACAAAAATACTTTTTCTTAGTTATACTATTAGACAAACTCAATGTTAATTAATTTTATACTACAGGGCAGCCTAACAACACAGGTTGAGCTTTTGATTGAAGACTATGTATGTACAGGGTTATTTCGTATACTTAGATAGCAGCTACTGCGTTTAATATAAGAAATAGAAAAAAACTTTAGATACAAAAGTTGTAGGGCTTATCCTAAATCGTCAGAATAGGTTAAGTAACAAAACAAATTAATATCGAAAAGTTAGTATAAAACACAAACTTGGTAAATCTTTAACGGAACACCCTGCATATTGAAACAAAAATGATTAGATCTTTTTTTTTTCTGAATTGAAAAATATATGATATGTTGACAGTTTTGGTTTAGTCGTTTTCGAAATATTAGCATTTAAAAAACATGTTAAATAATGTCTTGAGCGCCATTATTTACCATGTTTATTTATTCTGAATATACAAAATAGAACCAAAAAAGTTAACTTTTTTTATAAAATAATTTATCAAAATTAACAAAAGTTGAATGTGACCGCCGTTTTTTTCTATATTTTTTATGTATAATCTTCCGATAATTTAAATAAAGCATTGCAAATATGCTCCGTTTATTCAATGAATCTATCCTCATTTGGATCCTTTGCCTTAAGTCCTCCAAATTTTAACTTCTTTCTTTATATACTTCATCCCTTAGATAGCTCGATAAAAATTTTGTCTAAAGAGGTCAGGTCAGTACTATTAGATGGCTCGTTAATGATCCCATGAGTTCCAATCCACTCGTTAAACCGGTTATGTAAAAAAATCTTTCGTGCACTGGGTTATGATGCGGCATGGTACCATATTATGTTGTTAAACACCCTGAGAGAAAGTTCTTCTAACAAAACTTCAATTTCATTTAAAAACTAAATGTATCTATCTCCTGTTAACGAGCCCTCAAATATAATCGGCCCAGTTATTCCGTTCCTAAGAATACCACCTCAAACATTCAATGACCTACGACCCTGATTTTTAATTTCAACATAATAGTGGTGGTTTTCTAATGCCCAGATATGTATGTTTCGTCGGTTATACACACCTGCTGTGGAAATCGTAACTTCATCGCTCCACAAAATCTTATTAAAAAATCATAGTCTTCAGTTTTCATATTATTACAATACGCTAGACTTCTAATTTTGTGATGATTGTCTGTCAATTGTTGTACCGGCAACATTTTATAAGGGTGATATCCATATTTGTGCATTGACGGTAGATAACTTTGGAAGTTCTAAAAATAAGTAGTAACAGATTGCTGAATCAGATAATATAATTGAATATTCCTTTCCTACCTTGAAAATACAATAAAATTTATAATTCTTTGCGATAACTCTAAGCGCTTTTTCCTGTGAAATGTTTTAGGCTCCCTCATACTCCTTTCGGTATAATAGAAACTGCACCTAGAAAGAACTGGCATTCCGAGATGAATACGCCGATACTCTGCTTGTCCCTAAGCAACATTATTGTTGTTTTTGTAATATAGACTAATTATTTCTAACTTTTCTTCTTCTGTGTAACCCATCTTAACGAAGAATAAGGGAAATCTGTCAGCCACATAAAAATAATGGCGTTCAAGCCATTTGTTTATTCATGGCAACTGCGATCACTTTTTCTAAATGCAAATATTTCGAAAACGGCTAAACCAAATGTCAACATATATATTTCTGAGTTCAGAAAAAAAAGTTTATTAATTTTTGTTTCAATATACAGGGTGTTCTATTAAAGATTTACCAAGTTTATGTTTCATACTAACTTTCTGACTTTTATTTCTTCTGTTACTTAATATTTTCTGGCGATTTAGGGTAAACCCTACAACTTTTGTATTCAAAGTTTTTTTCTACCTCGTATGTTATACGCAGGCTCTGTCTAAATTTACGGAATAACCCTGACCTATTGTGGTTTTAGGTTTAGTCTTACACATTACTAAGAGGGTTTCTATAAGGGTTTTACGGTCTAAAGGCCTTTGCATGAGATATAAGTGAACCAAGATTATAAAAAAAAAATCCTGCCAGTTGAGAACATACGGCTATGAGTAAGGCGTATCCCCCCATTCTTGCTTCTTTGCCAAATGGCCTGCTAATTTATTTCCCTCCAGATCCGTTCTCGGAATCCAGATTAGTTTGCCATTTAGGGTCTTCTGCCAGTTTTACACTGTTTTAGATTAACTAACAGAAAAAAAATATACTGGATTGAATTTGCAGTCGGTTCTTTGTGAAAGAAGAAGAAGAAGAAAGAACTTTGCAATGTTTCAATTTATCGAGTTTCTATCTACAGGGTGGCCCAGAAGTAATAGGTTCTAGCGTAACTGAAGATATTACAGTGAAAAATATATTATTTTAACCAATAATACCCAATAAAATGTTGCTCTTTTTAAAGACACAGTGTGTTAAATGTTAGATTGTTTTTTGAATAGGTCATAATTCGAAAACGGGTTTAATATGTTAAAATGGAAATTGGCATACTCACGTTTTCAAGGCCAAGAAATTTGCACTTGTTTATTGTTTTCAGATTATCCCCAGTAGGCATGTAGATGATTGCATGTACAGTGTGTTCATTTTGTTTTGCAACAATTTCAAACGGCCAAATCTTTATTTTTAAGGTTAAAAATGTGGTTAAAAACCCTTTTCTACAATTTTCCTGAATTTTTTTTGTGGTTTTCAATCAAATCAATTTTTCGAAATATTATCATACCTCAATTTTTTTAATTGAAAGGCACATTCATTTATAGCTCATTTCTTTCTGTTACAACGATATAAAATATATATACCTGTACTTCAGTTGTTTTTTAGTTATTAATGAAAATCGATCATATTATTGAAAAGTAACTCATATGGGCTTCATGTAAATATCTTAGTAGGCCGCGGATCGCTAAAGTGACATATCAATAATTGTTTCAATTGAACAGCTATTTTCGCGAAGTCAATTCCGGAATGCCGGAATGCATTCAGGATATAATCATATGCTCACTTCAAAACTACAGAACTCAAAATGTTTATTGTAGTAGTCATTTTCTTTTAATTTTTGAACCTTTTTGAATTCATTAAGTGCACTTTCTC
This sequence comes from Kuschelorhynchus macadamiae, assembly GCA_030620095.1. Taxonomy (NCBI): domain Eukaryota; kingdom Metazoa; phylum Arthropoda; class Insecta; order Coleoptera; family Curculionidae; genus Kuschelorhynchus; species Kuschelorhynchus macadamiae. Next base: position 109,689 of record JAUTXW010002925.1, on the reverse strand, counting down.
AATCAACCCTATACGGATATCTCACTAGCTAAATCCCTTACTTGGGTAAGCAACGGAAAATACTAATACTATCTCCATTTCCTGGTTCAGTACACACACTTGGCCTGATAATTTTTTTCGCTGTGGAACCAGTGCTTGCAAACAGCCATTGAAAAGGCATATTCATTTAACGCACATTTTTTTTATTACAACGACATAAAATAGATAATCCTTTAGTTCAATTGTTTTTCATTTATTAACGAAAACAGATCATATTATTGGAAAAAGCTCATATGTACTTTTATTTAAATATCTTATTAGGCCATGGATCGTTACGGTGACATTATATCAATTGTTTTATTTATCAATGTTATGTCAAAATTTGATTATTTGTAATGGTTCTTAAAAATGTTTACTAACGGTGAAAGACGTGTTATGTTCATGATATATATTATGAAGTGTTGTTGTTTATTTTCTACATGTGTGTAAAAATTACGTTTTTATGTGAAATTGGCCAAAAATAATTGTTTTTATGCAGTAAATTTTTAAAACAGACCTTCTAGTTCATCAGTGCATGTTTGCAGCAGCCTGAGTGTAGTTATTGAGAATGTTTTGAGGAAAATTATTTCCGACACCATAGTGTTTGTTTACCTCTTACCTGCTGGATAGGAAATCATTATTTGTTCAACTATTTATTCAATCATTTGCCTCACCTTTCACCAAAAAATAGTGTTTATTTTAAACCTGCCTCTTGGGCTCAGTGTTGCCTGCTCTCTTGAAGTAATTTCTTAATACTGCAGCATGGTTTGCTGTTACAAATGCAAAAGAGATTGTATTATGAAGGAGGATAAGACACAGCTCTTTGGTTCTCCTTGTGACATCTGTACCAACGTGATTTGTGCAAAGTGTGCTGGAACCTCAGCATCAGAAGTAAGAGTTCTTGTTATGAAGGCAAGATCTCTTTTTCACTTTTGCCCTGACTGTGCCACTAAATTCTATAAGAATATGACTGAATTGAGCAAAAAGATTGGCACCATTGAACAAGAACTATCTAGTGTAAAGTCTGAAATTAAGTCCCAACCTAGCGTGGAAGAAATCAGACAGAGAATGAAGGCAGTTGAAGATAATGTTGAGAAGCTCAAACAGTCGAGGCAAGTGAGCCTAAAGGAAACTAAGGAAGCTAAGGAAAGAGTCAAAGCAATTGAAGAGAAAATTACAGAACATACAATAGGGGAAAGCAGTAGGGACGACATGGTAAAGCTTGAGACCAATTTATCCAAATTATTTACAGCAGCGCTATCTAGTCAAATGAACACCATGACAAGGAACATTGAAGGCATTGTAAAGTCTGTAAAAGAGGGAAATTCTAACATCATGAATTATCTTACAACCAGGAATGAGGGCAATCATTTCTCGGCTCGTGAGCAGGACCCAAACAGGAAAGTAACATCACAAAATGTAGCACATGCAGTACTGGAAGCATCAACACAAAGCACTTTGAGCAAATATATAAATCTAGCAAGCGAAGAACCTTCTGGGTCACAGCTCTTCAAATCAACATCTAACAATTCTGGTAGAATAATTAAGGGTAACAAGAAGGATGTCTCCAGAATCTCAGCTGCGGAAAACTGCAAGGTCTTCTTTGTGGGCAATCTGAGCACCGAGTCTTCGGCTGAAAAACTGAAAGAGTACCTGCACGAGAATAATATATCTGTAATTACATGTGAGCAAATTCGCCCAGCTCAACAATTGGGATCCCCTACCAGAATTTCATATAAAATCACAGTACCACCTGCAATGGAAGAATCTATTTTAAACGCTAACTTATGGCCAGAGAATGTTACTGTTAAACCCTTCATATTCCCGAGAAATAAGAATTTTCATCAGAGGAGGCCTCGTGCATGGCCACGAAGCTAAATTCATCTAAAAGCAAAATGACCAATATTGTTTTCCATCAGAATGTCAGATCCCTAAGGAACTGTTTAAATGCATTGGAAGCAAGCGTTGAGGAGCACCAGTGTCCCTTTGTATGTGTGACCGAGCATTGGCAGAGCGAACAAGAGATAAAGGTATTAAACTTAAGAGGCTACAAATGTGCAAGCGCTTTCTGTCGTAGCCAGACAAGCCATGGAGGATCTGCTGTGTATGTTCTGAATGGAATAAAAACAACATCAATTAAGGAGGTTGAAGATTTGGCTGAAGATTGTGTTTTTGAATGTGCGGGTGTGGAGTGTATACTAGATAATCTTAAATGTCAGGTAGTAGCCATTTATCGTCCTCCTACTGGTGATATTAAGAGCTTCTTAGGAAAAATGACTTTGCTTTTGAATGTCTTGCATATTGCAAATAACATATATTTTATTGCCGGTGATATTAACATTGATCTTCTAAGAAGTTCTAAGAAGTTCAGCAGCTCAGTCAGAGCTCTGTAATTTACTTTTTAGCTATAATGCAGTTGCTACAATAAAAGATTTTACTAGAATAACTGAAAATACCCAGTCTTGCTTAGACAATATTATTACAAATTTTAATGGTCATTGGCAGAGTCGTGTAGTCGAAACAAATTTATCAGATCATTGTGGTCAAATATTGGCTTGTAACTTAAGCGTAACTATAAATATGCCCAAAATTATTAAAAGAGATATTGGCCAGGACAACATGTTACAGTTTTATGCAAGGATAAGTCAGGAAAGCTGGGAAGACGTTTTTGTTGCTTCAAACATCAATGAGGCCTATGATTCTTTTTATAGTATCTTTCGGTTTTATTTTGATACGTGTTTCCCCAGAATTATAGTTAAACATAGTTCAAAAGAAAAATTTTTATATAATAAACCTGATATTGCTGAATTAAAAAATCAATTGACTCTATATCAAACAATGGCTCTAAAGGATCCAAATTTCAAGTCAGTGTTCAATTATTTTAATATATTATATAACCAGGCTCTGCAGAACGCTAAAAGAACATACTATGAGAATAAAATTGAGAAGTCATTGAATAAATCAAGGGCTATGTGGCAGGTCATCAATGAGGTAACAGGTTCTGGGAAGGGCTCAGATTTCTGCATGACGGAAAATCTAGAAGATTGTTCAAATAACTTGAATACTTTCCTTGTAAATATTGCGAAATCGCTGTTATCACAACACAGTGAAATGGGTGTAGATGGGGGTTTTACGTCCTCCATACCTTTTAATAGGAGATCATTTTTTATAATCCCAACAACACCAGAGGAAATACTGACCTTAATATCTAAACTACAGAACAAAAAGAGCACTGGAGAGGATGAGATACCAAGCTCAGTGTTAAAACATTGTGCGAATTATATCTGCAAGCCTCTGAGTTTTTTAATAAATTTGTCATTTTCAAGTGGTATATTTCCTGATGGCTTAAAGCATGCAATTGTAAAACCTATTTACAAGAAAGGGGACAAAAAAGATTTTAACAACTACAGACCAATAAGTTTGCTTACATGCTTTTCAAAATTATTTGAATATGCAATGAATATACGCCTTCGTAACTTTTTTGTCAGCTGTAATTTATTTTCATGTCACCAGCATGCTTATTTGCAAAATCACTCAATAGAAACTGCTCTCTTTCAGTTTACAGATTTTGTTCTCAACAGAGTGGAGACTGGTGACCTGACTTGTGGAATTTTTTTGGACCTCTCTCGTGCTTTTGATTGCATTGATCACAGCATACTGTTAGACAAGCTGTACAGATATGGGATACGGGGGGAATCACTGGAATGGTTTGCTACGTATCTGTCAAATAGGCAGCAATCCGTGGAGCTAAGCGGTTCTCCTGGATCAGTAAGATCAGAGCCAATGAGCTTGACTGTTGGTGTGCCACAGGGTAGTGTCCTCGGACCGCTATTATTCATAATATTTGTTAATGATCTTAACCATATTGCTCTCAATGAAAACACTGAAACAATTTTGTGCTTTGCTGATGACACAAATATTCTGGTTACAGGCAAATCTTTTGAAGCAGTTCAAGAAAAAAGTAAAAATATAGTAAATCGCGCCAAAAGCTACTTTAATGAAAATAAGTTGATTCTTAACAATAATAAGACAGAATATATGGTTTTTAGTGGCGGTGTTAGGGAGCTTCCCAACCAGATGATGCTGGAGAATGAGATAGTTCAATTGGGATTCTCTACTAAATTTCTGGGAGTTGTCATAAATCATAAACTGAGCTGGAGTCACCATGTCGTATACCTTTCAGGGAGACTTTCTTCTGTTACATATGCTTTTAGAATTCTATCAAAAAGTGTTAACTCAGATGTCCTTAGGACGGTTTACTTTGCTAATTTCCACTCTTTGGCTAAGTTTGGCATTGTGATATGGGGAGGAACGTCAGATATGGATATAATATTTAGATGTCAAAAGAGAATAGTGAGAATTTGGTTTAAGATGGGCTTTAAAGACTCATGCCGTGGTGTATTCCGAGAAAACAAAATTTTGACTATATGTGGCGTATATATATATATAGTGTATGAAATTTCTCTCTAGCAATCCTGGTACTTTCAATGAGCTGGTTAAGAACCACAGCTACAGCACTAGATCTCTAAATTATAACTACCCTAAACATCGAACAACTTTGTATGAAAAGGGTACATTGTATAGTAGTATTAAACTATTTAATAGTCTACCATGCAACATTAAATCTATCGTTGATGATAAAAGAAAATTTCTCTATAACTTAAAAGAGCATCTGTGTTTGGTAGAACCTTATTCTATCCCAGAGTTCTTGAACTTTGGAAATTAATGTGTTGAGTTGTTACTATATTGTAGACTTGATCTCATTGTAGCAACTGCATATTCATATTCATTAAGTGTTTTAATGTTTTGTTTAAGCTAAATATTGTCTGTTTTCTTTTTTTATGTATGTCTTTGTTTATATATTTGTTGATACCATAGCTTGACAATTTTATACAACAGACTACCATTTTTAATGACGTATTTCTCAGATGTATTTTTTTTTCTCTCTTTGTATTTGTTATGTCTGTAGAAATAAAAGGATTTCTTTCTTTCTTTCTTTCTCTTTCTTTATATATAGAAAAAATAAAGGTCCTATCGCAGCAATAACAGAATACAAACGGAGATTTCCAGGTTTACAGATTCCTTCGCGTTACACTTTTCAATGGCTGTTTGAAATAGTTGCAGCAGGTTCCATAGCGAGAAAAAATGATCAGACCAAGGAAATGGACCGAGAAAATGGACCGAGGAAATGGAGATATATATTAGCATTTTTCGTGGCCTTCCAAGTAAGTCAATAAAGGATTTAACTAGAGAGATACCAGTTAGAATTGGGTCCATTAAGAAAGTGTTATGAAAATATAAATGGCACCCTTACAAATTCAAAAGGGTTCTGAGAACAATATTGGCAAATAATGAACTGGACGAAAATTTCATAATTCGCATGTTGTGGGTCGATGAATTGTCGTTTTCAACGAGCAGGGGATGTCACAGGAGTAACGCGCATCAGATTGAAGAAATCCAATATCAAGGAAGACAATCTTTAAGCGTTTGGTGCAGTTTGGTCGGAAACTATGTATTAGGTCCCATAATATATGATGGCGCTTTATCGGGTGAAAGATATCTTAATTTATCAAGAAACAATATTGACATGCTGGAAGATTTGCCCGTGGAGGTGTATAGAAACGTTATTTGGCAACAAGAAGGGGCACCTTCTCATAACGTCAATGCTGTAAGACATTTTCTGAGTGCTCGCTATAATGAAAGGATCGGGAAGTTTGGCCACCGATTTAACTTTGATGAACTTGTTTTTCTGGGGATACATAAAAGCTTTAGTTTATAAAACTCCCTGCTATGATATTGAGGCGCCAAGAAGGGCGGTGAATGAGTTTCGAAAAAGCCCTAATATTTTAGAAAAACTCACTGAGCGTGTAAGAAGGGTATACAATAAGTGTATAGAAAATGAAGGAAGACATATAGAACAATTTAATATAAATAATTCAGCTAGTTGTAAGTCGTGAGTTGAATTTTCTAGAAAATGTGTTATTGTGTTAAATCAGTTACGGTTTATGTCAATAAAATGTTATTTTCTTCCTTGCTTTCGTTCATCATTAAACATTTTCGAGGAGTCGATCCGCGTTGAAGAAAGTTTCTTCACAGCGCACGATTAGTTTGCGCATATATTTTGAATTTGTTCCGGATTGACTCTACGAAAATAGGGAACTATTGTTTCAATAACAATGGCATATACACAAAAATTAAATTTTGAAAAAATAAAATATTACTCAAAAACGTAATCTATTATAATTAAAAGACCTACAGTTAAAAAAAAACTCAAATGGAAATCGCATAATTCAAATCATTCTTGTAACACGCCGTCATTGACTGTGACCGGCTGTGACGTCATGCAGCTGGTTAGTCGGCAAAACCCTACAATGTCATTGGGCAACAATGTCCAACAAGTCGCGTGACGTCACGATCATTCCCGCGAGTTCCCTGTCGTTTAAAATGAATAGCTTGCTGTCAACAAATTTGATTGTTTATTGCGATATGAGGGCTGATATTTTGTTATGTGCTGTTTCTATAGATGGACATATATGTAGAAGAAAAAGGAAAAAAATATCAACTTCTCCATTGATATAATGTCACTGTAGCGATCCATGGCCTACTAGGCTATTTAATGACGCCAATATGAGTTATTTTACAATAACATGATCGATTTTACGTAAATAACTAAGAAACGACTGAAGTAAGGTATATGTATTTTATATCAGTGGAATCAGAAAAAAATGAGCTATAAATGAATGTGCTTTTCAATTTAAAAAATAGAGGTTATGATAATATTTCGAAAAATTGATTTGGTTATTTTTTTCAAAAAAACACAAAAAAACTTGGAAATAAATATTTTTTAATAACATTTCTAACTTTAAAAATAAGAAACATATGACCGTTTGACATTGTTGCAAAACAAAATGAACACACTGTACCTTGTTGGCATACATCACTGATTTATTATCGGCACTCAATTTCGACATATTTATCATCGAATGCAAAATTGCATGTACCGGTGTCATAAAATAAAAACAATATTTAAAAGTTGGCTTTGTTATTACAATGTAACAGGCCAGTTAATTAACGTTCAACATCAATAACATTTTTAATATTCTCGTCAGTTTGATTTTCACTGGTGTTTCTTTAATTATCATTTATCTAAAATTCACATTTTTGAACAAATATTTGTTTAACAAGTTAATTTTAGTTAACAATTCCAAATTCTAATTCATACTCTAACAGAATAGTACCAAATTGGAAAATATTTGACAGGCCGAGATGGTACTTTTTATGCAAATGGTCATAATGGATCACTGAAAACTATTACAGTTGGGCAGGTCGAGGGAATTTTGGTACGAATTGTTGAAAATCTACAGGTTAGTACTCGCACCTTGAAAGCCACGCCGGGTGTATTCAAATCATCAATTTGAAGAGTTTTAAATAAAAAGAACTTACAGGGACGGCAAACATTGGAAACGATACTTTACGAAAATCTGAACCGTTGCTACTAAGAAATTGGTTTAAGATATTTCGAATATTATAATCATTGTTGCTATTCGAAGAACACTACATTTTTAAGCGGCAAACTAATTGAAAACGTATTTCTGAATTAACATTTTAAAATTGAAAATCAACATTTTCTAACAAGAAGATTTATTTTAAAATTGACGATCGTTACCATAGAGCTTTAATGGTTAATCTTCATTCGAATTTCTGCAAATATGGGTTGGCGAAAAAGTTGTAATGAAAATGAACGACTAGTCATTATTAATCTTCATAGGAAAGGCTATTCGTATCAAAATATTGCAGAAATGGTTAATCCCAAAAAAGGCGCTGTTTAACGCTGTTTATCATATTAGGATTCATGGAACCCCTAAACGTCCCAGAAAAACGAGTATGGAAACAGATCGTCGAATTGTTCGCATTTCTAAGGCAGACCCTCACATATGCGCAGTTGCTATTTGGAAAAAAAAAACTTGTTGAAAATCCAAGGGATTTTAGTGTTCGTAATCGTTTGAACGAGGCACAACTTTTTGGCAGGGTACCAAGGAAGAAGCCTCACCTTTCGAAGGAGCGGTTTGGAATTTGCTAGAATTCACCTTCCTTGAAAAGTCCAACAATGGAAGCGGATACTATAGTCAGATGAATCCAAGGTAAATAAATTTGGTTCTGATGAAAAACGTTTTGGCGTCCACCAAATAAAGAATTTGACCCGCGCTACACTATGAAAACAGTGAAATTTGGTGGTGGTTTTATCATGGTATGGGGCTGCTTCACTTGGAATGATGTTGGCCCTCTTTATAGAATAACTGGTATTATGGATCAGTATGAATACATTAACACACTGGAAAACGTGACGCAACCAAATGCACAAGAAAATGTATTAGTACTTTGGAAATTCCAACACGATAATGATCCAAAGTACTCTGCTAGGAGGGTGACTGTCTGGCTTCAGGATAATCATGTAGATGTTTTACAATGGCCAACTTCTAGTCCAGATCTTAACCCAATAGAAAGTCTTTGGATGATAGTTAAAAGGAAATTAGGTTCAAGAACTTTCCAACATTTCGACGAAGTATTTAAGGGTATGAGAGAAGCTTGGACCAGTATTCTACTAGAGACTTGTAGACGTCTAATACAGTCCATGCCTAGGAGGTGTTTAAAAGTAATTGAAGCTATTGAATATCCAACTAAATACTAGGTACTCGATTGAGACAAAAACATATCGTTCGTTGAATCAGAAATACGTTTGCAATTAGTTTGCGCTTAATAATGTAATGTTCTCCGAATTTTGTAATAAATCAATTATTTTTTAAACTTAATAAGGTAACAATAGCAACAATGATTATAACATTCCAAATATCTTAAACCAATTTCTTACTAGCAACAAAATTCAGATTTTCGTAAGGTATCGTTTTCGATTAGTTTGCCGACACTGTATATGTGTTTAATTTCTCACTAGTACAAAATTTATTGCCGAATGATTTCGTTATGAGATTACAGTTTTGCCAAAATTTCCTGCAGGGGGCAAACAACAATACCATTCTTAAGCAGAATTATTTTTACTGATGAGGCAACCCATACTAGGGGTGAAGTCTTTAACTTGAATATTTGGTACGGTATTTAAAATGCGGTAAAAAATAATCTGAAATTTAACACACTGTATCTTTAAAACGAGCAAAACTTTATTAAGGCATTGTTGGCTACAACAGTACATTTTTTTACCTAGTATCTTTTAGGACAGTCTATATATATTTTAGGTATTTTTCAAGTAAGTTCTTAGGAAGAAGTCCCTTTCAACTGTTCAGTCTATGCATTTTAAATCAAGCCAAACCTTTTATGTAAAATTGACCATTTTTTTCATCACCATCAAAATCTCCATAAAATTTAATATTTAAATCTGTAAAATTTAATTCAATTGTCTTTACCAGATATAAAAGAAAAACTGATTTTTTAAATTGCCATTTAAAGGATGCTTAAAGCGCATTTTTTATTTCATCCACCAAAGAAGTTTTAATAACGTACAATTGTTAAAAAAATATATACTATATTATAACAAAAAAGAAGTTAATTACTAAATATCAGTAATTAATCTGATTTAACCGAATGTCTTAATTATTAAAATATAGGTTAGAATTGTTTAGAAGACACTACACTCAATACAATTATAAATCTAATAAAAAATGTGATACAACTGTTTCCAATGTTTTACAAACCTTGAACACTTTGTAGATAATGCCAATTCAATATAAAACAAAAATAAATAATTAATTCTTTTCCAGTATATAAGTTGACCCGGGCGCTCCATGCCAAAATGATAAATCAAAAATTAAACACACTGTCCCTCCGCAATCGCAAATGAGGTTAATCTATATTCAGCCCTTGGACTATAATGTCCTCTGTTACAAAGTATTTTAAAATGCAATCCAGGTATCAACCCGTTTGTATTCGACTCCAGAGGATCGAGATTAGCTGTGGTCCACAGCAACGGCAGGCTGTGTCATACTTCCCGCCCATTGTTTTTAAATCCACGCATTCATTTTTCCGTTCACTCTTTCTTTTTTTTTTGCGATTTTTATGACCTACCTGTTTCCTATACTTTCGCAATTGTATTACTAGTAGTTATTAATCGATAACGCATAAATTTGAGTTGTTTTATTGTTTATGGATGTCCTTAAATTGTGTTACCCGAATGAAATTGCGCGATGAACTGGAACACAAAATGATATTTGTTTGGAAAATATTTTAATATCTCCTGTGAATCTGCCATACTATGAAATAGTAAGAAAATATCTGTTTTAATAAACAAAATAAGACTAACTACAATCATATTTTACAACAATTTTCTACTGGAGAATTTCAAAATTATGTCAAACAACTATTTGTTATATTAATTGCCTGAAATAGGCGTTATTCTCAACATTCTAGTGAGGAACAAAGCAAAACTGGCATTCCGTTTATAATCAAATAACAACGAATTAGTAAAACTGATGTCGCTACATTCCTAAGTGTGTGTCAGTGTTATAAACTCAAAAACATGCATACAAGTACAACACGTTAAAGTATGGCACACATTTCTTTAAATTGCATCGATTTCAGCATATTTAACAATCGTTTGAAACTTGTTTCCATAAACTAGTTTCCACTTACTAACCACCCTTAATACAAATATGTTTTATGGTAATATATTCTAATAAACATTATAATATGCTATAGAATTTGTCGTAGGAATAGAAAAACTTTGGTATAGAGCTTTTCTCTAGAGAATCGTGAGCTTTTGTAGAATGAATAAATGTAATAACAAACTTTAACAATTATAATTCTTAAAATATTGTACATATTTAACTTTTTCTGTGCCGAAATTGTTGTACACAATCTACAAAATCAAAATATATTCTGTAATCATTCTTCAAGAGTATCAAGAACGAATGGTAATTTGTGCATTAAATATGTTATTATGCTTGCAATTTATTTTGAAAATTCGTTGAGTGTTTTACAATAAATATTGTATGGAAAGGCAAAGGTTTATGAAGAAAAGTACAACAAATTTATAAAAAAGTAGACAGACAATGTTTAGCAAAAAATGCATCCTATGAACTACCAAAGACAGATTTTGGGATCCATCGAGAAATTTCCGCATAGCTCAAGTTATTAGTCTGCGCCGCACTATGGAAAATATGAGTCTGATGCATATCAAAAATCTATAACTTGTCTAATCTTGGAGAAATTGCTTTCAAACTTTGCATGAACATAGTAGTTGGTATAAGGATAGAAGCTATTATACAGATTGCGAATTTTGGGTTTGCGTTTGCTTGTAGCTTTTGGTGATTTTTTTAACCTGTTATTCAAATTATAACACTATGAACATTATATTAAAATATCGAAATTAATTGTCTGCATATACAGTATGCTTATTTAAGCATCCTCGCCTCCAATAAGTCTTTTTTCTACATAATTTTTCAAAAAAATAAGATGAAATTAATAGATTATATAGGATGCACATTAATTCAAATTTACCAAAGGAACACAGTATTCCTACATATAAGAAAGAACCAACTTTTTAAATGTGTAGCCAATTAGTGTTCCATAGTAATATATATATACAGTGTGTACAGGATAGTTCCTCATATTTTGACAAGCTCTGGCGGTTTTATTATAATCTATAGGAAATAAGTACAAATACAAAATTCTAAGGTTTCTCTTAAATCGTAAGAATTTGCTAATAACAGAAACAAATGAACGTCGCAAAGCTGACAAAAGTTGACTACTTTGTATTTTTTAAACGGGACACCCTGTATATTATGCCATATTTGGATTCTACGGGGAATTCTAGATGTATTTGATATAACATATCACTAGAATTCTCAGTAGAGTCTAAATATGACATGATATACAGGGTGCTCCATTAAAAAAAAGTTGTGAAATTTTTGACAGCTTTGCGACATTCGTTTGTTTCTTTTCTTAGTAAATTCTCACGAGTTAAGAGAAACCTTCCAGGTTATTTCTTATATATTATAATAAAATAGCCAGAGCTTTTCAAAATATGAGGAACTACCCTGTATATAACGTATGGGACAAGTTCATTATTTTAACAGCTTCCGATATTCCAAAACCAGTAACGCAACGCATTTATTTATAAAGTATTTTTTTGGCATTTGCATAAGAACTCATTGTGTTAGAAAAAAAACATGCGTCATGTCTCTCTGGCATTTTATTAATATTTGTACCACTTTAAACTAAAAAAATTGAAATTTTTTGGAAAAACACATTTTAATTCAACTGGTACAAATTGCTATTTTACTGATGATTAATTAATATTATTGATGTTTGTGTTTGTAATACCAAAAAAATATAGAAATCAAATTTTTGATGCGCCGCCATTTTGTTTTTGGCATGACAACGACTTTTTAAGAGAGAAATAAGAGTGAAGAGACGTTTTAAATAAGGTATTGACTCCACCGGCCATTGAATTATTTTTTCCAAAATGGCGCCTAGCCACCATTTTAGAATTTTTTTACATTTATTTTAAAAAGTTGTAAACTCTTTTTCTGAAGGTTGGGTTCAAACGTTAAGCCGTTCAAGAGCTAGAAGGAGGGGTTAGAATGTGAACTTGGAATTTCAGATCTCTTTAGAGTAACGAGTTGTCATGTTTTCACGAATAACTTCGGAAACCACACAAAGGTGCAACTGATTTTTTTAAATATGACTAATGTATTACTGTGCTACAAATTAACGTAATATTCATTTCGTTGGGAAACGTGGGAAACTTCTAAAAATTTCATAAAGGTTTTTATCCTCACTTCCTTCTCTAAAAATGCATGCAGATATTTTTCTATAGAATCAAAAAATTTCGGTTAATGTAAAATCTGCATGAGAAAAGCTTTTCAAAAATGTATAATGGTGGGTATCTGTTTACAACATTTAATAATATATTTACTTTTAAAATAACTTATAAAATGACTCGAATTGGCCACATGTGACAAATTTCTTAGTTATATTTTGTAAAATACCTATATTATATTAAAGTTTAATATGCATACTAAATAATCAAATGAACCAGAATGCATATTTGTTATGCCTTTGTTATACCATTTTCCATAGTGCGGCCCACTGAATCCGATCGGTTGGTTAAATCTGTCTGTAGGTCGGTTTTTAGCTATTACTCGGCAATCCTATTTGTCTCTTTAAAGTACCATTTTTGTATCCGATTTCTAAACAAGTAACCACGCTTTTAGCAACACGGAGTTAAAATATTATTGCGTTATATCTGATGAACTGTCGTTTTAAAGTATAATCGGTATTTACTACCACACAACTATACAACGAAATCGGTAATATTTAATATATAATATACGTAAAACGTACGTGGCAAGCATGATGTATATTAAAATACTATATCCAAATATATTTAGAAACAACTTTGTCCATAACACATCATACTAACAGAATATAAAATACAAAAATTGCAGTAAATATGTTCATCTGTCCAATTTTTGACACTTTTGTGGGGTATATGGCGTCGTTTTTGCATTTTGGGACCCCTTCATATCTCGGTTTTCCTTTAACTTAGCGAAAAGGTAAAAACTGGTTATTATATAATTTTTAACATAGAATCCAGCAGCCATTTTCGAGATATTAACCAATTTTTTTTTATTATATTTTTTAGCAGTTCGATGAGACTCTTTCTAAGCTTTGCAAATATATATATAAACAGTTGACATTAATCTTTAGTGGTAAGCGTTTAATAAAGATATTTAAATATTTTTCCTAGATTTCGCAGTGTGTCATGAATTCCAATATATAATTATTTAAAACAAATGTATTAACGCAGTGACGCCTACTCACACTTAAAATTTATTTTGAAAATTTAACCAACTTTAGGTTAAACAATAATTATTCATTACATTTCAAACCAAAAAAAAAATGAACGCAAAACCATAAATGTATTAAACAGGTATTTAACAATAAAATAAACTGTTTATAATATACATAAATAAATACATATTTGTTTATTATCACATTTAACGAAAATTATTCGCACATTTTTGTTATTCGTGTTAGAACATTTAAAAGCATTATTGATCGACTGTGTAAGCAGGTGAGCCATCTTGGATATTATTTAACTGAGCAAGGGGAATATTATCTGACAATTCAGGAATTACATCTTGCAATATCATCAAGTCTCTAATTTTCATTGCAAATCAATTACAAGAATTCACGTTCAGCATCCCCATGATGCAAATGCTGAACGATATTTACATTATACGGAATAAAATATATGTTTTTAATATAGAAGTGGAGATTGTAATATTTGTAAAATAAATATTAAGTACATCAAGTATTAATTTAATATCAGATTAATTAAAATTAGATATAGGACGAATTAACCATTATTCAGTTGTTTTAGACAATATTAATTAGTACGTATTATGAATAGTAAATACAACACAAAACAAAAAACCTAAAAATATGTTCTATATAATATACAGTGTGGCCCAAAAAGTGTGCAATATACAGAAAAGTTTTTTATTTTTGTTTTCTTAAAAAAATGTATTATTGATGGCAAAAAAAAATAAAAACTGTACAAAAATAAAGTTCCCTTAATTTTAAAAATATAGCAAAAATATTATGGAGAAAAGATGAAATAGTTGCGCTTGTTCCAAAAGAAAAACTTTTGCATTAATTTTAAAACATGTAAATAAAAACATCACCATGAATTTCAAGTTTTTCTGTAAGCATGATAGATTGATTAGGCATTGAACTTTCTATAAAAAATAAATTCCTAGTTCTGAAGAATAATTAAATTCCTTGCAACAAAATTATTTTTTATTATTAAAAATATACAAGTCTAAATAAGTAATATTCATATAGTCTATTTTCTGAACATTTAAATTTTATGCATTTTACGTTTATTGGGAAAAATACAAATAAAGAGGGATAATCAAAATTTACTGATTTTTTTCTTCAAAATTTACTGAAAAAGATTCACATATCATGTTGTATACTTCTTGGACCACACTGTATAGAGGGTATTTTCAAAACTGAAGTGTTTGAAAATGAAAAGCTTTCGCAAAATAACGTTATTTAAACTTTTACGAAAGTCATATAGGTAGATAGATTGGAGTTTACATACGTCTTAATTCAGAAAATTGAAAATAAGAAATGTTATAGGTAAAAAGACACGGAAAACAGAGTATACTTGATCTGTTTATAATTTATTAAAGTACACACAGAACACGCCCAAGAAATTTAAAAAATTGGTTAAGAACTTATTTCACTATCAGAAGTTATGTCAAAAGAGTAAGCTTTTGATATAACATTTTTTTATTTTTTTTCTAAATCTTTAGACATCCTGTGAATTATAAATAAAATATAACACCTTCAGAATCCTTTGTCTTCTATGCCCTAATTTTTTTGTAAAACCGAGTATTTAAATATTTAATTAAAAAAAAGTTGATGATGACCCATTGAAGACGAAACATCGGATTCCAAACGGGGTGCCAGCATTGGATAGAGTAAAAAAGTGACAATACAAAAGTGTAATTTAACTTGAAATTCGTTTTTAAATAAGCCCAGGGAAAAATTAAAACAATTTTTTAAAATTTCGGTTTTTTCCGGATATCTCCGGAAATGCTCGAAATTTCAAAACTTTCTAAAGAGCATATTGTTCGGCACCTAAATGAGCAACTTTATCACAATTTGACCGAGACTGAATTTCTTTCCGAAATCCCAATGATGAGGTTCGAATTCGAGCCATAGAGCCAAACTGCATATACATATATTTACTATTTTTAAATTTGCATTTCTAAAAGTCAAAGGCTGTCAACGCTAAATTCAAAATTATAAGTTATGTCTAAATTATTTTATTTATTTACCTCCATACGTAACATGTATCGCTAGATAGTAAAAAGTTGCATTTAAAATACATGGGTAATTTTAGAAAAGTGCAGTAAATTCGACCACTTTCGAGCAAACTTTGAAAATAGTTATAAAAAGTAGACATATTCTTCCACGAAATGTAGTATAAGGTTGCTGTAACACTTTCTAACATTTTAAGTTAAGTCAAACTATTTTTTTGCTTTAAAAATTTGCAAACAATTTTTTTCAGTACAACCAGCGACCCCTATGGTTAAATAATGAAACCAGAAACTAGCCCAATGTTCTAGGAAAAAGTTAAAATATATCTCAGAAATTTAAAAGATTACTTAAAATATTCCTTTGATGAAGTACACCTTCAAGCAAATGTAACCGGGAAACACGAAATTTCAATGCACTTTAAAACATGCAAGTTTGCGCGAGTTTTATTAAGTGGGTAAGTAATTATTTTTAAAGAACGATGCAAACTCTTAAAGTGCAACTATCGTACGATAAGAAATTACCAAAATATTTACCATCTTCACACTTTTATTTTTTCTCAAATCTCAAATGTTCATGTAAATGGGGTCGTTCCATCGTGCGTCGCACACTGGGGTGGTAACGATATAAAGCTGATCGAAAATCAAAAAATCAAGTGTGCGCTGGATTTTAAAAAAACTCATAAATAATAAGTCGAAACAGCATTTGTTTATTCTGCGTTGTCAAGCATTTGATTATCTAGATTATTTGGTTGTGATGTCATGTCAAATATACGACTTAGTGTAAGTCTAAAATTAATTATATATTTTTATCAGTAAATACATTATTTATACTCGATACTGTGTCCCTTTTCCATACAAACTGGGTCCCGATTTAGGATGGAGGAGCAACTTGTAGGTATGTATTTTAAAATATTATATAATTTTTTGAGAAGCGATCTTTAGAAATAATAGTTTTTTAAACTTAATACTGGAGGATTTAAAATTCATGTAGAAAACATAAAGTATGACTTTAACAGAGAGGTTTAGTTAACTATTCCCCTGAATTCCCCTATGTTTCTATATACGTAATACTTGATAAACATTTAGCTTTTTTATGGTGAAAAAACTGGCTGCTACTTTTTGCTCCTTTTTGGCCAAAATATAAAAAACTGGTCCAACAAAACTGACATCCGTCAACTAAGTATACAGTTTTTCATTTTTTTTTAAACGCGGCAATATTTAAAAGAGTTATTTTTTAGGTCATTTTTTGGAAAAAAACTTCTAATTAATATAGGTCCGGAAATGCATACTTTTCAATATACAGGGTGTTAAAATTTTATGTTTTGTTTTTATACATTCCTGAATATTGTCAAAATTTCGGAAAAAATTGATATCTGGGGGTTTTTTAACATTTACAATAATTCAGCTCTAACCTACCTATGACTTTACAGTAAAGTTCTAACTAACTAAATAAAAAAATAAATAAATAAATAAATAGATAAATAAATAAATAAATAAATATGTACATATTTTTCTCTGTTTCTTTTTTTCTATATGTGGGCTGTTCTTTTACAGAAACGCATCAAGCTGTTTTAAAAATCAAAGTGGAGGATTTATTTTATCGTATTACTGAAATAAGCCGGGACAACGAATTTAAAGACCTCCAAGCACACATTCAAAAGGAAACGAATCACCCAGCAGAGTGTTTACCATTAATAAGGTCAAAATTAAACAAATTTAAATTTAAACTGCGGAAGAAATGGGCTGAATCGTGCAGGATAAAAACAAGATTTTTGGCAAGGAATAGAGAGTGGCTTCAAAGCTATATGGAATTCAAAATATATCCTCGTGAAGTTAATCAAAATATTGCTTCCAAACGTGGCCGTCCTACTCTAACCTTTCAAGAAAGTTCAGGTTGCGTCAAAAGAAGAAAAACAATTTCATTACGGGAACACTCTGTCGATATGTTGTCCTACTCAACTCAAATGAAGCTTCGCTTAGCAGGTAATAGTAAAGCATCCAATATCCTTAGAGAAGTCTCCAGTAATCCCAATAAAGCAAAAGTATATAGTGAGGCAATTAAAGAATATGAAAACAAGAATACATCAAAAATGACTAAAGAAGAGGCTCTCTCTTTAATGACCGAAGCAAAACTCAGCAGGCATCAGTATGGTTTAGTTCAACGGAATGCTAAAAGTAGGTTCCCATGCTACTCACTTGTGCAGAGAGCTAAACGAGACTGCTACCCAGAGAAACAAAACATTTCAGTTACTGACATTTGTGCCAAAATTACACTACAGGGCCTTTTAGACCATACCACCTTAAGATTATTGGAATCAATTAAAGATGTTTTAAACAGTATGCCTGAGTCTAATGGTTTTAATCTTCATTTAATTTCGAAGTGGGGTTTAGATGGCACAAATGCTACTGAATATAAGCAGTGTTTTCAAACTCCTGATAGCAGTGATGGGAGCCTACTTTTTACGTCTCTTGTACCTATACAATTGTATTCTGATAAAAATAAAGATTGTATTCTGTAGCAAAACCCTAGACCAAGCTCCACCAGGTACTGTCGACCTATTCGCTTTTGTTTTGAACGTGAAACGGTCGAGAGTTCTAAAGCCGAAAAAGTAAGAGTTGATACAGAAATTCAATCTCTGATCCCTTCAACATTTTCTTGCAATGAAAAACAATTTACCATCTGTCATAATTTACTTTTTACTATGATAGATGGTAAAATTTGTAATGCCATTGCAGAAAATAAATCGACACTGCGTTGTTATGTATGTGACTTAACTTGTAAGGATTTCAATAACATTGAAAAGTGCTTACAAGGTAAAGTTAAAAAAGAAATGTTTGAGTTCGGTTTAAGTATTTTGCACGCGTGGATCAGGTTCATGGAATGCTTATTACATCTAGCGTATAAAATTGGTATAAAAAAATATCAAGCCCGTGGGCAACAAGAAAAAGAGCTTGTTGCAAGACGCAAGCAAGAAATTCAAACCGAATTCAAACATGTGCTGAGTCTTTGGGTAGATAAGCCCAAACAAGGATTTGGGAACACCAATGACGGTAATACGGCCAGACGTTTCTTTGAGAATGAAGATGAGTCTGCCCGTATTACCGGCATTCATAAAACTTTAATACACAAGTTTCACGTGATTTTACAAACACTTTCATCTGGTTTTGATATAAATGCAGAAAAATTTAACGAATTCTGTCTTGAAACTGCAAATTTATATGTAAATTTTATATGATGCCGCCAACCGTGCATAAAATTCTTATACATGGTCCTCAAATTGTTGCGAATGCCTTATTACCAATTGGCCAACTGAGCGAAGAAGCTCAGGAGGCTCGTAATAAAGATATTAAGCAATATAGACAGGGTCATTCTAGAAAGTGTTCTCGAGTAGCTACAAACAGTGACATCTTAAATAATTTATTAATCTCTTCAGACCCTCTAATTACGAGTCTTAGACAGTTGCCTCCAAAAAAATTTAAGAAACTTTCTACGGAAGTTCAAAATTTGTTAAAACCGCCAAAAGAACCAGCAAAATTATTTGATTTAGATAATCTTAGCAATTCAGAATCAGATGCATCTACCTCAGACTCTGACTAAATTATAATTCACCAAATTAAATTAAATTTCTTCATTCAAATAAAACTGTAAACTGTATTTGTTATTACTGTTGTTATGTTTAGTTGTTCTGCTGCTATTTTTAATTTATTAATATTTTTCTTTCATATTTCACTGTAGCATTAACGTATAGTTTTTATTATTCATTTTATAATAACATCGTTTATAAATATTCAGTCATATGAATAAAGTTTAGCAAATGCTTTTACTATACCTCTGTCTCTCTTTGCTACATTTAAGCTGAATATGTTTATTTCAAAAAATTTGAGCAAAAGCATTTGCTTCTGTTTTATTCATATGGTCCATTTTGTTGCATCTAAGATAAGAGCTTTATTTTTATATTTTTATTTCGTTTTTGAAATGTAGACAATTTAAAAATTAAATAAAAATCAACTTTTTTTGTAATTTAAATATAGTTATTGCATCAAGCATACATAAAAACTCCGATGTAAAATTAAAAAAAAATTCACGGAATACTCTCTGAAATTTTTGCTGTTGCGGCATTTTTGACTAACCCTGTATAATTTATATATCTGTTCACCCTTTAAAATAATAAATTGTTACTGATTTAATATCCGCTTATAATTTAAAACGGTTTTAAGAAATATTTATTTCAAAAACAATTTCGATCAGAAATTAATATCAAATACCCCACTGTGCGTCGCCTCGACAAAGGCTACAACATTATTCTCATCAATTTCTCGATTTTACTTATTATTGGATTTTGGTGTTGGCCGAATGAACGCTCTATAATTAAATTATTCTTGATTCTAGGAAATATATCGGCGAAAGTCTGCCTTCTCTCGGGATATCTGAATATATATTTTGTTATATGCTGTCACATTTATATTGAAAATAAATTATTTTGCCTAAATTTCCTTCTTAAAAGTTAGTTAATTTCCCTTAAAATGAGTTTAAGCGATCAAAGTGAAATTGATAGTACACTGCCAAATATTAGAAGCCAGCCAAAACCACTTCGTACGAATTATTACCAGAAATTAAAAAGAAAAATTATGAAATTGTGTATAAACTATTTATGGAAAGGCGAAACCAAAAGAATGGTTATATTAGTATTGAAAACTATCATAAATTACGTGCATGCAAGGTTACAGAGTTAGTTACTCGTAATGGTCATTACTTGCTCATTAAATAATATACTATTACCGCGTAATTAAGTATCCGACAATATGAGTAAATAATTAAAAACACTTAAAACGAATGTTTTATCTAACAATAGATCACTTTGAGAATACCAAACGGCTTATTGCAGTTTGAAAAAGTCAGTTATTCTAAATTTGTGCAGTTATATAAAAAAATCTAATTTCACTGAGAGGTTTGCTAGTACAAATTTATCCTGGAAGTTCGTAAATATTAGATGCAACACGCACACAAAACCATCAACGATTGCTCTTAAGAAGGCACACGATGCCCGGGTAAGGGGAAAACTAAAACTTCACTGTAGAATTTTAAACACGGTGAATTCTAGCCTAGCCAAAAATATTCATATTTAACATTTTCCTCCACTAAAGATAACTTGGATTAGAGATACGCCGAGGAAGTCGAGTGTTTTGACGAAAACCCATTTCTTTAATTAGCTAGAGAAACAGTCTTAAAACCACTTAGTATCCACATTCAAATAAAATAAAATTTGTGTTTCTTAACGTGTAAATTTCACAACGAAGAGTATAGAAATTAATTTGTTTTAACAAAAATAGTTCAAAATACAAGAGTCCTAACCACAATCTGTTACGTTCTGGACACGCGTCATCAGCAGATGATAAGAACACAATTAATATCAGAGTACCAAACAAGAAAACTTTTGACAACATTTGCAGTGATTTATCAACTCATGGAGTTTTGAAATATAGAAAAAGGGAAAAAGCCCGTTCAGTCGTGTCTGAAGATTTTGAAATGGAGGTTTTATTATATTTCATTGAATATCATACCAACTCTTTAAGAGGTACACAAAGGGATTTGAATTTTGCCATGACCAGCGTACATCAAGTATAAAAAGAAAAAAAAATATCTGCACATAAGTTTCTTCCAGTTCAATTTTTCAGTGATTATCAGACTGGATTTTTGTACGCAAATGATGGACCTGTATTTTAAGAGAGGAATTTTAAATAAAATCCTTTGGAAAGATGAGGGCCATATTTTCTGCACTACGGGAACGCATACCAAAAAAATACATACCACTATTCTAAGACAAATAAACATATGGTAAAACAAATTAAAAGAAAAGGACATCAAAGTGTAAAAGTGTGGTGTGGTATTATCAACGACCGCATAATAGAACCTGTGTTTTTTGACCACTATTTGAATAGACAAACATTTTTAAAACCTTTAAGAAATCAAATTCTAGAAAAACTCAATGATCTTCCGGAACATATTTGTGTGGACTTGGTATATCAACAAGATAATGCTCCATACCACTGTGGAGAAGATATAAGAGCATTTTTAAATTTAATTTAGGTACATATAGTAACGGTAAGATTCCATGGCCACGCAGTCCCGATTTGACACCTTTAGATTATTTTTATGAGGCACACTTAAAGGTAGAATGTATAAAAATCGAAACAATTATTCTGCAAATGAATTAAAACAAAAAATGTGTGAAGAAATTATTAGTTTTAATAATAGTTACGCCATCCGAAATGCTGTGGCAAACATTCAAGTGCGATATACATTGTGTATAGCAGAAAACGGACAGAAAATCAGTTATATAGTCATTTGTTTTAAATGTTTCATGTAATCTGTTGTTGTTGTTGTCTATGTTACTCAAGAAATCTGTTTCTAATATTAATTTTCAATAATAGTTTTAAATTTAAAATCTAGCAATAAATAAATATAGAATAAAATTAGGACTATAGTTACGCAACTAGAAATATTATTCATTCCATGGCCTCCTATATTTTTTTTGAGTATGCAGCATCACAATTTTCAAGAAATAATTGAGTTTCTCTGTTAAATTGATATTCTCTCTGTAAACACTGAATTTAGGTATAGAATATATATATATATATATATATATATATATATATATATATATATATATATTTATATATATATATATATATATATATATATATATATATAAACTATATATTAATATAGTTTTATAATAAAAATTTAAACTATAGTCGATTTCTGTAGTTTCCGAAATTAAGTTTATGTGTAAAAATCAACACATATATATATATATATATATATATATATATATATATATATATATTTTTTTATAGTGATTCGAAAAATAGGTCCAGTATATATTTAATTCGACTATATTTAAATTGGTAACTTACGTCATTTTGACAGGGAATATAAAAATTTAACATTTTATAGTTTATAAAATTAGGACACCCTGTATATATGGAAACATTATATTTTAAAGAGCTATAAAGAAACTTTGTTTCGATTTTTCCAGATAGTATAGTGAGTACTTTTAAGTGGAACACGGTGTACCCCATTGTATGTCTGCGAAGGCACATGAATGGCCATGGCTACGTATTATATATGAAATTTCCGATTAATTAATATTTAAAGTTTTATGTTGTTAACGATTTAAAGGCTTTTTGAAAACTGTATCGGAACGGGGCTATTTTTCGAAAAAATTAGTTGTTTTGTTTTCATAATCGATGTTTGTAAAATTAAGATACTATAGAAACTGTAATATAATGTTATTTTTGGTTTTAAGAAAAATTTCCTTATAACCTTTTTTGTTTAAAATTTCAAGCTTTAACAGAAAAAAATCTACTATACAGGGGTTTCCATTTAAAAACATTGTATTTCTTGTCTAAACTCGAAAACGCGATGCTCAATTGTTTTTTTAGTGAATCTTAAAGAGCGTTGAAAATGCTAATAGCATCAATTTCGTATCTTTACTAATTTTTATGGTGGAGTGACAGTATATATATATATATATATATATATATATATATATATATATACATATATATATATATATATATATATATATATATATATATATACATATATATATATATATATATATATATATATATATATATATATATATATATATATATATATATATATATATATATATATATATATATATATATATATATATGTAAAATTTGTAAAATGTAAATTAAATATGGTAGTATATGTCAGATATGTGGATTATGTATACTTTTTAGTCAACTATTTTACAAAGTCCTAAATTTTTAATACTTTATAAACTTAAAAAAATAGTGCTAAACAAATTTTAGGTTTGAAAAAGACCAAAACTATGGTCGAAACGTCACCTGAGAAACGAAATATATGTTTAAAAATATGTACTAATTTTGTTGTTAATGTATTGACCTCAAACCAAGAAAAATTAGGATAAATATATATATATATATATATATATATATATATATATATATATATATATATATATGTATATATATATGTATATATATATATATATATATATATATATATATATATATATATATATATATATATATACACTCTGTACAGGTGTGGACAAAAATGTTGTATTCCATATATGCATTGATGCTTTATAAATTACCACCCAAACGCTCAATTTTAGATTTTTTCTATTTTTTTATAGTGATTCGAAAAATAGGTCCAGTTTTCAAAAAGTCAAACATAAACTTAATTAATCGGAAACTACGCAGATATCGACTATAGTTTAAATTGGTAACTTACGTCATTTTGACAGGGAATCAAATAATGAACAAAATACAGCGCGTCCCATTTAACATTTTATAGTGGATGTCGTCCAAGCAAAATTGGGACACCCTGTATATATGGAAACATTATATTTTAAAAGAGCTTCAAATTTAAAGAAACTTTGTTTCGTATCTATTACAGATTTCCAGATAGTATAGTGAGTACTTTTAAGTGGAACACGGTGTACCCCATTGTATGTCTGCGAAGGCACATGAATGGCCATGGCTACGTTGAGGATATTATATATGAAATAGTAGCATCCATATGGCAGGAAATAGCAGAATAACTTTTTTTGACGATAATGCCCTTCCGCATTGTACTCGAAAAGATATTGTTGCCGTCGAAAATTATGGCATAGACCACCTGAGGCTGCCAGTTCTTTATCTAGCAGTCTGTTATATATTTTTACCTGCTTAGTTTGACGAATTTGTGGGAGAATCTGCTTCAAAAAATGCTGGATTATTTAATGGTAAGCATGTCGAGAAGGGATCAAGTGCCCTCGAAGTTCGTGGTTCGCTATTAATATTTAACATTAATTATTTTTTACATAGCGTATGCGTGCAGCATTTAGATATGAATTTGAAAGTTTGTACACGTTGCCCATGCGCCAAATTGTATGCGTGTGGGCATGCGTGTCTGGGTTTCTTTTTACCGGAGCAATTTCTATGGTTACATTAAAAACCTTAAAATACCATTCTGAAAAACATTTTCTTACATGAAAAATCTCTATTAAGAGTAATGAAGTCAAAATTCAAACGATAAAATCTTATTAACATTCTGCCTTATCCACGTAATCACAAAAATTATCAAACTTATCGAGTGTACTTTCTGTACAAAATTTTTAAAAAACATAAAGAAAATTAATTTCTTATTCTCCCTGTATATCTCTTACTGCACCGTGAATCCCTTTTTTCGTAAAAAATTAAGGTATCAGAACACAAATTTTAACTAAAAAAATATTTTTGCAAATCGGATAAAAATTGTTCAAAATAATATATCCATTAATTTTGTCTGGCATAGTATATAAAACTTAGTGACTCTAGAAATTTTTTTATAAAAACCAAAGAACAAACCATGCATTTTCGTCGTAATGACCGGCTAATAAATCCTTTAAATTACTTAAGTTTATAAACGTTTTGTGGTTTTAAATAGCTAAAGTTTCTGAACTCCAGCCAGCACATTCTTGCCCAGGTTTCGTTTTAAATATTTTAGTGGTCCGCATCGATAAATAATTCAAAATAATGGCAAATGGTTTTAAAAAATCAACAGAGGAAATACGCTGAACGGCGGCAATATAAAAGTTTAAATAAAATCTCACCCCTTCGGCTTGGAGGCGATTGCTAATGGCCCTTAGGAAAAGCCCGCAAAATATTTATTGAGAAGATATGACGTGAATTAAAAATTATTTCTTTGTGTTATTTATATTCTCATGTTTGAATAAGGGACACGTGTCGAGAAATAGCTTTTACCAGCCACATGGGACCATATTTCTTGTTGGGATTTAAATGCGTATGACAGATTTCGTATTGGCGGAGTGAAAAACCAGAGTTATATTTTATAGACGGTTCGTGATTTTAGGATACAAGCAATTTTTTTTTTTAATTCAAGTAATTAGAACTATACCGAATAGACTATAATAAATAGAATTTAATAAATACATTTAATAAACTCTATGTTTTATCTGCAGAACCGTCAGATAGTAAAAGAAAATCAGAATCAGTAGAATTTGATATCATTTAGTACACCACGCGAAGACAATTCGAAGATGCTCCAACGATGCAAGTTTTCTGGTGATTTTTGGATTATCAATCAGTCGAATAGATCTTCTTTGGAATTGGAATTCCTTTCCGACGTTTCGCCTTCGACTCCACAAGGCATCTTCAGGGATCTTCACGGCACAAGATCAAAATAAATACTGAATGAGGTCTGAGGAGCAGATTGTGATGATTGGTTTTAGCGCACGGTTGTAGCACGTAGCCCTCATCTCTATTAACATTTTCAGGATGGTTGATGATTTCAACAGAGCCTCTAATTTTCCGTGCATAACAACCTGAGACTTGGTATCTTATACAGACCGTCCAGTTTTACCTATATACACTTTACCACAGCAACAAGAAATGTTATAAACTCCCTCTAATTGCAAAGGAATTAAAAACACTGACATGCAAAAAAGTGATGAGCTAAATTTTTTTGCAGGGCTATATCTTTTGAACGCCTTATCGCATTTTATTACGCTTTACATCAGTCGAAAGGAAAGTTCGCAGACAGTAATTCAGCATTTCTGTTTTTGTCAACTTGTTTCATTGTTTTTATATACAGGGCGTAATATGAGACAATGTTTTTTTTTTTAATTTTTGGAACATCCTGTAGAATAACGTAGCTACAGAAAAATAGTAAACCGTAGTTTATTATTTAAACCTATCTTTTAGCGATACAAGCGAAAGAGTGCCAACTAGCAATGAATTTGCTACCTGTGCGGTAAGTGAATATAGTGAGTTGAGTATAGTGTGTTTTGACGCGTGTAAGGCGGATACTCTATTGTGCAATCACGCAAGTTTAGTTTGTCGTGGACATTTTTATCGGAGAATTAAAATCATTTCTTCTACCTTGACATCAAAAATGGCTTCTACTTCGGGTAAAAAACGAAAAATTAGTGAAAGAAAGCGCATATTTGAAAAAAAAAGTGGACAGAGTTGTACTTGTTAGTTAGTGTTATTCAAAAACCGGTCTGTTTGGTGTGTGAAGAATGCCTTTTAGCCTTGAAAGAATATGACTTAAAAAGACATTACGATACAAAGCATGCCACAAAGTTTGTGACATTCAAAGGATAATTACGGCATGATTAAGTGAGAGCTCTAAAAAGTCAGCTTCAACGACAGCAAGATAGTTTTCAAAAGCAGAACATTGAAAATAAAGAAGTGTGAAGGTTAGCTACACTATATAAAAAAAATAGTTCTGAAATCAAAAACTTTTATTGATGGTGAATTTATCAAGGAATGTATAAAGGACGCCGCTGAAGTATTGTGCCCGTCTCAAAAACAACTTTTTTCTAAAGTTAGTTTGTAAGAAAGCGTCCATATTCTCTAAGAGACCAAGTTTCAAATGACTAAACTAGAAATAAGACACAAAGTCTCGGTCTCAGTCAAAAAGAGTATAATGCGGTTACACGTGTTTCGCCTTTTCAGGCATCATCAGACCTAAAATAATATAACAATCAAAAACTATCACTATAAATATACAAAATTCAAACAGACCTTCGACATTAACTAAAATCACAAGAACAAATCAAACAACTATAACGTCACATGTTAAAATACACACTGAGATGAGGTTAAGAAACTAAGGTATTGACACGCGCAGACAAAAGTTGAATCAAATAAAAGACAAAAAATATATAAATAAAAAATATAAAAAAAGGTTATCGATATACCCAGGAATTGAACCCGAGCCTCCGGCGTGACACACCGAGATATTGACCACCACTCTACCAGCAGGTCCAATTGAAAAGTTTAGAAAAACTGATCTTGATTCATTGAAGAATAAAATAAAATTCCACGACCTGATCGTCACCAAAGCAAATAAAGGCTCCTGTTTGGTGGTTATGAAAATAGCTGATTACGTGCTGAAGGTTGTAGACTTCCTGGACTCTGGTGAGTTCCAGAGTATCAATAGGGACCCCACAAATTCATTCTTTCTGAAGGTTTAAGGTGTTCTTGATCAAACATTGGTAACTTTGGAATATTTTAAAACCTCGAAATATAATTTGTATCCTATGAATCCTAGAACGCCTTTGCTCTACGGTTTACCTAAGGTACATAAGGAGGGAAACCCTATCAGACCCGTGGTGTCTTTTGTTGACTCACCCTGTTACCGTTTGTCTTCGTGGCTAAATAAAGTTTTGAGAGAGGTTACGGGTTTTCAGAATACTTACTCCACAAAAAATTCGGTAGATTTGGCGCAGTACCTCAAAAATGTTGACATTCCGCATGATGCAATATTAATTTCCTTAGATGTAAAAAATTTGTTCCCCAGCATACCCCCCAACGAATGCATTAAATTGGTAAAGAGTTTATTAGACAAAACTGCCCTACCAGCACTAGTAAAGAAGAATCTCGCTTCTCTGCTCTCCACCGTACTGAACCAAAATTTTTTCAAATTTAATGGCTTATTTTTTAGACAGTTAACGGGTCTAGCGATGGGTTCCTGCCTTTCCCCTTTTCTTAGTGAGATTTTTATGAGTGATTTGGAAGCAAAGA
Source organism: Kuschelorhynchus macadamiae (assembly GCA_030620095.1). Taxonomy (NCBI): domain Eukaryota; kingdom Metazoa; phylum Arthropoda; class Insecta; order Coleoptera; family Curculionidae; genus Kuschelorhynchus; species Kuschelorhynchus macadamiae. The sequence continues at coordinate 81,250 of JAUTXW010002925.1, read as the reverse complement.
TTATGAAAAGCCGTTTTGCCAACCATCTATTAGCTTACAAGAGGTACGTAGATGATAAATGTACCGTGTGGAAAGGAAACAATCAGGAGTTGACCGATTTTTTAAATTTTGTTAACTCCCTTCATAACAAAATAGATTTTACTCTAGAGATGGAGAATGAGGGTAGATTACCTTTCTTAGATTTAATGTTAATCAGGAACAATACCAAAATAGAATTTGAAATATACAGAAAACAATCGTCTACAGATAACGTTATTCAATTTAGTTTCATTTCTCCTCACTCACACAAGTTTGCAGCCTTCAACTCATTTTTCTATCGGTTGTTCAAAATACCTCTTTCCAGTGAAGCTTTCAATCATGAATTGCAGATTATAAAACACATTCCTTTCAACAACGGTTTTCCTATCCACTCCATCAATAGACTTTATTTTAAGTTTTTCAATAAATACAAACTTTCCTTTAATCTTATTCACTCTAAACCAACACTTAAAAAATGCTTCAAAGGTTTAACATTTTTTGGTAATATTTCAATGCAGGTGGCGAAGTTTTTCAAACATTTAGATGTCTCAATTGCTTTTAAAACAGTGAACTCACTTAAGAGACATCTAGTAATGACCAAAGATAAGACTGAACATCTCTCAAAATCAGGGGTGTACTCATTGGGCTGTGCAGATTGTTCTGCTGTATATATCGGGCAATCAGGGAGAAGGATTTCCACTAGGGTCCGGGAACATTTTAGCCTTTTCGATAAATATAAAAACACTGATATCACTGAGACAAAGTCGGCTTTTGCTAACCACTTGCTAACATCTGGACACCATTTCTCTATACCAAACAATGTAAAGATACTACACGAGTGTCCAAAGAGTAAAAAACTGGATTTGTTAGAGAAGATGGAAATTACAAGGGCTAAAAGAAGCCCAGTTTTACATTGTGTTAATGATGTCTTCAATTTCGAACCTCAACTAATTTTTAATAATCTTGGTACTAATATTAATCGGCAGGAAGATAATGTATAAACTTTTCATTGGATCTGCTGGTAAATTGGTGGTCAGTATCTCGGTGTGTCACGCCGGAAGCTCGGGTTCAATTCCTGGGTATTTCAATAACCTTTTTTTATATTGTTTATTTATATATTTTTTGTCTTTTATTTGATTCAACTTTTGTCTGCGCGTGTCAATACCTTAGTTTCTTAACCTCATCTCAGTGTGTATTTTAACATGTGACGTTATAGTTGTTTGATTTGTTCTTGTGATTTTAGTAATTGTCGAAGGTCTGTTTGAATTTTGTATATTTATAGTGATAGTTTTTGATTGTTATATTAATTGTAGGTCTGATGATGCCTGAAAAGGCGAAACAGGTGTAACCGCATTATACTCTTTTTGACTGAGACCGAGACTTTGTGTCTTACTTCTAGTTTAGTCATTTAAAGTTAGTTTGTCCGGTGTTACGGTCACCAGAAGAATCGAAAAGTTAGCGGCGGACATCGAAAATTTACTAAAAGAACGTGCATCGAAGTTCGTATACTATTATGTTGCGCTCGACATTTTTAATGACAGTACTGAGACGATATAACTTAGAATTGACAAACCTTCCTGCAGTAGTAACAGACGGTGCATCATCCATGGTAGGAAACAATGAAGGGCTAGTGGGTTTGACGAAAAAACAGCTTAAAGATCTTCCTTTGATGCATTACCATTGTATCGTTCATTAACAAAATCTTCGTGCAAAATCAACAATTATTTATGAGGAGATGAAAGTAGTCGTAAAAACTGTGAACTTCATTAAATCGCGCGGCCTCAACCACCGAGAATTTCAAAAATTTTTTACACGAAATTAATGCCGAGTATGGTGGTGTGACATATTTTTCTGATGTTCGTTGGCTGAGCAGAGGAAAAATGCTAAAACGAGTTTTTGAACTCAAGAAGGAAATCGCCTCCTTCATGGAAACCAAAGGGAAACCAGTTCCTCAATTTAGTGACTCCGACTGGCTGCGCGACTTTGGATTGTTGTTCTATCGGAGCTGACATTATAAAATCCTAAGAATCTGTCGACTAATGAACCTTCTGAATTAACGTATCTTAAAACTATGGAGCATTGGGAGGTTTGCGTAATATCAGTGGTGACATCCACTTGCACAGAAAAAAACTGTGTGTTCATTATTTCATTTTTTACGTGATCATATAAACAATCAGAAAAGCATTCAATTAAATTCAATTGAATAGTTTTCGAGTCACTAGTAAAAGCATTTTAAATTTTTTTGTGATGATCTTTTAGTTATTGGGAACTTCTTGATATTAATACACCTAAAAGCTTTTTAAACGCAACTTGAACAATCATATTTTCTAACTTCGAATTTGAAGACCAACAAGTTTCTGTAATTGTTGGGATACTCCTCGTAGATTCAGATGTAAGAGCATACGTTCGTTTGGCTGAGTGCCTGCGGCGCTTTTCATTTTTTTCTGAAGCCCATTTAGATGGCCAGACATCACATTTACGCAATCGTAACATTACTCTATTAATTTATGTTTGTAGTCAAATTGGTCCAAAATTTTATCCAATAGAGAATATAAATTCTCCAACGTTCTATCGGAGCTGACATGATAAAATCCTAAGAATCTGTCGACTAATGAACCTTCTGAATTAACGTATCTTAAAACTATGGAGCATTGGGAGGTTTGCGTAATATCAGTGGTGACATCCACTTGCACAGAAAAAAACTGTGTGTTCATTATTTCATTTTTTACGTGATCATATAAACAATCAGAAAAGCATTCAATTAAATTCAATTGAATAGTTTTCGAGTCACCAGTAAAATCATTTTAAATTTTTTTGTGATGATCTTTTAGTTATTGGGAACTTCTTGATATTAATAAACCTAAAAGCTTTTTAAAATTCCCAATATTTATTGACTCGCTGCTCTCATCATGGCCGCGAAAGACTAACTCTTGTTTTGCAAGTTTTGTAAATTGCGTCAATTACCAAGCACATAAATAGTGTATTTAATCGGACGTTTTCGTTAAAATATATTTTATATAGTTTAGCATTTTTTTTTAAGTGTCAGCTATAGTGCTTTGATTTTTTACAAATGTTGTTAGCATTAATTCCCATTTTAAATGCTCCGCCGAGTCTTCATGTTTATGTAAAGACCTTCATATATTTAACATACCTGCAAATCCTTTCTTATTTCATACTAAATATTTATTGGAAACAAGTAAACAAGGACAGCAAAACAATTTTTGTAGTATTTGACTACTACATAACCATTTGTACGCCGAAAACCAGCGGGATGACGATTAAAACTTTGATCTTGTTCCTTCCGTCGATTAAATGGGGTTTCCAACAAAATGCAAACCACATCCGTGATTGGATTCATCAATAATGTAAATTAATAAACCCGACACCAAATAAAGTTGTAACAACACCATAAATAAATATAACACAAAACAGCGAAATCCGCGAAAATAAAAGTAAACAACCACCCCAAACTGAACGACACGTGGGTGTAGTGTACTGAGTTAGCATTTCACCGAGAGCGTTGTATGGCGCTGGGTAACATTAATCTTCCATGCGGTCGACGTCATCGCGAACGCGTTGCCGTGGCAACGTAGTAGGAAAATCGTAAACTAAACATAGCACCTCCAGCAAAGTCGAAGCGGTTTGCGCCACTGTTATAGTTGTTATAATAAATTTCGATTGCAAGTTTTAAAAAGCCTTGCCGCCAACGGTCAAGTAAAATATTTATTTGAGATGTACAGTTTATTTTTTGCCAACTAGGTGAATAAATGAGTGTAAAAACTTAAATTTTAAGAGATATATAATAAATATCGTTAGATGTTTGCTTGTTTATTTTTCCTGGTGAAGTAGCACTTCACCTACTTCACCTGAATAGCCGCCACTGTTTCTCACGGACTTCACGCTGCACCTCAATGACTTGAACACCAAACGACAAAGAAAAGAAAATCTCATCAACAACCTACTTGACATTGTGAAAGCATTTGAGTTTAAACTGGATTTATGGAAAAATCAGTTGTTGAAAAAACAGTTTACGCGCGTTCCTAAACTGAAGAGTTGCGAATGTACAGATGTGGATAAATATGCTGCAGCACTACTAGATTTACTTCAGAGATAATGAAAATTACATCAATCTTTTTGCCCGACCATTCAGTGTATCGGTTGAAGATATGCTAGAAAATTGTCAGGTGGAGCTTATCGATTTGCAATGCAATTCGGAACTGAAAGACAAGTTCGTCATGGGTCTTCTTGATTTTTATTCAAAATATGTCGATCGAAACTCGTTTCCTGAAATTCGAAAACATGCCCAGAAAATGATGTCTCTGTTTGGGAGCACATATGTGTACGAGCAGCTGTATGAAGAATGTGAAGTCTAAAATAAGGCCGATAGTTACAGATGCACATCTGGAAGTTTCGGGTTGCCACTACAAAAATAAAACCAAATATCGGCACACTTGTCAAAAATAAACAATGTCAAAAATCGCATTGATTGATTGAACTTTTTAACCAATAAAGATTATTACACATTAAAATTATATTTTTTTTTATTTTATTGATATGGTGGTAAAGTAACGTGGACCATTGTTACCCTTCGGACGATGTGAAATCGATTTTTGGCCCTTGCACTAAAAAAGGTTGAAGACCCTTGGTTTAAATGATCTCAAAATATGTTAAATTTTTTTCTTCATGAAGCCATATTATAAATTTGTTTTAATGCTAATGTGTAACTTTCAACATCAAATGGGTTTGATCGTACAGGATGGAAGTTTAACTTGCAAAAATTCAAATAAAAAACGAATGATTTCGAATCGTCTGTACCAGTTTGATCACGACATAACCGGTGTAAGAATTATGACGTGACGTCATAGCCTTATTTTTTAAATGCAACGCCTCGTATATTTGTTAGATCAGTGGATCATTCTAAACAAATTTTTCGAGACATGTCTTATACCTAACTTATACTGTTTTCGAGAAAATGGCGTCTCAAAATTGTCATTATGAGACCAATGAGTCATCTGAACCTCTAACAGAAAAAGCATGTTGAAATAAATATAGTAAATTAATGAAGGAAATAAATATCCCGAATTCTTTTGTCTAATGTTATCATAGTTTTCGTTTTTTGTATGCTCAGAGAACTCCAAATTTAACTTATAAACTATTGCTACTATAACTTTATCGCTCAATTTAGTTTAATATCCCGTCATTATTATAAGACCGTACTGAATATAATTGGAAGATTTGGGAATTTCTCTAGTTGCTGAATATGTTTAATCGGCTGCGTTATAACGAGCTAGGAACATGAAACGTGAAAGAATGTTCACCACTTACAGAGCGTATGCGGCGCTATTATGGCAGATTTTTAGCGCCAATTCGTTTAATGGGCCAAAAGAATTTGGTCACTGAGGTTTTAAGTAGAATAGAAATATAGGCAAATACCTTCCAATGTGATGTATTATATATGGGTTATCAGATTCGCCGAATAGTTCCGATTTAAGTAGGTCAGGGATGTTATAGGTTGAAGGGTAAGCCGTTTCCCGTTTATTTACTTGTCAAATGGAACTCTAATTTTGCATGAAAATTTAGTGTGATATAGGTATAAGCTGGTAAAATTTTGATGTGAATCTATTATGGCGAAACAAAATGACGGCCTCACAAAATGTTAAAATAGTAATTTTCAAGACACTACTTGTGTCTTAAAAAGAAAGATGGCGCTGTAGAAGTAAACAATGTGCGGGGTTTCTGTCTTCAAAATTCATTTTTCAAAGCTAAATGTCCGTTAAAATTGTGAAAAGTGTTTGTCATATTATCTAACGTTACAAGGAACGTTTTTCTAGTGAAATTTTTGTGTAATCTGTCCGGTTGGCTGAAATAAACATCGATAATGGTTTTGACAAGGAACGACCTGGAGGACATTCGTAGCTTATTTTCAACTGAAAGGTCAAAAAGGGATCCTCAATATAAAATTGTGGATGCAATCTGCAAGTCTTGAGGACAAATTCAACAAATAAATAAGTTAAAGTCCGATGTTGATGTGTTACGTAAGGAAAATTCCCGCCTAAAAAAGTGTGTTGACAATCAAGAGCAATATGCCAGAAGATATAATGTACGCATATTTGGGCTTAATAAAGAGGAGGGTGAAAACAGTGTAATTTTAAAAATCATCTGTTCTCAAATTATTCAAGGATAAAATGAAGGTTAACAATATAAATATATCCCACAACAAAAAAGTTATCTTTCTTTTTTTTTAAATAAATTTATATTTATACTGATAAGTTTAGTTATAACATGCCTAAAGATAGGAAGGACTCTGTAGCACACTTGAATGTGCATTCACTTTTACCAACATTTACTGTTGTAAGGGATCTTATAGTGCTGGAGGATTCTGACATTTTATGTTTTCTAGCTATTCCTGCACCGGAACACTAGAACAGTGGTTCCCAAATTCCTCGTGATTGCGAACCCCTAAAATTCGGGAGAAGTAACATACGGACCCTTAACTAAATTATTTCGTAAATAAGGTGGTGGTTGGTGGTTTTAGTTGGTTCCCACAAAATTTATCATACTATTTGTTACTTTAGAAAGTGTTTTTGTGCTCTCAAGTGAAGTTGTTAAAAATAGACAGAACCACAAAATAGTGATGGCATTGTTAATTACAGCTGAATGTTTTTTAAACAATTTTTATTGGCATTATTTTACTTAAGTGTTAATGAACCAACAAATATTTTAATTGTATATTCAATACATTAACTTGACAAAAAAGTAAAACGAAAAACGCATTCTTATTATTAGCATACAGAAAGTTATTCCCACACTAAGAAAAAAAAATTATATAAATTCATCAGGGCTGGTTTATTAAAATCCTAACTCGTATTTATTTGCCATTCAGGCCCACAACTCTTAATATGATGAATGGAACATTTTCTTATCTGTCATAATTTTTCCAAAATCTGGTCTAAGTCGGGATATTTTAATTCTTAATTCTGAAGAAACATCCAGGCGATTTCTTTGTTTTGTCTTTAGTGCAACAAATTATTAAAATCCTTGTTCACACAGATATGTCATGCAAAAGGGAATTAGGTGTTTCAAAGCATTTTCGGAGAGCTCGTTAAAATCATGGTTCATCTTGATCCAAAACTGAAGTAAGTCATTGTCTTTGAAAACAACTTTTACATCGTTGTTGCACGACAGATCAATCAGTTGATCTTGCTCTTTTTCTGAAAGGCTGGAATTTTTTTCAACATCTTTGCTGTCAAACGGATTTCTAATCCAGGATTTATCATTATTCGCAATAGGAAAGTATTTACGAAAACTAACTGCTAACTCACGCAAATGTTCACAGATATTTTGTTGAACCTCAGGTGGCAAGTTCTCTTCTGAATTCAGTAGAAATGATTCCAGAACAGGAAATGAACTTAAAGAGTTTTGTTCAACGCGACCGACCCAAATTTGTAATTTTTTAATTGTCCCTTCTATCTTGTCTTGAACTTGAAAAATATTGGTACTCCTGTCCTGTAGACATAGGTTTAGATCATGCACATCCATGAAAAATCAGTAAGTCTTTCCGCTAATTCAAATTTAATTTCATTTAAAAAACTTCATCACGTAATTCAAAAAAACGACTCAAAATTTTACCGCGTGATAGCCATCGCACTTCTGTGTGTAAAAGGAGCTGAATGTGATTACTATGATGACATTGCACGGGTTCTGTCTGTACCTAATCTAACACATTTCGGTCGTCGTATCATATTTTGAGTAAAAAAATCATTAAGAGTGTTAAATACCGACTCGGCCGTAGTACGCATAAGCTCTCGTAAGATCAAGAAGTCTTCATGTATTTCGCCTTCCCAGTCATAACGACCAAAAACTAATAAGTTTGCTTTGTTTGTAATGTGCTTTCGTCCAACTGAATTGAAAACATTTTACAAACCTGGAGTCTTGATATTAATGCCTGTTCTATATTCAAAGACAAGTCGGTAATTCTGCATTTTATAGTGTTGTTTGAAAGAGGTATTCTTTGCAGTTGTTTTGCCGCAGTTTCACTAATTATATTCTTACACATAATTTGCGCAGCAGAAAGGAGTTACTCCTCAGCTATAGTATGAGGCTTACCACATTTGGCAATTAGTGCCGCTATTTGAAACGAAGCGAGAGTTGCACTTTTAGTTCAAAAGCAACTTTAGTTATTGTTCTTTGACTTTTCTTCAGTTCTCCTAGCTTCATTCGGAAAAAATCAATTGATTTGTTGACGGAGTCGGGGTGTTTCGTCATTAAGTGACGTCGAAGTTTCGCTGGGTTTTTCGTTCGAAAGAACATCGAAACATAAAACACATTGTGGCTTTGGCTCCTGGCCGACACTCGTTTCAGTAAACCCAATTTGCAAATAATTCTCATTATACCTGCGTCTTTCCACATCAGATTTAACAATACTTTTAACCGATGGTACACTTCTTAATTCAGTGGTCGAATTCTGAGATGTACCTACTTGCCCTTTGGTCCATAACTAACGACTCATTACTAGCGCCACAACTTTCATTACGTGATGTTTTACAAGAACCACTTTTTAACCAACGATCCATAATCAAAAGTATTTAATAATATAAAGAAGCCGTTCACGTTTACGCGCCGCGCACATGCAGTGTCCAGACTGTGATTCAGCGCCGCGAAAAGCGCGATTGCCAAGTCTAATCGAAAATATACAAGTCGTAAGAAAAATTTCAGAAAAAGTTAAAAATTATTTTTTTTTTATAACCATTGTGGTCTCTGCGGACCCCCGAAAAAATGACAGCGGATCCCTAGGGGTCCGCGGACCACAATTTAGGAACCACTGTACTAGAAATAGCGTCATCAATGTTTTTCCACGGACGACACATAATGCTGTTTTATATGTATAATATTTCGTAAAATGACACGGCAATACAACCGAACAGTTTTTTTATACCCAGAAATTTCTACAATCTGACCCTCTCAACTGGTTTTGCTTACTTATTGCCAAGTCTAGACAATGGAATCGACACATTTTTATTGCAGTGATCGAATTAGAACCATTTTTTGTGAGATCTACTATACGCCATTTTTGCATTTAATGTATATACACTGACCAGCACGAAAAACGGGCACCTTAAATTTTTAATGAATAAAGTTCAATATATTTTTTTCCAGTGGGCCGATTTTAATAATTTTCTTAGCAATTTGTAGCTAAATTATTTGAATTTATAGTCTTTTTCTAAATTAAAAATAAGTTACCATCTATCTATTATACGAGAGAAAATAAAATGTTATCTCGGCGAAAGTTTGAAACGCCCTGTAGAATCATTTAGCAAAGTAAGGAATTTAAAACTCATTTTATTATCAAGGTACAACTTTTCTCGATAGTTTGTTTTTTGTTTCATATCAATAACTTTATTTTTATCGGAGATATGCGCTTTTGAAGAAGACGCTAACGATTTACAGTTATTTTAGCATTAAAAGGGTGCTTTTGTTTTTGGTCTCAATCAACATACCTATGCAATGAAATAGAGTTTATTGTTTTTGTAATATCACTGTCACTGAAAAGCCATATTAATATTGTTTGTTGGCAGTTACTAGAGCAGAAATGGTTTTAAGTCCATAAATTGCATCGGGTATTGTTGCTTTAATCGAAGATGGTAGAAATCAAGGTTATATCCAGAGATTCAGGTGTGCCTGAAGTACAGTGCAGCGAGTTTACGCACGCTTTCTCGAGACAGGTTCATGCGCTAGACGTCGAGACGATCGTTTATTGTTAAATTTATCCCTAAGAAACTGCCGGTGCCGTTTGCCAGCTGTTCAAATTCGTAATGAATTGAAAAACATAAAGCACGTAAATGTAGGTGAACGAATTTTAAGAAGATGGTTAAATGACGCAAATCTTATGTCAAGAAGTTCTGCTTCGGGACCACAACTAACTAGAGACCATCGGATTATCCGGCTGCGATTTGCCAGAGAACACCAAAATTGGACTGAAAATGATGGGAGATATGTTTTATTTATCGACGAATCAAGGTTTTGTTTGAGATCCCCAGACGGTCTAGAAAGAGTGTGGAGACGAACAGGGTACTTTAAGTCCCAGAGTAGGCTTTCAGGGAGGTTCAGTTATGGTATTGGCGGGAATTTCTTGGGAATCACGTACCGGCTTGTATCTTGGTTCTAGGGGAGCCATCAATGTGGAAAGGTACATAAATGAAATGTTGGCTAATTATGTTATTCCACATGCACAAATGGTGGGCGATAATGTTCTTCTAATGCAAGATAACGCGCCAGCTCACACGGCGCGGATAGTAAGTGAATACTTACATTGTGCCAATATATTCCCACAAATGGATTGGCCAGTCGAAGTTTAGTACCCGCCCCTGGATCATTGGATGAGTTGCGAAGGGCACTGCCAGAACAATGGGCGGCTATGCCTCAGGGGGATATACGACATTTTGTTGAAAATATACCGAGACGAATAAACGCTGTCATTTAAGCTCGAGGGGGTAATTATTAATAATCAGTATAAATGTTACGAAAAAAATGTTAGTATCTTGTTTAAACTTTTGTATCTCCAATAAAAATATAGTTATTAAAATGAAACAAAAAACAAATTATCGAGAAAAGTTGTACCTTGATAATAAAATGAGTTTTAAGTTCCTTACTTTGCTAAATGATTTTACATGGCGTTTCAAACTTTCGCCGAGATAACAACATTTTGGTTTTCCTCGTATAATATACAGATGGGAACATACATTTTTAATTTAGAAAAAGACTAAAAAGTCAAAAATAATTTAGTTACAAATTGCTACAAAATCATTAAAATCGGCACACTAGAAAAAAATATATTGAACTGAAATTCATCAAAATTTTAAGGTGCCGATTAACGTAGCTGAATTTACTATTCCGCTTGCCATATGACATTTTGACCGAACAATAGGCCAGTAAAATAAGATTTTGTTCATTCCCAATACCGGCCTGGGATATTGTTAAATGTGACAACAATCCACAATGATTATGCAGATGTCAGTACGCAATTGGCTCGGACCACATAGCAATAGGACCTGTAATTACACGCACGGCCAAGAAATCAAATTAATTTGCATGATTATTTCGGAAATCTAACACACGCCGGTCATGTCAGGATTGAACGTCTAATCCGTTTTGCCTCGTGCTACTCTTAAAGCTTTACATTTTGCCTTTGCCGCATTTAATGTCATTTTTTTTTGGTCTAGAACTAAAGCCGAGGATAAAAGAACTAAATGAACTTTGGAAATAGGTTTAAGTGAAACAGGGTTTCGTTTTTCATTTAATTTTAAGTAGAGCGACAAACTGTTTATGCAATAAACAGTAAGGAAAGATTTGTTTTGCGTAAATTTTTAAACTTGTCAATTATATGTTTAGTATAAAAACACTTAAAGTGCGACAAATATGACATATAACTAAAAATTGTCAACTTAAAACCACTACATAAAAAATCGGTAAATTTCCTTTACCCGGAACTTCCTTCGTTATGATTTTTTTTCTTTTGTTTTGTTGAGAATAGTGAAGTGTGACCCAATTTAGGTTAGTACATACTCACAGTATATGTGTTACATATACTGTATTATCAATCATTTTTATTGGGAGCTATTTTGTTCTCTCATATTGGATTCCTACCAATATTCTACTAGTTTCTTTCCACCTATGACACACTTGACTTTTGGGCATAATCTAAAATAAATTCAATTAAGTAGTTATTATATTGACACATACTGCGATTTTTTTACATCATGTTAAGTTTGTACCAGTTTATCACATTTTCACATTCAATTTTTCTCCAGAATTTGAAGTCAATTAAACAAGATTTTTTTACGTTGATTTTTTGAAAATTGTTGTTTGGACGCCATTTTGTTCGGTCATCTTGAATTAGTTCCACAATTTCACTAGTTACCCCTAAAGTAGTTTTTCAGGTAGAATTTTTAAATATTTTATTAAGCTGCCATTTTGTTCCGCCATCTTGGATTCAGACCAAAATTTTACTAGTTCATTCCAACAGTACTTTTATGTTTGTGCAAAATTTGAGACAAATCGGATAAGAAGTTTTTTAATAATTTTTTTTAACATTACACTAAGACGTCATTTTGTTTCGCCATTTTGGAATTTTACCAAAATATTACCAGGTCATCCCCATACGACCCTTAATTTTTTATCAAAATGTGACGTAAATAGGGTAAGTAATCTTTAAGCTACGCCGCGAATCGACAGACAGACAGACAGACCGACAGACGGACCGACAGAATTGATAAAACAGATTTTTTGGCATCTTGGATTTTTCACGATTACAAACATTTTATTTGGTTGCCATTTTGTTCCGTCATCTTGAATTAGTACCACAATTTTACTAGTTGATCCCTATACCACAGTTAGTTATGGCTCACAATTTGAACTCAATCCATTAAGCAATTTTTTCAGGATGAATTTTTAAATATTTTATTAAGCCGCGATTTTGTTCTACCATCTTCAATTCGTACCAAAATGTTACCAGTGGATTTCAACATAACACGTTAATCGGGTAAGAAGTTTTTTAGCTATGCCGCGAACAGAAAGGCAGACAGACCGACGGAATCGAGAAAACATGTTTTTCGGCATCTAGGGACCCTGAAACGTGAAGGTCTGAAAAAATCTTAGAGAGCGATTTTTTAGGATTACAATACTTCCCTTTTACGAGGGAAGTAAAAACAAAATAAAGTAAAACACACGTTCTGAGATAATGATTTAGGGTACTTAATAGACATGTTAGTTGAACCTAGATATTGCTCTAAAGGAAATGAGAGATGTTTAAATTATACGGTATTTGCAACAATATTTTTTAACACTGTATACCATACTGATGTTCTTAAAATTCTATATATTGGCCTAAAAATCAATTAATTTGTCTAACGATTATGCAATAATATCATGTTGAATTTGTCGAATTTCTAAAAATACCGCAATTATAAATACGGGGTGATTCAGAAATAGGTACTGAAATTTAGGATATCAATAGTCTAATTTTAAGTATAAAAGTTCCTATACAGTGTGTCCCAGATTCTCTTCTCTATATATGGATCGAAAACGATAAATTTGACAGCTGTCAAAATATGACGTTATTCAGTCACTTTTTTAGACGAATAACATGGCGTGTACCACATGTCTCCATCATCTTTTGTTATCCCGCAACCCGCCTCAACTTTCATTTTTCTTATGGCCGCCATATTGGATTTTTCAATTTTTGGAAAGAGCGTAAAATTTCCAGTCTAGTGATGTCACATTAAGTACATAAGAGATTTGAGTATCATCCAAATATCGCACTTCCTAAAGTTAGGACTCAATTTTTTCTAAGGAGGCCATGATTTATTTGCAACAAAAGTGGGCTTTGATTTTGACGTTATATAATTCAAAGTATCAGTTGTGTTTTAATAAGTAGTACGCTTTTCTCTTAACAAAATCATAAATCTGACACACAAATTGTCAAGACTTGTTGAAAATGGCCGGTATTCCCTATTCAAATGAAGAAAAGTTTGACATGTTATCATCTCAGCATATTTGGAGATGTACCCCGAACGACGGCAGCCTTATAAAATCCAATTCAGAAAAATCGTAGTTAATTTAATAAACCATGGGGCCTTCGAACAACCTAGAAGCGGATACAATATTGACAATGAAAATCGCGACAGAAACATTTTACAAGCTATCAACGAAAACCCTAGTGCATCGGTAAGAACTGTAGAACAGGAAATTTATGTGCCAAAATCAACGGTACAGAGAGTGCTAAAAAAGAATAAGTACTATCCATACAAACTCGTAATAGTTCAAGGTCTTAAGGCAACTAATTTTCCAAGACGACTACGCATGTATGAGCGGTGTACTAAAAAGTGTAGAGATAATCCCGATTTTTTTAATCATGTCTTGATGAGAGTAGGTTTACGAATTGTGGAGTTTTTAATAGACGCAACAGTCATCATTGGGCTGTGGAAAACACTCACGAAGTGGCAGAGAGACGTCTACAGACCAGATTTGGAAGTAACGCTTGGTGTGGGGTCAATGGTAATTTAATCTAACTTACCTTTTTTAATTGAGCACCTATTTATAAATTATTAATCATTTCAGGAAATCGACTTTTAAGACCATTTTTGTTTGACTGCAATCTAAACGGACAGAGATACCTAGATCTTTTGCGAAACCAGGTTGTACCCGATTTACAAGCTACTCTAACGGAAGATGAGTTTAGAAGAACCTGGTTTTAGGATGGATGTCTGGCTCATAATACCATTCAAGTCAGGAACTTCTTAAGAGAGCAGTTTATTTCCTTAAATGTTCCAGTATCTTGGCCTCCTAGATCCCCTGACTTCTCGCCCTTGGATTTATACCTCTGGGGTCACACGAAGAATGAGGTCTATGAATTTGATCCCCCTACGACCATAGAAATCCTGAGACAAAGAGTTTTGGACATATTTTGTATTTTGTCACCAATTGTCAAAGGTGTCTCGATGCAAATGGACGTCATTTTGCAAATCTGTAAATGAAAGTAATCTACGTACGAAGTAGTTAAAAACTTATTTAGATTTTTTTAGTCATTATTTACGTTCACATTGTATCGAAAATTCAAAGCGCTTAAGACATTACTTGTTAATGTAATCTTGTGACAAATAAATCATGGCATCCTTAAAAAAGATTGAGACCTAACTTTAAGAAGTGTGATATTTTGATGATACTTAAATCTTTTATGCACTTGTGAGACATTACTAGACTTGAAATTTTGCGCTCTTTTCAAAAATCGAAAAATCCAATATGGCGGCCGTAAGATAAATGAAAGTTGAGGCGGTTGGCGGGATAACAAAAGACGATGGAGACATGTCGTATACGCCATCTTATTCGTCTTAAAAAAGTGTCCCAATAATGTCAGATGTTGACAGATGCCAAATTTACCATTTTGGATTTTATTGGCGAAAAACGAAATCCGCCATTTTCGGTTTTTCGCCGATATTTCCAATACAATTGACCGATCGTAAATCTGAAGCCGAATATCGAATGTGCTAAGTTTTCTCTAAAACTTTTCCATTTAACCTTTGCTGTAGGTATAATAGGAGCCGAGATCCCTATATAGAGAAGCGAATTTCTTAATAAAAGGAGAGATTTATAAAGAGGAAAGTTCCTGGAAAAAGGAATTTACCGATTTTTTTTTTAGTTTAATTTAACATGATTCGTTCTATTAGTTTTTACACTACACACCTAAAACACCGGCTAGAGGTTTGGCCGAAGCTTTAAACGTAAGACATTTTTAACGCACACTGTATTCAGAATATCATGCATATATAGTAAAGATTTATTTGAGTTTAAAAGGCAACATTACGCGGTTTTAACGTTCTTCTTAATTTATAAAGTAGACGAATCTTGCTGAACCCTAAGATATGCCTTAAGGCTAGTGATGAATAACATAGGATCCAATGCACACACTTGAAAAATGCCGTTTTTAGAAAGCTCCTTTTGTTTAAACGAACTCATTGATAACATATGCTTTGTTCAGCCCACTACACTTTTCTGCATATCATTTCTTGTAATATTAACATTTTATATGCCAATATGTTATGTTACCATTACGACTGTATGATAGTTTCATTGAGAATCCTAGTATCAACTAGCAATATTATGTTTAACACTGGTTGGAAACTAATCTGATTTTACAAAATAATTATTTGTAGCTGAACGTGTAAAGTGATTATGGATTCTCTAACACAGAATTGTAATTAAAATATCCATTTGTGCTATGAAGTGAGAAAATAGATGCCACTTAGTATGACTGTATTATGTGTGTCATGTTGAACAGGATTACTCACGCTTCATGATTTTAATTTAACTTCAGAGTCAGTTGACTAAATATCACAAAAGACAAACAAATAACATACAGGGACGCTCATAAGCAAGCACAGAAAGTAGCGAAAGAGGTTTAATAGAAGGCCTGTATGACCTATACAAAAAGATAATGGCGGAAAGTCGCCCTTTTGATTTTTTTCTGCTAAAGACTTTTCGCGATAAGTTTAAAATACTTTAACACATTGCCTTAAAGTTTGGTGTATTAAGTATAACTAACCCAAGAAGTAAATTGGGCGAACCCTGGGGTGCAGGGGGAATCTATATTTTTGTAAACTTATTTCGGCTATTATAAATCCCAATAGATGTTTAAATTAGCAAATGACTTTATTCTTGGCACAAACATGCCTTGCGGCAACATGTAAAGTGTATAGAGAGAGACAGGGTGAAGGATAAAAGAGGGGCTACTCTAAAAATATCAAGTTTTAAATTGGTCTTGGGGTTTTTAGGGATTTCCAACTCAATTTTACTAATCATTTTAATTTTTGGCCATTTATTTTGCTGATTTTATATGCATAATTATAGATGGCGCTTACATACAGTATTAGTTATAGTGGTTTTCGAAACAATGTAACCCTAGTATCACTTTTTCAAGAAGTACTTAGGATGGTTTGTGTGTACTTGCTCTATTTTAATAAAACTTTTTCTGAGAAAGTTCTTATGATAACTTTGAAACTGCCTTGAAATTTGGTACAAGTAAGTTAGGCATGGCCGGTGGTACGGCCCCTAACCTGTGGGGGGGGGATTTTTTTCAAGTCAGGCTATTTTGGTAGGAAATTATAATAAGTCTTATTAAATGTTGAGGTGTGTAGTGGTAGATGGAATGAATTTTTAATGAGGGGACGATTCAAAATATCATATTTCATATGATTTTCTGGGTTTTTAGGTGTAGGAAGTTCCATTCTACTAGTCATTTTAATTTTTGGCAATTTGTATTGTTAATTCTCGAAAAAGTAGTCGAACAGCATCCAATAAAAATGTTTTCAATTTTTTGTTTTAATCCTGAGACCCTCATCATAGGTAAGAGAAAACTTCCCAAAAAGAATCTTGCTCTCCTTCCAAACGAAACTGTGGAACTTTTACGACTCTCTTCATTTCATGTCGAAACCGACGAATTATATGTAAATAAATTGTAAACTTGTCTAATTTTAGGTAAATTTTTAGAACATAATTTCGATTGTTTTCATTAGTTTGTATATCATGTATACCTAATAATAATAATAATAATAATAATAATAATGAACACCTGGTCAGAAAAAACACTTCACGGAAGACACAGATACCACATAAAGCAAAACCACATACATAAAAAGCTTTCATATACGTGGTTACAAGAAGGCAGCTGTTCCCCGAAACAGAAGGCTTCCTGCTTGCCATCCAGGACAAAGTCATAGCAACCAGAAACTACCGAAAGCACATCATCAAGGACACAATCATTGAAGACGACAGGTGCAGGAGATGTCACCAGCAGAGAGAAACGATCACATAACGAGTGGATGTAGAATAATGGCCGGAACTGAATACACCGCGAGACACAACTCAACAGCGAAGGTTATTCATCAAGTATTAGCCACAACCTACAAACTAACGGAGAACACAAACCCTTACCACCATTATACACCATACTTGCAAACGAAGACTATAAGGTCTACTGGGACATTGACATCCACACAGATAAAACAATCCCCGCAAATAGACCCGATATCACCTTTCAATCCAAAAAAGAGAAGATCACTTATTTAACTGACATGGTTGTCCACAACGACGAGAACATCAAGCGAAATACATTGAGAAGATCGCCAAAGACACCGATATGGCAATGGAAGTAAAAAGGTTGTGGAAACAGGAAAGAGTCATCATTGTTCCTCTCGTCATATCAGTAACAGGTCTCACCCCAACAACGTTTACACCGCATTTGGCTCAATTAGGACTTAATACAGACATTCACAGGAACATCCAGAAATCGGTCATTTTGAAAACATGTAGCATCGTGAGATCATTTCTTAATACACAATAGTTGTTTTTTTTTTCTTTTTTTTGTTTCTTTTATTTTTTTTGTACGGACTTGGTATAATCCCGTCAGTATAAAATACAACCACAGGAATACTGTGAGACAACAAGTCGAGGTAATAATAATAACATAAGTTTCAAAAATATGTTTTTATAGTAATCTAAATACATTATTACATGGCCACCGAATGGTATCATTTAACATTTAGTTGGAAATGTCAAAATTTGACAAGTGCCGGCAAAAAGGAAGTTGACGTAATTTAAATAGCTTTTAAAAAAGTAAGATGGGAATGGTAAACCGTTTAGCTCTTAGTAAAGTCTGTTAGATTTTACATCTGAAAGTTAGAAAATATCATGTTACATAATTTCAATTTAAAATTTTGCGGAGAATCCGAAAATGTAAACATTAGTAAATTTCATTTAGAACTGGCACCACTGAATTGATGAAAAAAATATATATTCAAAACGAAAAATATTGGATAAGTCGATATGTAGATTCTTCTAACGAACCATCCACTGTGAACCACCCTATACCAAACGCCCTGTATAACAGACATATTACTAAAAAATCTTGATTTTTCTATAAAACTCACTTTCAAATGTATAAATTGATCTTTGAAACTATCTGTTTTATCACCAAAAACTTTTCGACATATTTCATGAATTCTGCCCCACTGTGCGTGATATTGAATTCGCCCCAGTTTTTTTAAATATTTTACTAGGCCACCATTTTGCATTGATATCTTGGATTCATAGTCAAATATTATCAGACATACGGACCGAGAGACAGACCGACGGAATTGATAAAACATATAACAAATTTATTTGCCCGTCATTTTGTTCCACCATCTTGAATTCGAACCACAATTTTAACAGTTCATCTCTTTATCAGAGTCATTCTTATATGACCCTCAATTTTTGACTAAAATTTGAAGTCAATCGGGTAAGTAGTTTTTTAGCTATGCCGCGAACATACAGACAGACAGACCGAAGGAACTGAGAAAATATATTTTTCATACTAAAATATTATCAGTTCACCCCTATGTAACACTTGATTTTTTCAAAATTCAAAGGAAAAGTTATCTAGGGACCCTGAAACCTAAAGATTTGAAAAAATCTCGGAGGGTGATGTTTTCACGATTAAAATACTTTCCTTTTACTAGGGAAGAAAAAACATTAAAAGGTAAATAAAAACAAGAAATATCCATTACATTTGGGATATTAGGCATAAAGATTTTCTTGTAGTGTAAGCAAGCATTAGTTAGCTGCAGAGTGCATAAAGTCAAATATTCAAGATGGAATAAAATAAATATTTATCACATAGAGGGAAAACAGTATATATTTTCTCTTTAGAACAGAAATAATTATATGTTCCATATCGGAAAACTTGAGGACAAGTGAGTGCACACGTACACGAAAGGTATGTGCGCGTAACGAAATGAAAGGTATGTAGAACATTTTAACCAGATTTACCGGAAATATAGTCCCAAGCCTGCCAAGACAGCTTTACAGACAGATCGAAAGGTGGAAATGGGAAAACTCGTGTTTCATGATCTAAAACGTGATGACACTATCTTGTAGATAAATTATGTAATCTTGATAACAGTGGCGGATTAAAAAATTTTCGATAAAGTTCTGTAATGTAATCATATAGGCATACTACCAGAAAAATGTACGTACGAAAGGATACAAAAATATTTTATATACGAAAATTTAGCTGAGTGTTCTAAAAAAAAAAAGGAGAACATACGGAAATACGTTTTCGTTCTATGGTATTCAAAAACAAAACGAAAACAGTTGCCATAAATATGATCTAGACTGGATTATGCCTCTAAACATGGGTAGCGAGAGCTTTCCATATATATTGTCAAAAGAATATTAACTGGGGCTGAAATAAACGAAAATATATATTTTGCTTCGTAGTCGTTAGTTGTTTAAAGCGTACTCGGATATTTTTACTTTCTGCGACATGGTGGTTATGTTTAACTGTTACATAGCGAAAGGCAAATGAGTATAAATATTTTAGCAGGTAAACCTATACAGGGTTAGGAGAAATTACAAGAACGGTCGGCTATTTCAAACAATACAGTAGTTATCAAAAAATGTCCTATATAAAAATTGTAAGGTTTTTAAAAATCTACATATCTGTAATAAATTAGAATATACAGGTTCGACCACAAAGTTGTGGAGACTTAAAGTTATATTTCTTTTAAAAGGAACACCCCATATATTATGACTTATTTTGATCGTCGAGTCAATTTAGAACATTTTTATTAACCATACTTTATGTCTAAATTCTAGTGGTGAAATGATTACGAATACGGTTAAAATTAATCGCCGATTATTAGAATTATAGAATTAATCGTAATTTATAAGACTGTTTACGATTCGTTGTAATTTTATTTAGATCCACAATTAAACCTGAGCCAAGTGATGTTTTAAATCATCAACAATAATTTTCAGACTCTTTCTCTTTACCTACAATGCACAAAGATCAAGGTACCTTGGCGGAAGCAATTCCATTAACACACTCACGTATTAAAAATTTGTTGGGTAAACAAAAAGAGCCTGAAAATTATTGTTGATATTTTAAAACATCAGTTGGCTGACAGGTTTATTGACCTCGCAGAAAATGAAAATTATCTTGGCTACTCTTGCCAGCAAAATAATTTGATAGAATTTATGTCAAGAATTAATTAGTGACGTTAAAATACAAAACTCACTATCAAATTATGCAGATTTTTTTGTTTTCACATCTGAAAAAAATTCCGTAAAAATATTCATCCTTCAAACCATCTTCTGTCCCATCGGGAAGATTATTTTACACGGCATTATTTAAAATGGGAATTAAAAAACAGCTAATTTTTGTTATCTCGCATGTAGTTTGCCTATCGCGTTTTTGTTGTTTCTTATATGTTCTCGTTATTGCTGTGTTATAAGAATTTAAGCAAAGCACCAAATCAACATCAATATGTTTCTTGAACTATTTATTTACAGTATGCATATCATTTTAATATTTATTAAAAGGCAAATACGTATTTTTAGATCATTTACTTGATAATCGTAATCCTAATCGTAAGCGTACGATTATTAGGTTTTCAATCGCAATCGTAATCGTATAAAAACAATCGTTTCATCAATACTAAACTCATTAGTATCCAAGATATCGGCATTTAGAACAATATCAGATAGCAATGCGATATTCGAATGTAGTCGTATTCTGCCAGAATTAAGTAAAGAAGGAAATAGCATGGCGTTTTTACTTACTGAAACAGAGTGAGTTGATATTTTAATTTTAAGGGGATATAGTGAAAAACAGAGGTCGTATCAGGAGGTATGTGATATTTATAACAATTTGCGCCCAGACAGACAAATTAAAAAGCAATGCAGCTTTTTTAAACTGTAGAGCGTTACAGAATGTCTGGAAGTGTAAAAAGCCGACCACCAAGATTTGGAAGACGTTGATCAAAAATCCGTACGAACCATTCTTCATACTGAGAAAATGCATCCATACAAAGTTCATGTTGTACAAGAACTTTGTGGCGTTGACTATGATCGAAGAGAACCCGGATTTTCCAAACAATATTGTTTTTTCAGATGAAGCGACTTTCACACTACACGAAATGGTCAATAAACAAAATTACCGTTACTGGGGGCGAAATAACCCAAATTGCTATGAAGAATTGTATATACAGTTTCTAGAAAAATTTAATGTTTGGGCTGGATTGTTTGCGATACATGTAGCTGGACCCTCGTTTATAGAGGAAAATTTGACCGGTGAACGATATCTCCAGCTTCTTCGGCAGAAATAGTTCCAAATATAAACAATTTAACTCCCGATATTAACTTAACCTGGTATCAGCAAGATGGAGCTCTTCCGCATTTTACTCGTGAAGTTAGAGAATTTTTGGATGTCACGTTCCCAAATAAATGGAAAAGAAGAAGAGGGCCTATCGAATAGCCTTCACGGCCCCCCGATCTTTCGCCCTTAGATTTCTTTTATTGGAGTCACCTGAAAAACAATGTTTATCGGAACAAATCCAATAATTTAGACGAATTAAAAATTAAAATTTTAAAAGAAAGTGGGAGAATAATAATCGAAATGATTTTAAATACCCAAATATATTTTTGCGACAATTTATATTATTGTCAGTTAGCCGTTTTTCCATGACTTGTTATACCGATTTTTTTTTTCATGTTAACTTATTAAATGGTTTATTGCAATTTATTTTGTGTTTTGTAACTGAACAAAATGTCATGATATTTCGGAAACTAATGAATTGAGTCATAACGTATGGTTAATAAAAAATGTTCTAAATTGACTGGACGATCAAAATAAGTAACAATATACGGAGTGTTTCATTTAAAAACATATCACTTTAGTTCTCAGCAACTTTGTAGGCAAACCTGTATATTCCAATTTATCACAGATATGTAGATTTTTTAAAGCCTTACAACTTTTATATAAGACATTTTTTGATAACTCCTGTAACTTTGGAAATGTAACATGTAACATGGATGAGCTATGCTAGTAGCCTTCTAAAAGGTGAAGAATACTTGAATTAGTTAGCAAACCTAACAATTCGGACCACTTTATCCCTATATCACATAACACTTGATTTTTGTGCAGAATTTGAGGTAAATTGGATAATTAGTTTTTAAGTAATATAATTTTTTAACATTTCACTAGGCCGCCACTTTGTTCTGCCATACTGGATTTTTATAAAAATATTATCAAGTCATCCTTATATGACCCTTAATTTTTGACCAAAATTTTAAATCAATCGGATAAGTAGTTAGAAATAACAAACAAACCTACAGACAGACCAAATAAATTGAGAAAACATATTTTTGGCATCTAGGAATGCTAAAACGATATGTAAAACCTGGGAGGGTGATTTTTTTCACGATACAAAAATTTTATTTGGTCGCCATTTTGTTCCGCCATCTTGAATTCGTATCACAATTTCACCAGTTCATCTTTACACCACAGTTAATTCTTGTACAAAATTTGAAATCAATCTATTAAGCAGTATTTTTCAGGCTAAATTTTTAAATCTTTTATTAAACCGCCATTTTGGATTCGTCCCAAAATTTTACCATTTAATTCCTACATTACATTTGATTTTTTGTGCCAATTTTAAGGTAAACTGGATAAATAGTTATTTAGTAATAATTTTGTTTCGCCATACTGGATTTTTACTAAAATGTTACTAGGTCATCTCCATGTTATCCTTAATTTTTGACTAAAATTTTAAATCAATCGGGTAAGTAGTTTTTTTTATACCGCGAACAGAAAGACGAACAGACCAACGGAGTTCTTGTTTACCAGTGGAAAAAGCCTCTAAAAAGTACTATGAAAATAATGAAGATTCAGGTGACAAAATGTCCTTGCAGCAAGTGAAAGAACAACTAAAAGAAAAAAACACACAAATTAATAATTATTATGGCTTTTATTACTAAGTTGTTTTTTAATTGTAATAACTATAATTATATATGCATTATTCATGCATTTTATTTCCCTATTTTTCAGCCCACTAATTACATCATAAAGGCGTATGAACTACATTATTCGTAAAATAAAAGGTGTTAAATTGATAGAACTACTTTATACAAAAATATGCTTTTTTAAACCTTTCGTAGTCGCAAAAACAGAAACCTTACTTAAAAAATAGATTTTTTAATATTGCCTAAAATTTACTCTTTGGCTGTTGCGCCTTCTGATATGACTACCTCGACATATTGGACATAAAACTAGTTGTTGTTATTCTTAATCACTAGTTTTAATAAAGCAAATGATACATTCACGAAAGATCCAGTAAATGTACTTAGATAGGACACCACATCATTCTGTCTTATCAAATGTTTATATATTAACTGCGCTGCATATATTCTCTCTCGCTGTCTTCACAAGGGAATTCACACATAACGCTTAATGGCAATACCTCAAGAGAAATTGAACTTAATAAACAATATGTAGTCTAAGTCAGGCTAGAGGTAATCTTGCAAAATGGCTTGGGATGAGCAGGGAATATAAGAGCATTTGTCTGACAACTGCGTGCTGCAGTTTCTGTAACATATTTTGGGATTTATCTGTCTTATAGTATATCTACGGATGGGGTAGACAGAAACGAACGAAAAGCTGTAGAATATACGTTTTACGTGTTTGTGTATTTTTCATATCTTGTACAGGGTTTTTCCTTATAATTTGCCACCCCCTTAAATCTTTTATTTCAAAATATATAAAAAAGTGATTAATACGAAAGTTGTAGAATTTCATCTGAGGATTTACACCACGCTAAAATAAAAAACAAATGACTATCGAAAAATATAGAAATCACCATGAACTTTGTTATTTTAAACGGAACACTCTGTATATTTTTAAATTTTTAGATGCGCCTCAATGTCCTCTTTTCAAAAATATATAACATGCCTATATTTACAACAGTAGTTTTTGAGCTATTTGTCTTCAAATATCTGTCAAAATAACCCCTCTAGATAGCCCTGAGTGGCCGTGGGTGCAATTCAGCCATTATGTGAATCACTCTAGCCATGACATGTCAAATGAAAACAAAAGTATTATTTTCGAATAACAGTAACATATTTTATTTACATTTTACGTCAAGTTAAAAATAATACCTAATAAAAATGCTTTTCACTGAAGAAGAAAAACTGAGAATAATTCAGTTATACTACGCAAATCAAAATAACGCATCAAGGGTAGTGCGTTAATACCGAGAACAAAATCCAGGGGTACGAGTGCCATCTAGAAAGACAATATCATATATAGTAAAACATTTTGTGGAAAGGAAAAACTTTTTCAGAAAGAAAAGAAGATTAAATGCAAGTTTAGAGGAAGAGTTTAATATTTTATTATATTTTGAAGGTAATTTTTCTATTTATTTAATAAACATGAAGTTTTTTAGAAAATCCGCACCGGTCAATTTCCGACGTTCAAGACTCACAGGGAAATCATGGAAAACAATTCATAGGATTTTGAAAAAATATGGTTATCATTCCTATAAAATTAGGCCAGTGCAATATTTAACGGAAAATAATATAAATGAACGACTTCAATTCTTTTAAAATGTGTTCCGATTATTTGTTGCGTTTAGATTGACAAACAAAAATCTTTTTTGGCTAGACTAGTCTACATGTTGAGATATGTAATTTTATTAAATATTTGCTTCAATTAATTTAAAGTTAAATATTTTTATTCAGTTGCGAAAAAGCCAAAAAACACTTCAATTCTGTTAAGAAATGCTCAGGAGATTTCGAGAAGATGATCAATTTTTTAACAAAATTTTGTGGTCTGATAAAGCTACTTTCACTACAGCCGGAATGTTTAACAGAAAAAAAACACACATTTTTGGGCAACCCGAAATGTAATTCAAGAAAGGAAGAAGCAAGGGCGTAAGTCGTTGCATGTGTGGTGCGGCATATTAGGAGAACAAATTATTGGGCCAATTATTTTTGAGGGTATTTTGACAGGCGAACGCTATTTAGATTTTTTAAATAACGAAATAGAGCGCCTTTTAGAGACACTTCCCATTCGTCAGTACAGTACATTTATTTGGCACCAAGATGGCGTACCGTCTCACAATGTCCAACCAATTACCAATTTTTTAAATAATCGCTATGGTTTATAGATCGGAAGGCAAGGCACAATCCGGTGGCCGGCAAATAGCCCCGACCTCACACCCCTAGATAGTTTTTTGTGAGGATACTTGAAAGATAAAATCTACTTCAATAGAACTGATAGTTAACAAGAATTACGGTAAAAAATCGAGCAAGAAAGAGTAATTTTAAATACCAAATATCCCTTCTTTGTTAGCAGTGCTATTAATAGAATGGGACACGTATTCCAAAGTTGCTGTGGCCGTGGTCATGTAAATTACTTATAATACAGATTTTATAAATGTTATTGTTGTCTTTGTTTATTCACTAGCATTTGTATTTATTGTTTGTTAATTACATATATTATATTATATCAGAATAAACTAGTTGTTTTTAATAACTTTTAATATTTAATTTGCTATAAATACGTAAATTTAACGTAAAACGTAAATGAAATATAATATTTTTATGCAAAAGGAATACGTAATTTTGGTTTCATTTGACATTTCATGGCTAGAGTGATTCACGAATCATAATGGCCGAATTGCACCCACGGCCACTCACGGCTATCTAGATCCAATAAAGTAAATTAAGCACGTCATAATGTGTTACTTTGAAGGTGAATAGCTCAAAAACTACTGTTCTAAATATAGACATGTTATATATTTTTGAGAAGAGGACACCGAGGCGCATCAAAAAATTTAGAAATATACAGGGTGTTCTATTTAAAATAACAAAGTTCATGGTGATTTCTATATTTTCCGATAATCATTTGTTTTTGATTTTAGCGCTGTATAAATCTTCAGATGAAATCCTACAACTTTCGTATTGACCACTTTTTTGTATCTTTTGAAATAAAAGATTTAAAGGGGTGGCAAGTTATAATGAAAAACCCTGTACATCGTTCGGTTATTGTGAGAATTAGAAAAAAAAATTATACGAAAGTTGTAGGGACTGCTGAGAGCAACAACCTAAAATAATTTTCGATTATACGGGGTTGAGGATAAGTTTGCCACAAACCAAACTTACATTTTTTTAAGTGGAGCACCCTGTATATTGTCTCATTTTCAGGTTTCTCCCTTTTTTGCCATTCACCCAATATAGGGTTTGTGGTGGTCTATACAGAGTCACTCAGGATTTATTGCCACTTCTCGAAAATATCAGAGGGACATTTGATAGCCTGTATTGTTTTAATGCGTTAGCAAAAATCATTTTAACACGGTAAAAACTTCTAAATGTGGTCTTCTTTCAACTGCGGTATTTTTCTTTAGTATTCTTTAATAACGGTATACAGGGTAAATAAAAATCCTGGATGCAAATTTTTTTGATTTTAATTATTTTTATTATTTAAATTAATTTAAATAAAACGTCCTGTATATTATTATATTTTCAAGTTCCATCCTTTTTGGCCATTCAGCCAATATACGGTTTGTGGGGCCTATACAGAGTCATTCAAAATGTATGGCCATTTTTTCAAAAATATTAAAGCGGACATCTCAATTTATTACGGCAAAATATTGCAAAGTGTTCTTCTTTTAACATCTATTTTTTTGAAATTTATTCATACCAGCAAAGATGGGCCGAAAAAGTTTAAAACATCAAAAAATTAAAATTATCACTAATAAAAAAATATTTAATCGAAAAATCTCACAAATAAAAATGCTATTACAATGATCTAGTAATAAAAACTGATGGTTATTACGAAATTATCGATATTATTTATGTGTTAGGAGCAAGTGAAAGTAACTGTTTGTTAGCGATAAGAATATGTCACGAAAAGTATCATGATAGAAGACAAATACGAGAAGCGCTTTTGAAAGAAAACTGCTCGGGCCAGATCTGTTTTAAACTAGTTAGGACAGTTAGGACTTAGCTAAGGCAACTTGACAACTAGTTTAAACTAGTTGTACATTTGTCCACCCTAGTGTAATTAAAATATGAAAATAAATAAATAATAACAATCAGAAAACAAGTAACAAATCATATAAAATAGCAAAAACTACTTGATTAGATGTTTAAAATGACCAGCGTTTTGCTCGCCACAAATATTTAAACGATTTTATAGACAATGTATTAAAATTAATATTACTAAATAAACTTCGGATTCTTTCCTTTGTATTTTCTTTTGTCGTCGGACGTGTTTGATAAATTTTCAACAAAGAAGCCCCAAAGGAAGAAATCCATTTTTGTCAAGTCAGGGGATCTAGGCGGCCACGCAATCGGTCCTCTTCTTCCTATCCAGCGTTCTTCAAATTGTTCGTTAAGAAATGCACCAACATTATAATACTTCTCTTTAAGAGGGAAGAAAAAAATCGGTAAATTTTCTTTACCTGTAACTTCCCTCGTTATGAATATTTCCCTTTAATAGGAAAAGTGGTATAACCCGATTTAGTTCCGCATATAGTAATTTAGTAACACATATATTAATTGCGATTCTTTCATTTCTTTGGAAAAAAATCACGAAGGAATTTTCAATTAAGTTCCTCTACAGATTGTTTTGAGTTGTATATAAATATATTATTGTGTTTAGATTTCATGCCCTTTTTGTTCTGAAATAAAATAGTTTTATATCTTAAGGTAACATAATTTAGTGCCAAGGCAATAAACTATTTAGTGATGACTTGATACAAATCCTATAAACTAAAAATTATATCAGTTTTTTAAATTTTTAATTTATTAATATTATTTATTTTTCATAACATTATTTACGTATTCTACAAAAAATAAATTACATCCTTTATTATTTTCCTCCATAAAAATTTTATTAGTCCGCCATTTTATTTTGCCATACAGGATTCGCACATAACCAGTCTATCCCCGTGCAACATTTAATTTTTGAACAAAATTTCAAGTCAACGGGATAAGTAGTTTTTCATTTCATTAGGCCGCCATTTTGATTCGCCGCAATGGATTTACTCAAAATTTTTACCAGTTTATCTCTGTATCACACTTAGCTTTGGTGCAAATTTTGATGTCCATTGGATAAGTAGTTTCTTAATAATAGTGTTTTTAAGATTTTCTGATGCTGCGTATCGGCTTTTATCAAAACAAAACCGTTTAAAGTTAATCGCATGAGTAGTTTTTAAGGTATGCCGGCACATAGACGGATAGACCGACAGACCGACGCATCGACAGACTGACGGAAATGGAAGAACATGTTTTCCGCGGCCCAGGGATCCCAAAATGGCAAAGATCTGCAAAACTCTCGGAGGGTGTTTTTTTCACGATTACAATAATTTCCTCTTACGAGAGAAGTAATAATTACAAACCAAACGACTAGTTTCGTAGTTATTTCCGTAATACAAAGGATTAACTTAGATTAACTAGAAATTTGGTGGGGTAATATTATTGTCAGCTGAACCTAGCTTAAAAGACATAATCGTATTATATTCGCGGCAAACTGCCTATTATCAGATTAAAGCATTAAAGTCATTTAAATGTAATATTAAATAGGTACGGGCAACAACATGCCCGACAAATAAATGCAAAACAAAATAAATCCCATTTCCCAGAAAAATGCGATTATGAAATAAATCGAATAAACAACATCCAAATTAATGTAAATGTCCCGAATAAACAAAAATTAATAAATTATGAACATACATTGACCGTAATCTACTTTGCTTAATTAAAATACACAGAATTAATTATCCAATTAGGGTCATATTTTTCTTTATCATTATTTAAATGATGTCATAATATTAATTAACCAATTTACAGATAATTTTAAAATTAAATTAAGCTCCTATCAATTAGAGAATATATTATTACTTGCAGTTTAGTAATACGATGGTTTGCAACTCCACCACCATTTGTTATGAATTATTCCAAGAATATGGATTGAGCCTTCGTACCAGCATATTGGTAACACGTGGGACTAAAACGATTCGTCAGAGAGAAAGCTCTATCTTTTTGCTACTAGACGTAGATTTATATTTTTTGTCACAGGTCTAAAAATCGCGTAAATCGAGTGTAAAAAAATTTAAGAAAATTGTCACTTTTTCGGGGTGGGTCGTGCTAGATGATGCTTTGGTTAACGTCAGGGTAAGTATTTTGACAGAAGAGACTTTCGAAACAGAGTTAAGTCCAGAAGGTTGTAAATATTTCCTCGTATGCTTTGTAGGGTGGTAAAAATGGATATTTATCGAGAAGTAGTAGAAGTAGAAATTTCATGGATCATGCACAAATTCTGAAAACTTCTAGGAATTACTTCATACCGAATTTTGTATAGCAAAAACGTAATTGTAATATTAAATAGGGAGTCGTGTCAAATATGATATTGGAGTTTTACATTTTGCATTATCCGGGGATATATAAAGAAGTGTAGCTAATTTTAGTACACAAAAACTGTTTTTTGTGCTATATTAGAAACACGGGAATTAAAGCAATTCGGTCCGGAAAAAAATGGAATAGTACCTACCTTCAGTTGTATTTTTTCTTCCCTCGTAAAAGGGATGTATCTATCTGTTGTATCCGGGAAAAAATCACCCTCCGAGATTTTTCAAATCTGCTCGTTTCAGGGTCCCTAGATGCCGAAAAACATGTTTTCTCAATTTCGTCTGTTCGCCGCATAGCTAGAAAACTACTTGCCTGATTGACTTCAAATTTTGGTCAAAAATTAAGGATTATATGGGGAAGACCTGGCAATATTTTCGCAAAAATCCAATAAGGCAAAATAAAACGGCGGCCTAGTGAAATGTTAAAAGAATTTTTGTTAAAATCTACTAATACAATTTATCTCAAATTTTGCACAAAAATCAAGTACTGTGTTGGAATCAACTGGCAAAATTTTGGTTTTTGGATTTCAAGTTAGAGGAACAAAATGGAGGCTTAATAAAATATTTGAAAATTCAGCTTGAAGATCTACTTAATGGACTGATTTCAAATTATGTGCTGTAACTAACTGTGATATAGACTTAAACTAGTAAATTTGTGATACTAATTCAAGATGGAAACCAAATGAAATGTTTGTAATCGTGAAAAAAATCACCCTCTCAGATTTTATTATTATCTTCACGGTTTAGAGTCCCTAGGTGCCAAAAATATATTTTATCAATTCCGTCGGTCCATCGGTTTGCTGTCTGTCAATTCGCGGCATAGCTTAAAAACTACTTATTAGTTTGACTTCAAATTTTAGTCAAAAATTAAGAGTCATATGGAGATGACCTGGGAATACTTTGGTAAAAATCTAACATGCCGGATCAAGATGGCGGCCTAGTGAAACGTGAAAAAACACTAAAATATCCAATTTAACTCAAATTTTGCATCAAAATCAAGGGTTGCATGGAAATGAACTGGTAGCATTTTGATATGAACCTATGGCGTAAAGTCCCTATGAACTTACCAATACATGTGAACGGCCGGTCATCTTTTCGGAGAGCTGTAGGTTGCAGGTTCTCGGGTACACCTTTCGAAATTAAAATGGGCGCCACCTAATTGACTGTGACTCAATTAGGAAGAAATCTATATTGATATTTAAATGCAGACAAAATAAAGATTTGGAGGGCTTTTCAATAAAACACTATATAAAGTGCAGACTGTCAAATTTTAATGATCACCTTGATCTTTTGTTTTTTTTTTTTAAAGTTATTTATAAAATAATTTTTGACATGTGAAATTTAGCTTACATTCAAAAATGTAATTAACATGAAGATATAAAAAAAATAAATCAAGAAAATGTAAAATATATAAAATATATCAAATATATGAAATGTGATAGAACGTTATTACCATTATATCATTAACCTATGAACATCTGACGAAATGTCATGTCGCAAATATGTAAATATGAAAATTAAATTAAATAGCGCACAGGGAATCAAAAATTCATGAATTTTCTCTTACTACACTGCCGCAAGGAAAAAAGTTATAAAAATATAAAGTGTTTCGCCAAGGCTGTTTCACAAAAAATAGGTTACTTACTTCCTTTCTGCTACCTTATATAAAATTTATAAATATAAAAATTAAGAATTAATTCCTTGTACTCTTACAGGAAAGAACTCCAAAACCATTGCAGAACTCTTGGTTTATGTACCCCAAAAATTACACCATAGACTTGTAACTAAATCCCAAAACCATATCTTGAATTCTTAACCTGAAACCCTACAAACAATTGTTTGTCTTAAAATAAAATCGACATGGAATGTGCAAAAACAAGTTATTTACAACACAACTATTCAAAGACATTGCCTTACCTCTAGTCATCTAGAGGGCTCCTTCGACGTCAACGGTCACCAATAAAGGGAATTTCCAGACATCTAGAAAGGCTTCTCGAGGACCGACAGCCAAAAACCAAATTCAGGACACCATTCTGTTTATAAAAGATAATTGCGAATTAGCTCACAGTAGGAAACTAATTTGAAAATCGACTTACGACGTGGTTGATCAAATGTGGAACCAAACAAAACGGGACCAAAATTTATGGCCAGATGATGTCCATAAATAGGCCTTAGGCTTTCAACAGCACTGCACTTTAAAATAATTTACATATGGCATACTCTCAGTACTCTTGGTAAATTGGTCCATTAAGGCACTTTTATAAAGCCAGACGCATATTGCACCTCTAAGGAGAGCCAATAGAAAGGGGCGAGAAAATAAGTTCCAGAAAATTCAAAGAAGTTTGACATTCCCCTCCATCATTCTTCCTCACTTCAGACTTATGCCAACCTAATGCCATAAAATAAAATAATAATTACAGTGGAGTTCACTGCTGGCGCCACTAGTAGAAGGGAGTAAGAACCCGATAACATTCGGTGTCCCTGAATACAGCTTGCGAATTGCTCCTGAGCAGAACCAATGAAAAATCAAACACTGTCAAAGCTGGCTGGATGCCGAAAAATAAGAGACCAATGAAACCATAGTGACAGAAGAGAAAGGCAGGCAAATTCCTAATATTTATAAACAAAGCAAAAACAAATTTCTTTTGTCTTAATTTAGAGAAGTTAAAAATACTTTACAAAATGTAATCCAATGAATTATGAATAAAACATATTGAGGTATGTAAAATGTAATTTACATAAAAGTCTTGATATTTTAAAGGTTATATTTAACTGCAAAGTTATAATGTTCAATTTTGTTTCAGATTACTAATGGGCTTAAAATAATGAAAAACCATCAGCAAAATGTCTGTTTAACATTCCATACCA
Source organism: Kuschelorhynchus macadamiae (assembly GCA_030620095.1). Classification (NCBI taxonomy): domain Eukaryota; kingdom Metazoa; phylum Arthropoda; class Insecta; order Coleoptera; family Curculionidae; genus Kuschelorhynchus; species Kuschelorhynchus macadamiae. Next base: position 48,584 of record JAUTXW010002925.1, on the reverse strand, counting down.
AGCAAACATAAAGAAAGGCAGCTTGAAGAGATGAAAACAAAAAGTTATGTCAACTGAAACGTTCTAATAGTTCAAGTGTTCTCAAGGTCTTAAATTGATATTTACAAGAAAGAAGAGACTAAATATGTTTGTCATAATTCATGTGAGTGAAATGGACTGAAAGAAGAAACCAAAAAAACAGAATATTTTATTGTAAATGAAAAAATTGTTATTTTCATTAATAAAGAAGGCCAGTATCTTATGAACTAAAACTGATTATATATTCAAAATATGTCACTTTCAATAGTAACACCCTATTAATAAAGATTCTATTAAGTTTCTTTTATAAAGTGTATGATATGTAAATTTGGAAAAATACAACTCGTAGAGTTATTCGACAGGATACAGTTAGAACACTGGGTAAAAATCAGTAACTATATAACTAGCCAAATTTAGTAATTGCCTCACTGTTACTATAAACTAAATAATTATACATAAATTTGAAAATGTTATAAACCTAAGACAGCAAAACAAAATGATGGCCCAATAAATTATTTGAAAAATCGGGCTGAAAAAATTATTTACTAGAACAATTTCAAATTTTGTGCAAATATTAGGTCTGATATAGAGACAAACTGGTTAAGTTGTGGTACCAATTGCCTTTAAATTTTTCAAAAAAATTAAATGTGATATAGGGATAAACAGGTTCGAATTCAACATGACGTAACAAAATGGCGGAGTATGTCAATGTAAAAACTTCTTATTGAATTTATTTTACATTATGTCCTAAAATCAAGAGTGGCATAGATAGAAACTGGTAAAATATTGATAGGAATCCAATATGATGGAACAAAGTGGCGGCCAATAAAAATGTTTGAAAAGACAGTATAAATATGTGTTACTAAATGACTATGTACCCAACTAAATTGGATTACACTTCACTATTCCTAATAAAAGGAAAGATTCATAACGAGGGAAGATACGGGTAAAGAAAATTAACCGATTTTTTTACATTATACTAGATATTTAAAAAAGTTATAGATACCAGATGTAATCACAGAAACAACTACTCTCCTGGCTAATGCCACGACAGGATTGAATTATATCCTTGGCTCCTGACTCGCGTTGTGAGCAATAAGTTAATATACTTTACATCAACGACATAACAAGGAAAACATGATCCCTGTATGGAACATGATCTACATTGCAGGTCTTAGCCAGTGGAATAGTTGCTTCTGCGATTCCATGTTGTGCCTTTGCCCTACAAGGGGCTCGATAGTCTAAGTCGGCCTGATGAGCTTTAAAAGGAGCGAAATTGCGATTCTCATTCGACTGAAATTGATCATTCTGCCTATTGTAATGCAGAACATGATCCAGACAGGGATCATATTATCCTTGTTATGACGATGATGTAAAGTAGAATAAAAATATATTAACAAACGTTATCTCAATCGTTCCATTATTTGGAAAGGTGAGAGAGGCAATATTAAAGAAGATACTTGTATCCTATTTAAACAAATATAAAGTATGCGTTGATAGCCAGTTTGGCTTTATAGGTGGTCGCTCTAAGATTTATACGATTCTTAAGGTTGTAAGTAATGTGGTCGAGGGCCTTGATGGGGCGAGTTGTGGTCTGCTGTACCGTGCGATCTCAGCAAGACCTTCTACTGTGTCTCTCATTCTATATTTTTAAACACGTTTTGGGTACAGCTGTCTTTCCTCTTGAACTAATTAGATCTTACTTATTAAACCGAAGTCAAGTCATTTATGTCAAGGGCTCGCTTTCGCGAAGGCAATCTAGCGCAAATCGGATAACGCAAGATTCTATCCTTAAACCTCTATTTTTTATTATATACATTAATGATTTTAGTGTTAATATTTTATCAAGCCGGAGCATGCTTTATGCTGATGATGCTACTATTTTAATTTACCCTGCGGACACATGTCAACTCAAAAAAATACTACTCGAGCTTTAAGGAGTGTTGACGAATTGTGACAAAACTGAAAAGATTAAATTTAGATTTAATAATAGTGTAAAAATTATGTAGAGCTTTTAGGAGTTATTTTAGACCAGGGGTTAAAATGGCATCATCACATTGAAAATCTATGTAAACTAAATAAGCAAATATATTTGTTAAGGTAACTTAAAAAATCATTTAATTTGGAAGTTGTTCTTACAGTGTACTTTGCTAATATCCACTCTCTTATTAGCATTAAATACCCAAAAAAGAGCGGTAAGGATGATCGGGGGTGTTGGTTTCTTGGTTTGTTGTAGACCATTATTTATTAAATATGAGATTATGTCACTGCTATGCGTTTTTATCAACCAGACAATCAAATTCATCGTAAATTGGTTAATTTTGTGAAATACAAACATAATAATTACCCGTTCCTTGAATGTCGTATTGTTGCTCTGTCACTGTCTTGCAAACTTAATATGTAATTCTTTAAATTTAATATTGTTTAATAAACTTGGCAATGATATCAAGTCAATGAGATATAGATATTTTAAACACAGAATTGAGAGTTTTTTATTGGATAAATGTTTTATTCTGTTGAAGAATATTTGGAGGCGCCACCTTTAATGCAATTTCCGACCCAGTTTGTTAACGTATTTTCGTGTTTTACTTTAGTTAAGCTAAATGTACTAGAAACTAGGGAAGCAACTTCTAAAATCGAGACAGCTTTTGATTATGATAATTTGTGTTTGTTATGATGTTTTTTAAGTTATTATGTCCTCCGCCAAAGCACACGCAGTCATCCTTAATACACCAAACACAGTTAAACGACGGCTATTATCCAAATACTGGATGTCTAATAATAAAAAACCAGGGAAGCCAAAACATTTTAATGTTTTATCAAAATGTCAGGGGGCTTCGCACGAAGTATAATGAGATTTCTCTCAACATTTTGTCTTGCAATTATGAAATAATACTTGTGAATGAGACGTAGCTTAAAGGTGATATTTCCAGCAATAAAATAATTAAAAATAAATATGTAGTTTTTCGAAGAGACCGGAAATATGAAGAACTGGGTTGTAATCGAGGCAGTGGCGTGTTTATCGCTGTTTCTTGTTTGTTCCAGGCATCCACTGTTGAAACTCATCTTCAGTTTAAAGATGTTTGGGTTCTTATTGAAATGGGCAAGATTAATATGGTACTAGGATGTGTTTATTTTCCACCGAATTCTAACCGGGAGTGTTATCAGTCATTTTGGGATACTTGTGAATCTCTGAGAAATAAGTTTGAAAACCTCAATGAGTTTCCTTGAGCTTGAATCACTTACATAATCACATGGGCAGAATTCTTGATTTAATTTTGGCTGATGACCCCGTTAATGTATTTGTTTCATCCTCTGATTTTCCCCTTGTAAATAGTGACCCGTATCATCCAGCGATTGAAGTACATTATAAACTACAATATGTCCAACAACTACAACCTAGTGAATGTTTATGATTTCCAGCGGGCAAATTTCAACAATTTGAATCTTTTTTACGAGCACTGTGAGTGGTCATTTCTATCATCTGAATCTGACCTAAACAAAGTGGTTCAACACTTTTATGAGGAGTTGTTTGCTGGTATCGACAAACATGTCCTCAAGAAAATTCTTTCTGACTATAAATATCCAAAATGGTTTGACCTTCCATTAAGAAAACGGAAAAGAATCGCTTTTACAAAAAATATAAAAGGACTGAACAACAAGTCGACTATTTAGCCTATTCTAATATCCGATGTGACTAAACTGACCCTGAAAATATCAAATATTTTTGGTCGTTTGTTTGAAACTTTAGAAGGGAGTTTGCCCAATATCAGGTAGTGTGAGGATGAAGAAATTACTGGTTCTAACAACATAGCCAATGCTTTTGCTGCTCACTTTCAGTCCTGCTATTCTAATCACTCAGACATAGACTTAACTAAAGTCGGACCCACAAGTTGTTCTGGAAGATCACTGCGCACACATCGTTTTACAGAAGCGGAGATCAGTGATAAAATAAAGGCTCTAGATATTTCCAAGAGGGCTGGTCCAGATGGAATACCTGCCATTCTTTTGGTAAGATGTTGTCAGTCGTTGTCTGGGTCTCTCTGCAAAATTTTTAAAATGTCCTTTAGTCTTGGTTCTTTTCCAGAAATTTGGAGGTTTTCTACTCTAATGCTAGTATTTAAATTATGTGATAGATGCGACGTAAAAAACTACAGACGTATTTTTTTGCTTTCACACATAACAACTGTCACCGAAGAAATTTTTGAATCACTTAAACATTATATCTCGGGGAAGCAACATGGTTTTTATCGCGGTCGCTCAATGGCTACAAATTTGGCGGTATTTCAAAATTACCTAATAACGTCAGTTGAGACTAGTTAACAGATTTATGTTATCTACACAGACATATCCAAGGCGTTTGATAGTGTCTGCCATCAGATTCGAATAGTAAAATTACAGCAAATTAGTTTTTCTGGAAACCATATTGATTGGACAAGTCATATTTATTTAATCGACGTTAACAGATCAACGTACGTCGTTCAGTTTCCAGTCAGGTTGGTGTAACGTCGGGTGTCTCGCATATCGGTCCAATTCTATTTTTACTTTTTATAAACAACATAGTTTCTTGTTTTAAAATATCTAAATGTCTTTTATATGCAGACGACTTGAAATTATTTTCACTGGTTTTCTCCGACTCCAATCAACTGCAGTCTGACTTGTCGAATGGTGCAGCACTAACTGCCTGCTTCTTAACATAACTAAATGTAAAGTGCTCCGATTTTATAGGTGCAATAATCCCATTGATTCCACTTACTTTATAAACGATGTAAGTCTAGAAGTTGTTACTTCTTTCAATCATATGGGTGTTATTTTTGACGAAAAACTGACTTTTAATTTGCACATTGATAACATAGTACCTAAGGGTTTCAGATTGCTAGGCTTTATTAAACGATATACTAAGCATGTCACTTATATACTAAAGCTATTGTTTGTCTCTATAACTCCCTGGTTCGGAGTATTCTGGAGTACTGTTCTACTATATGGAGTCCTTCATTGTTACATTGACATAATGGAAAAAGTTCAAAATAAATTTGCAAAATATCTTCTATTTAAATTTAATTTCCCATACCAAGGTCTGTCTTATAATGCAAGAGTTCTACTCTGTGGTCTATAAACCCTTGAGTTTCGAAGAAAAATGGCACTTCTAGTTTTCTTGCACAAGTTATTTAACTGTGAAATATTGCTGCAGTCAGTTTCATTTTTAATTCCTATTAGGAGAACAAGACAATCACAGTTGTTTTTTAAAAGATATCACCGTACAAATTATGGGTTTAGTGCATTTGTTTATAGACTAGTATACAATTACAATCGATCCTTTCCCCAATGTGACCTTTTCAGAGTCAGCATTTTACAATTAAAAAGGCAATTAAAAGGATTGGTTATGTAATTAACTTTTGTCTGATATCTGTTTACTCATTAAATTGTATTATTGTGTAATATGTCGTCATATTGTCTCTTTTTTATTTTAATATTTGATATACATTTTTTTTAGTCTTATTTTACTCTTATGATTATCTTTTTTGTCTTTTTCGAATTCGTACCATTTAGAATGTTTAACATTCTGTAGTGTCCACTTGTCCGATGCTTGCATAGGCTACATCCTTACATTAGTTAATAAAATTAATAATAACGTTTTCCAGTTTGCACTGATTTATTGAGCCGCCCAGTATAAATTAACTAAAGGTACTCTTAAAAAACATGCTTTTCTACTTATGATATTGGAAACATGTACCATTATTACCAAAACAAAAGTTGAAAATAGCATCAAAACTTGTTGATTACCTATATTGCGTTAATAAAAATCTCGAAGGAATCCCGAGAGAAACGTTGAACAATAATTAGACTCACCCTATACAATAAGTGGAAAAGTAACTCCGGGAAATTTGAAATAACAATTTTTAAAAATTTACAAGCGTGGTGCGATACACCCTGTATAACTGACAGTTGTTTTTTTATAAGCCGTCACATTTCAAGAGGTTTATTTTTGAAGGTTTGAGCATTAGTTTATTTTTTTATTCATTCGATTTTGTCACGTAATAGTACATATATTGAATATCGAATTTTGACTGAAAAATGTATTTTACTTATCATATTACTCAAAGTATTTGCGAATATTAAAACAACTATAGTCAATCTTTATACTCTTTTAAAAATTAAAAGACTATCTGTATTTTATCCACGTCCCAATGTAATTAAAGCAATTTCCTTTTCTCTCATCTTGAAAGTTCCACCACACCTAGATTTATGTCCAGGACATTAGGGTTTGTAAAAGCAAGAATCGCTGGAATGAATTCATTATCACCCGACTGAATAGTTTGGCCGATGTTGCCTGTTTCACAAAAGATTAGGCAAATATATTATCGAGTTTTCATTCTGGATGCCCGAGTGATTCAACAAACCAACCGTTTTATCAAGCTGATATGTTAAGTATTATTTTACTGTACAGTGCGTCTAGGAATAAATGTGCGGACTCAGTTTTTTTAACTATGAAACAAAAGTGAATTAGGTTTACGTTTTGAGCTATTTTAAGAAATGTTTTGGGTATATTAGTGTTACAGATTACACCTAACAGATACGAAACTATTAATATTCCCCATATACTGACATTCAGTATCTTCGCCTTCGCGATCGCAGAGACAACATACAAACGTAATGGCATGGAATATATCTATTGTACAAGGTGAAATACAAAAATTTAAATATTATTGAGCAAAGAAAGTTTCTTAACAGTGGCTTATATTATTAACAGGAAGCAAAAGTGCTGATCTAATAAATAACTACCTAATAATAAAATTGAGATACTTGTCTCAACCTAACAAGGAATCAAAAACCCTCTATAATCTAGCAACAGCAATGTATCGATCATGTCACTCGGACTAGACTCGGAGTAACATTGTAAAGGATCTCATACAAATGGTTATTCGAAGTACATTTTCTAAATGACTATACTTTGTTTCCTAAGATTTAATGGAGTCGTCCGTTACTTTGTGACAGTACATTTTAACAAATAAGTGAAAACACAAGTTTGACTTTGTTAACTGTCACTTATTTTATTTTTGCACTAGGGGTGATTGCAGTTTCATAATACTAGTGCAGGGTATTTTTTTATATATTGACCCCCTCTTTTTATTAGACGTTTTGGAAAAAAGTGTCTAAAATAAGAATTCAACGGTTTAAAATAAACTTTTAGGAAAACTTATTTTCACCTATACAGGGTGGTTCAAAAAGTCTGGGCGTGGTCCTATTTTCTTATTTCAAATAGGCACCCTATTTTTTTATTTGATTTTTGCGTTTTCCTGAATATTTGATGCATTTGTTATGTAGCATACCCTATACCAAACTTTAACGTATAAAAAGATATTGACGTACGAAAATTTCCATTTTTTGTTGATGTTCTAAAAATTTTTATTAAAAATCTGCCTGGCCTATTTGGTGATTCAGCTTGATTGTTTTAATGACAGGAGACTTTCAATCAATGTCTTTAGAAAATGCCATATTCAGATGAGGAAAAATGAGATATTCTGCGGATATTTTATAAGAACAAAAACGTATATGCAGCGAGAAGGGAATCATCAACAGTTTCCGATGAGGGCGCTTCCAACGCGAACAAAATTTAAAAATGTTAAACTTAGATTTTGAGATAGAATGTCTATAAAAAAAAATGGACAGTAGTCGTTAATTTTGTTATATTTTCAAGGTAGACGTTTTGGTTTATAAAGTAACTTATTACTATTAGTGTTATTTATTTTTAGAAAATCCAAATGCATCCTTAAAAGATGCATCAAAATTTTTCGGACAATTAATTTTCAAAACGCATTCTAATTTAAAAAAGCATAATTATTATTGTTTAGTTATCTCGTGTGGGGTTGCTAGTCCTCCATCGGGTGCCTCCCCAGGTGGCGGATCGGGGAATGCCTCCCAGATATGGGTGGTACCGCGGAAATGAAATACCCGGGGCGGACCAAACCAAGCACTGTATAATGGCAGCTGGTTGTTCAAAACTGACTATAGGTACAGACTACGGAAGTTCAATTGGCTATAAATCAGATAACAAACGGCGTGGTGACAGTCACAGAAGCGGTGTTTGTACAGCGGTACAGAAAGCAACGGGAACCTACTGTACTATTATTTCCCCAGGAAAAATCAACATCATTATGGCTAGAAATGGAACAACGGCCCCTAGTCCCGGCCCCCCCTTAAATGGGGGAGGGGTGCGAGGAATCTCCCGGCTAGCTATGACGATGAAAATCAGAACATGGAATGTTCACTGCATGTACGAAGCCGGAAAGACAGACAGCATAACACGATACAGGAGATGGAAAGAAGCGGTGTATCGGTGTCGGGTATTAGCGAAATGAGATGGCCAAGAACTGGAAAGTGCTGTGTAGATCAATACTCAGTATATTACTCTGGACAAGATACTGCCCAACATTTCAACGGAGTTGGCTTTATAGTGGACAAGAATGTGGAAAGATCTATAATAAATTTCTTGCCAATATCAGATCGGGTTGCAGTTTTGCAGATAGATAACAGACCCTTTAAGCTTAACTTAATCCAGGTCTATGCCCCGCACTCTGAACACACAGATGCCGAGGTGGAGATGTTCTATAAAGACGTACAAAAAGCAGTTGATCAAACGAAGTCTCAAGATGTGACAATAGTGATGGGAGACTTCAACGGCAAAGTGGGAGAAGGAAAAGACATGGACGTTGTTGGAGAGTCTGGCTTGGGTGTAAGGAATGATAGAGGGGATATAATTGTCCAATTCTGCCAAGAGAATTACATGACACTAATGAACACCTATTTTAAATTGCCTCCTAGACGACTCTACACGTGGAAAGCCCCAGGAGATAAACCAGATAGAATTATACGGAATCAAATCGACTATATCATAATAAAAAAAAGATTCCGTAATAGTATAACATCAGTTAAAACATATCCAGGAGCAGACGTACCAAGTGACCACGACCTCTTAGCAGCCGTAATAAACCTTCGTCTAAGGGTCAATAAGCCACAACGCAGAACACCACGAATGGACTTCAGAAAACTACTTGAACCTGAAACGAAACATCAAGTTGCTCAAGATCTGGCTAATCATTTTCGAGATTGCAACAATGGAGAACATGAAACTTCACAAGAAAAATGGGAGAACATCAAACATATCACACAAAGCGTGACCAAAACATACCTTAAAAGAGAAGGAAATCAGAAGTTGAAGAAGAGATGGATGACAGATAAAATACTCGAAATGATGGAAGAAAGACAAAAATTGAAGGATAGTTTATAGGATATAGGATAGGTTATACATATGGTTAAAACTGAAGGATATAAGGAGAAATACAAGGAAATCCGAAGAGAAATAGGAAGGGCTAAAAAAGAATGGTACACCAAAGAGTGCATGGAGATTGAAAACTTGAAACGGAAACACGATACTTTCGCTTTTCACAAGAAAATAAAAACAACCACTGGCCTTGGTTATCGAACAAATCTTTCAGTATTAACAGACGACTCTGGTAACTTGGTGAACAGCACAGAAGAAAAACTCAGTGTCTGGAAAAAGTACGTAAGTAAACTCTTTGATGATGTCAGAAATGCAAATCGTGAAGAAACACAACCTCTCCTAGGACCACCTATAACAAAGCATGAAGTGGAAAAAGCAATGGCAAGAATGAAGAACGGAAAAGCCTGTGGCCCAGATGAAATACCGGTAGAAGTACTGAGGCTGTTTAATGGAGAGGGCATGGATCATCTGCCGGAGGAGTGGCTCACGTCGACCTTTATTGTCCTACCCAAAAAACCAATACATACACTGAAATTATTCCTGAAAATTATACATGAGCGCATATACAGAAAACTTGAAATCCGTATCAATAACACTCAATTTGGATTTAGAAATCGATTGGGGACGAGGGAGGCACTTTTCGCAGTGCAGGTTCTAATACAATGCTGTAGGGATACGAATTGTGATGTATATGCATGTTTTGTGGACTTTGAGAAAGCGTTTGACAAGGTTAAACACGATAAAATGATCGATATTCTGAAAAGGACAGAAATAGATGAGAGTGACATCAGAATAATCGAAAACCTGTACTGGAGAGAGAAGGCTGCAGTGAGAGTAGAGAATGGACTGACGGATGAGATAAACATTCGACGAAGAGTCCAACAGGGTTGTGTGTTATCACCCCTGCTATTCAATGTGTATTCGGAGGAACTCTTTGCCGATGCAATTGAAGATCTTTCAGAAGGCATTTCTGTGAATGGAGAACACATCAACAATATCCGATACGCTGATGACACCATTCTTTTGGCAGACACCTATGAGGGTATGCAAGCACTATTGGAACGATTGGCAGAACATGGTAGTGAATACGGTCTCAACTTAAATGCGTCAAAAACCAAATACACGATTATTAGTAAAAATAATCATGTCAATCAACAATTAGTCATTAATAACAAGACGATACAGAGAGTAGACCATATTGCATACTTTGGATGCTTGTTAAATGATGACTGGGACCATTCAAGAGAAATTCGTCAGAGGATAGAGAAAGCAAGATGAGTCTTTCTTAGAATGTGGTCAGTGTTAAGCAGCAATTCTCTCAGCCTCCAACTGCGGAGAAGAATTGTAAGCTGTTATGTGTGTTCGGTGTTGCTGTATGGTGTTGAATCTTGGACACTAACGGAGGCTACTTGCAGAAGAGTTGAGGCGTTTGAAATGTGGGTGTACCGCCGCATCCTTAAAATCAGTTGGGTAGATCATATCACCAATGAAGAGGTAATAAGAAGAATGGGCCTTCAGTCAACAGAAGTACTGACAACTATCAAGAAAAGGAAGCTCTCCTATTATGGCCACATCGTGCGAGGAGAGAAATATGCTTTATTACAGCTCATCATGCAAGGCAAAATTAGTGAAGAAGAGGACCAGGTAGAAGGCGCACCGCATGGCTGAAAATTCTTAGGCAGTGGTTTGGAATGACATCAATTGAATTGTTCCGGGCAGCTATGAACAGGGTAACCATGGCGATGATGATTGCCAACGTTCGCTGAGCAGATACGGCACCAGGAAGAAGAAGATAGTTATTATTCTTATAAAATGCTACTTGTGCAAAAATTAACAGAAGATCAAAAAAACAGAAGAATTATGTTTTGTCACGAAATGTTATTATTAAAAGAAGACAACAATTTTTTAAACAAAAAAATCTTATGCACCTTCAGTACTGCAGAGATTCATCACCGGAAAAATGTACGATTTTGGGCAACGCAAATCCCTCGAGTAATTAGTGAAATTAAGATAAGATACATGTGTGGTGCGGGCTCTTAAATAATAAAATAATTGGGCCAATTTTTATTGACGGACCCTTAAATGGGGAAAAATATTTAAATTTATTGACCAATGACGTAGAAAAAGTTCTGGACAACTTATCACTCCGGCAATACAACGAAATTATATCAGGATGAAGCCCCCCCACACAATGTTTTCTGGTTATGAATTACCTTAATATGAAATGCCAAATTTGGATTGGTCTTACTGGACCGATTGGCTGGCCGCCGATTTTTGCAGAATAAAGTGTATAAAAATCCAACTGAAGACGTAGAGGTTTTTACGAACAAGAATAATTGAGGCTATTCAGGACACCAATGACAATCATTTTCATTTTATTGTTAACACTATAAATAAAATCGACAGTGATTACATACAGTGTATTGAAATGAACGGTGGGCACATTCAGCAGTTGTAAATAGTTTTAGTGGACAATACCATACTATATTTTTTTTATAAAAAAAACAATGTTTTCACTATATTCGCACAATTAGCCAAAATAGGTGGTCTCTTAACGTCTGAGTGGAATTGTTGGAAATTATGTCATTGCTCCGAATTTCTGTGAAGTAAGTTTACTGCACACCGATATCTCCAGTTTTTAAGGGAAGATTTTAGAATACTATTATAGAAAATCCTTATTAAAGCTCCGTGATCAAATATGGTTTATGCATGATGGTGTCCCAGTTCCCCATAAGGCTGACATTCATGGATTTCTTAATGAAAAATTCCAAGAACTCTTGATAGGAAGAGGATGGCCGATTGCGTGGCCGCCTAGATCCTCTGACTTGACAAAAATGGACTTTTTTCTTTGGGTCTTTGTTAAAAATTTAGTTATCAAACACCTTCGACCACAAAAGAAAATATGAAGGAAAGAATCCGAAGTGTATATAATAATATTCATTTTAATACATTAAAAGGTATTATTTGTTTCGAACAAAACGGTTGTCGTTTCTACTTAAGTAGTTTTTGTTGTTTTATACGATTTGTTACTTAATATTGTTTTTTGATTGTTTTTATTTTTACATTCTAATTACTCTAGGGTGGACAACTTAACAACTAGTTTAAACTAGATATTAAGTTGCCCCAGCTAAGTCCTTGCTGTCCTAACTAGTTTAAAAGAGATCTGTCTCGATCAGTTTTCGCGTATTCTATATCTCTTGTCTCATCAGACCTTTGCATAATCTTTCAAAAGCGCTTCTCGTGTTTGTCTTCTATCAGGATATTTTTCGTGATATATTCTTATCCCTAACAAACAATTCCTTTTATTTGCTCCGAACACATAAATCATATCAATCATTTCATAATAATCACCAGTTTTTATTACTAGATCATTGTAATACTATCATTTGTATTTGTGAAATTTTGGGTTTAAATCTTTTTTTATTAGTGATAATTGTCCATGCTGGTATGAATAAATTAAAAAAAATAGATGTTGAAAGAAGAACACTTTGCAATATTTTGTCGTAATAAATTGAGATGTCCACCTCTAATATTTTTGAAAATTAAATATTAATCTTGAACGACTCTGTATAGACCCCACAAACCTTATATTGGGTGAATGTCCAAAAAGGGAATAAAAATATAATATATACAGGGCGTTCCATTTAAATTAATCGAGAACATTTGCACCCAGGATTTTTATTTACCCTGTATACCGTTATTAAAGAATACTAAAGAAAAATACCGCAGTTGAAAGAAAACCATCACATTTGGAAGTTTTTACCATGTTAAAATGACTTATGCTAACGCATTAAAAAAAGGCGTCAAATGTACATCTGATATTTTCGAAAAGTGACCATAAATCTTAAATGACCCTCTATGGACTCCACACACCCTATATTGGGTGAATGGGCAAAAAGGGAAGAGGAATCTGAAATAAAACAATATACAGGGTGTTCCATTTTAAAAAATATAAGTTTGGTTTGTGGCAAACTTATCCTCAACTCTGTATAATCGAAAATAATTTTAGGTTGTAGCTCTTAACAGTTTCTACAATTTTCGTATATATTTTTTTTCTAATTCTCACAATAACCGAGCTATTGGACTTTAACGCACTGTTAGACCACCATGTATATATTACACTAAAGGCTGTAATGCGAGTTTCAATTGCAGAAAAATAGGCTTCCGCTATTTTTCAGTATGCAGGCATTGCCGTGGACAATGATGTTTAATTGCTGGGGCTAAAGAAGAAGCAGGTAATAAAAATATCAGTGTGAAAATAGACCCAATGGCTTCATTAGTTCAAGAAACAGTAGAAGAACTATTTAATGAAGTCGTTGAGAAAAAATGGAAGTTCTGATGGAAATAGATCTGGAGAAAGAGGCTCAACAACTTTAACTGTTTTCTGATTGTATGTCTATGTGGATTAGGCCTACTGGAGATACTACGTAAAAAATCCGTAAATTGACTTTTACCCCGGGACTATGTTGTAGCAAATATCACCACAATCAGATAATTCGTTATTATATTTCTATAGTTATTTAGTAATAACATTATATAAATCGTAATATATTTTTTTAATAAAAAAAAACATGAGATAAGCTGCAGGTACTTTGGTGAAAATAGGTAAAGTTGTTTTAACAGAACATTTCTGATAATGAAGCTTTCCTTTTATCATAAAACGTAAAATAATTACAATAATTATTTTATAGTCAAAACGTTGTGGTATAGTAATCATCAGTAAATATAATAGTAGTCGGACAAGTGAGGTTTTTCGTAAAATCCATAATATATATAATCATAAGATCAAACGAACTTACCAAGTGATGTTCGATCTTGATTATATGAAGGCCTCGTCGAAATAAATAAAGACATATGTAGTACCTCCGCCTCTGGCCAATACGTCCACAATCTTGAAAGCTAAGCAAAAAAGAATCCCTTCGTACCCTTGCCTAACTCTGCCGATAGTATTCAGTCTAGTTTAAAGTCGTTGTTGCAACACAATTTGGGTTTTTTTTTTTTTTTTTTTTTTTTTAATATAAAAAATTGGGTTGGGACTTTATTTATTTCGACGAGGCCTTCATATAATCAAGATCGAACATCACTTGGTAAGGTTGTTTGATCTTATATTATATTATATATAAATAAAGACATATGTAGATGTTTAAAGAAGTTGCAACAACTAATTACTTCAAAAAAATATATATATATATATTTATTATTTTTTAAGTTAATATGCAACATTAAGGAACATAAAACAAAACATATGCAAATCAACAGTCTAAAAAAAAAGAAAATTTTTCTTATGGGTATGTAAGCATAATAATGTAATAAATATGTAATTTATCACAACAGTTTATAACTCACTAATCTTACAACAACAAGGAAAACATAAAAATTAATATCATAACATATAATATAAAGGTTTTGGTAAAAAACAAGACAAACCAAATAACAAACATCTTTCCAACGAACAAATTATTATTTATGTTAATTATTATTTTAATTTACAAACTAAGAATTGTTTGGGCAAACTCTTGGTTGGATATCAAAGGTCTATTGTAAAAATTCGCAAATGTCCCGTTGCCAATGCCATCAGACTTACTAGTTTTTGGGTAAGCATTTCCAAACTAATCTCACTATTTTTAAAGTTTTTTTAAATAATTTATAACAATACCTGGGTCCCAGGTATTTTCATATTTAGCCAAGGTTGGTCTTTTCCCAAAAACTCCCTTAAAAAACCTTTTTAACCTAAAATCTTGCCCCAAGTCCGGCCCTGCTATTTGTGCAATTGCAGATCTGTAATTATTAAGAGTTCCATATGAAGCCCCTCTCTTAAAATGTGTGGTTAAAAACTCTAGGACAGTTGGAACTTCAACTTTAAAGGGATTTAAATTATTTGCTATACTAAACTCCCACCATAACTTTAAGGCAGCATTATATTGCTTTAATGTTGCGGGTGTAATTGAGCTTAAACATATATCTAAAGAATCTCTAGGCACCTTTCCTAACAATAGCGCCCTCCTGATAGTCTCCCGCCACCAGGGTAAGGTTCTGCCAAGGGGGGTGTGGTAACCTATTAAAGGTAAGTAAAAAATTTTTTAGGATTAAAGATTAATGGTTCACCAACTAGTATTGACTTAAAAATAGGATACCATGGTTGTGAGACCCAGAGAGGAACAACTACTATCCCTTCCGCTCGATCTTCAATTATCTTTTGAAGCACCTTTAAAATCATACAAAAGGGTGGGAACGCATAAAAATTTAGTTTGCTCCAATCCAGTGTAAAGGCATCTACTTTATGTGCCTCTGGGTCTCGCAACCATGATATAAACATAGGACACTTTCTATTCAACCTACTAGCAAATATATCAATATCTGGTTGTCCAAAACAATTTACAATGTTTTGAAAGGCTTTATCTGATAAAGACCATTCCGTCTCCTTGTGCACCTGACGAGAGGCCCTATCGGCTTCTATATTATGATTTGTATTTATGTAGCTAGCAAAAATTAAAATATTTCTACTTTCACAAAACATCCAAATTTTTCTTGTTATTTCATTTAATTTATTAAATCTAACACCCCCTTTCTTATTTATACAGGCTACAGCTGTAGTGTTGTCAACACGACATAAAATATTGCAGTTTGATAATTTTGAAACAAAACACTTTAATCCAAAATACAATGCCAAAAGCTCTAAATAATTTATGTGCTCTACCTGTTCTTTATCTGACCAATATCCCAACGTTCTCTTTCCGTTGCAAAAAGCCCCCCAACCTGATCTTGATGCATCAGAAAATATCTCTAAGCAAAATTTAGACAAACTAATATTATTGGAAGTATTTATGTTATTTATAAACCAATTAATGTCAAAAAATAACGTCTCTGGTATTTTCATCTGTACATCATAGCAACCCTTAGCCTGTTTTAAAGCGATATGTTTACAACGTTTTAGGGATTTTAAATGAAAGTACCCATATTTTATCGCTGGGCATGCTGAAACCAGTATGCCAATAAATTCTGCAGTCTCTAATCTTAAATATTTTTAATTTTAAAAATTTTTTACAAATACAAGATATTCTAACTTGCTTTTCAGTTGGTAATGATAGTTCCATTGAAAAAGAGTTATAGATAAAACCCAAAAATTTACATATTTTGCTAGGTATTAGATTGCATTTTGTATGATTAATTAAAAAACCTAAATATGTTAGAGTCTTAATTGCTAAATTTGTATTTCTGCTACATTCATTATATGATTTTCCAAAAATCAAAAAATCATCCAGATAAACTACTAAAAGGATCCCCCTTTTTCTTAGCATACTAACTACAGGTTTTAAAATTTTTGTGAAAACGTAAGGTGCACAGCTGAGCCCAAAAGGTAGACACCTGTATTCATAAATTACATCCTGGAATATAAATCTTAGGTATTTTTTGATGTGCTTCTCGTACTGGGACCAGATAATAAGCATCTTTTAAATCAATGCGACACATAAAAAAATGTTTTCTTATTAGCCGGGCAACTACCTTATTATCTTCTATTTTAAAATGTTTGTTTTCCACAAAGGAGTTAAGTTTTTTTAAATTTAATATTAATCTATAGGTCCCATCAGGTTTTGAAACAAAATTTTGAAATAAATTGTTTTTTACATTTCTTGACAGCTGATATTGCGCCTTTATAACTTTTTTAAAATTAAATTTTCTTTTTGAGACCATTTATTCTCAGTGGGAATGAACTTTTGCACGGGATTATTGGTAAATGGAATTGACAGTCCATTAATATAAGACCTCACTGTCCTATTTATAAATAAACTCTGCCACCTATGTACAAAATGTCTCAGGCGTCCGCATGGTTTACTAACCTTTAGCTCCTTGTTGAGATTAAGGGCAATAAGTTCCCTTCTAGATCGTGACTCCGAATAGTGGATATTTGATAATAATCTACCTGCATCACTTAATATCTGCATCTGCTGTTTCTTTTCTTCTATTTCTGGTTTTTCCAGCATCTTTGTAAGGGCCAGACCGATAGCTGATAAGCTAGCTGCAATCTGTTGTTGTAACTGCACTAGCCTTTCGTCTCTACCTAAAATACTTTCCGAGATAGCAATTTTTACCTCGGGGTTTATTGAAGGTGGATTTATTAAGGTACAATTTTCTGGAGGCAAATATTTTTCAATTAGACAATTTCTGGTTTCGTCTTCCAGGCCACCAGTTAAAATATTATTCCATCGCAAAGCTATATCTGCATGGATGGGTTTTCCATACGAGTTCTTGGCTACCCCTTCCTCTCCCAAAATGGATAAAATTTCCATATTTAAATTGTTTCTGGATTCATCTGCAAGAGAATGAACCAGTGTAGTTAAATTCTCTTTAAATGTATTCATTGATATCACAACCAATAAAAACTATTATCAAGTAATGGGAAAGAAAAGGCCACATAATCCATTTTCCACAAGTGGATATGCATCCTGCTATCACAAACAGGTAAAACAACGATATACACATAATAGGGAATCTGTTATCATTACAACAGAAAATATGTGTCCTGCTATCACAAACAGGTAATACAAAAAAAATATTATTTATTCCGTTATCACTAACAGAAAGCAAGAGAATGAACCAGTGTAGTTAAATTCTCTTTAAATGTATTCATTGATATCACAACCAATAAAAACTATTATCAAGTAATGGGAAAGAAAAGGCCACATAATCCATTTTCCACAAGTGGATATGCATCCTGCTATCACAAACAGGTAATACAAAAAAAAAAATATTATTTATTCCGTTATCACTAACAGAAAGACTGGAGGGTACCTATACCTGTTATCACAAACAGGCAGGGAGGTTTTAGACAACAAACAAAATAAAAAAAAAATATTGTCCAAAAAATAGGTGTCTTTTAAACAAAAAATTTTGGGGGGGGGGGGTAGCAACAACTCTTCTCCCTCAATGCGCCCTTCTAGGACTTATCCTTTTTCACAAAACATTGGAATTGAAATATATTTTACTTACTATTTTGACTTTCCCTGTGCCCGTCATTATCAGCTGTTCCACTTATCCCTGAAGCAGACGCAGGCGCCGTCGCGATAATACCAGGATTATTGATTATTTCCCTATCGGAATCAACAACAACAACTCTCACAGGCTGTACGGTGTCACCATCATCTTTGCTATCCTCATCCGATGAAGTCACAGACGTATAGTTGTCTACCTCTCTCTCTCTACAAACAGAACGAGACCGAGATCGAGACGGAGACCGAGAACGGTCTATCTCACTTTCGCTGTCACTGATAACACGACGTACAGGCGCCCGTATTTTACGATCACGACTTTTCTTAACCTTGCATTTTTCTTCAAGACTATTAAGCCTATTATTTAACTTCTTAAACAATTTATAAAAGCCCGACCGTTCTACCGACTGACTACGACTTCTTTTTCTATGTTTCGGCATAATTTTTACGCTTTTCTACAAAAAAAAAAAAAAATTCTGAATTTACACTATCGATTTTGATGATTCATTTGCGACGTGAACGTGTCAACACAAAAACGAAGACTGAATACTATCGGCAGAGTTAGGCAAGGGTACGAAGGGATTCTTTTTTGCTTAGCTTTCAAGATTGTGGACGTATTGGCCAGAGGCGGAGGTACTACATATGTCTTTATTTATGAGACGAGGCCGAATATAATTAAGATTTTATATTATATAATTTACGTATGTTACAAAACACAATTCGTACGACCACTGTAAACGGTAAATACCTAACAGAAGTGGAAATTTACTACAGACGATCTGCTTCATACATAATTTACGTCGCGTAAGGTTTTATTCTTCGGCACTTTAATTTAGTAAATTAGTTAACATCGATGTAAATTAATTTAACTGGGCGCTTTACTTTGAAAGTAATCTTTATTTCTATAAAACTTCGTCGATGCAAAAGCCGTTAGCCCTAGGCTGACTTAAATAGTTCTCGCTTATAAAGCGTGCTCAACCGTTTCGTCGACATTTATACCGTTAATCCTTTTCGTTTTTGGTCGGATGCTTATTTTTATTTCGTATCGTAAACGTGGAAAAAAAATATCTTTTCTCAGTTCCATCTGTCTGTCTGTCTGTTGGTCTGGCTGTTCGTGGCATAGTTAAAAATTATTTACCCGATTGACTTCAAATTTTGCTCATACGTGGCTGAGATGGTAACACTTTGATAAAAATCATATAAGGAGGGACACAATGGCGGCTTAGCAAAATATTGGAAACAATTATCATTAAAAAACTACTTATCCAATTTACCTGAAATCGTACACAAAAATCAAGTATTACAAGAGGAATAAACTGGTAAAATTTTGGCACGAATCCAAGATGGCCGAACAAAATGGCGACCTACTAAAAATGTTTAAAAAATCAGTCTAAAAAATCAAGTTATTCGGTATCTTGCCACAGAATTGAGTTTTTAAAATTTTGGTATGAATTAAAGACGGCCGAAAAATATATTTAAAAAATCTTCATTAAATTGAATTCAAATATCGCACTAAAATTAGGGGAGATATAAGGATAATTTTTTTCTTTTGTCGACAAAGTAAAAGAAAACACTATTTTAATAAAAAGAAAGATTCATAACAAGAGAAATTTCGATTCTTACTTCCCTAGTAAAAGGGAAGTATGGTATTGTATCTGTCTGTCGGTATAACTGTTCGTGGTATAGCTAAAAAACTGCTTACCCGCTGCTTACTGCTTATGACCTGGTAATATTTTGGTAAAAATCCAATATGGCAAACAAAATGGCAACCTAGTGAAATGTTAAAATAATTATTACTAAAAATCTGCTCATCCAATTTATTTCAAATTTTGCACGAAAATCAAGTATTATGTAGTAATCAACTAGTAAAATTTTGGTACGAATCCAAGATGGCGGAAATAAATGGCGGCTTAGTAAAAATTTAAAAATTCAACCTGAAAAACTACTTAAGGGCCTGATTTTAAATTTTGGCCATAAACAATTGTGGTATAGAGATGATTGTGGGATAATTGGACAATTTTCTTTCAAAACAAAGTAGGAAATGCAGTTACAGTAGATGGAGTATAGCTTGATCTTAACAGATTTTTTTGACTCAATTTAGATTAAATTGATCTGAATGACATGTAGTTTCAACAAGACAGTGCCACATATCATTATCATCTAAGTATTGAAAGAAACGTTTGATGGAAGCATATTTTCAAAAAGCGCAACTGATAATTATTGGCCCCCGAGAAATGTAATTTAACTCCTTTAGATTACTTTTTCTGGTTTATTTAAAATCGATAGTCTATGCTACCAAACCACGAAATCTTGATGCATTAAGATTAAACATTGAACACTGCATTCGTGATATTAGGCCCGATTTATAGCACAAACTCGTAGGAAATTGGGTTCGCCGAGTTCGCTCCTGTGCGCGAAGTCGAAGTGGACACTTGAACATAATATAGTGGACTGTGCTTTAAAACAAAATTAAAAATTTGGTCAAATTGTATATAGTTTGACTTTATTTAATTTTAAAATCATATCAAAGCTCTATAACTTAAAAACTATTTAAGATCAAAAATAAAACTAAGAAACAAAATGTGGAGAATAGATCACCATTTTCCCATGATTGGACTTCAGAAAACCGAAATAACAGTTTAAACTTTACAAACAGACCACCAATATATGTTAAAACCCGTTATAATTCAGAGGCTACAAGGAAATAAAAAAATATCTGTATGCAGAGTGCGTCAAACTCTGGCTAGTTAGAAGTTTTCTTTTTAAAATATTTTTAATTGTGAGGTGTTGCAGCATCTACCCTAAACCGGTGGCAACATTCATTTTCTGAACAGAATCCGCTGTATAATATTGCACTTTTGAATTTTCCTGAACCTTCGAAATTCTTTTTGGGTTATATTTCCTGTACCTAAATTCAACTGATGCGGCCAATGAAGAAATACTACTACATTGATGATTTTCATTTTTTTGTTCTGCAAAAATACTTTTCTATAAAATATCAGCTAGCTTTGTAACAGAATAGACTATAACCACAGTATAGAGTCTACATTTTTATATATTCTAAATATAATTCAAGAAATATGTTACTAAAACTGTTGGTTCTCACGATCACGCAAACAGGCTTGATTATTTCACAAGAATTATAAGTAAATTTGTCTAATATTAGTTTCGAGAATTTTAAACCCTAAATAAGTATCATATATCTCAAATGCTATATTTTAGAGTATAGACAGATTTATGGATAAGCTTTCTTGAAAGGTTACAATTTATGCCTTCCTTTTCGAGGGTTTATGATCCCATATGTTCCCTGTTTCATGGTAATCTTTCTTTGGTCTGTTTAATTTAACTTGTTGCAAATATTAATTGAAACATTTTATTTGGTTCGATGCAATGATAACAAATGGTCAATTGACTATGTTGAAAATACAATAGAGTACTTTATAATAGGGGCATTACCGAAAAGCCATGTTTTTGGGGCATAATTTTCCCTGCAGAAGAGATAAACTTTTTTCAAAGTCAAAGTCAAATCAAGCTTTATTGTTTAAAGAAACATTCCTGTTAACAAAGCTTAAAAAAAAATAAATAAAATAAAATGTGTTAAATTTAGCCCAACATTAACAAAGTATAGTTAAAAATGATTAAAAAAAAAATATATATATAAAACTGAAAGGGTTTTTCGTGACTTTTTTTCGCCATGACTTTTTGGACACATAATGTGGATACGTTAGTATAAGCATTTATATATTAAATTATATACATAACCTTAGAAGTAAGAATTGAAGGGAATATTATTTTATTCGATTTATTCACTTTTTGTTATCATGGGTGACACCTCGTGTCTCTAAGACGAAGTTCCGAACGTAAAGTATAGAGTAGGGACTTAAGCTTCACCATTCACAGCTCTATTCCTTTCGTCCTGACTAATAACACTAAAGAGGGGTTGGTCTAAGGAGTGGATTCAGTAATAGCTGAGCTAACTCTGTATTTTAAGGGAAGGCTAAAAGTCAGTCGCGATCGAGTATTTAAGTGAATTGTTCAATGCTCCTGAATTTTTCTTGTCTTTTCAGTCGGATTATTATTTTTCTAACTATCAATTATACGACTTAAAATTACTTTGGAGAAATTATCTATTCAGACATAAGTTAATTTTCTATCTCTCTAAGTGGGGATTCATATTCTAATTTTGGGCTTAAATTAACTACTGGGAAATTAAATATATGTAAATTCCTTTTTTAAGGTTTAAGTTTTTTTTTATTGTTAATCTTCTTTAAACTAATTTTAAATACTTAGATTAAGTTTTCTATGAATATTGTAAAGTCATCTTTTTAATTTCGAAGTTGTTCAATAGATTTTAAGTGTTGTTTAAAGTTCTGATTTTTATTTCTTCACTGAACAACGGGTATTGCGTTTAGGGATTTTTCCCGAAGAAAGAAGTCTTCACCAGTGTCGTTGCAGTTCTTTATATTGGCCGCTGTTTTGGTAAGATAAACATATTATACTAACCCTCTTGAATTTCTAACCAGAAGATTACTCGAAGTCGTTAGAAGAATCTACAACTCTCACAGTGCCTCTGAACTTTAAATTGAAATATTTATCTAGTTTAATAGAATAGGTAATATGAAATACGCTACCATAAATTAATAAGATTAAAATAATTAATTTGCTCGACTGAAGATCTACTATCCTGTAACAGCTTTATTACAAGCTTGACTTGGGATAATGATACAACTCATGGGTTTTATGACTGCTTTATTTTTGACTTAAAATAAGGAGCAGTTTCTTAGGAGACAAAGGTTTTATCATTACTTTAAAAAACAAATTTATTTACCGCCTTAAAACATTTTGAATAATCCAAGTCAGTTTTAGAACCTATTTGATTTATGTTGGTTATATAGAGCAAACTGTTTTAACTAAACTATTTAATGACTCTCTTAAATCATTATTAAAACCATTTTAAAGTTAAGAGCTAAAAGCTTTATTAGATGGCTTTGATGCCAACATTAATTGTTTTTAAAACATTTAGGTCTTGCAGTCCTATTCGCTTTCAAAAAACCCGCTCCTTAAGGTTCTCTTTAAACCAATAGCATTTAATGTACTTCTTGAGAAATTCAGATGAATGGCCAGCCACCAACCACTACAGAAATACTTAGGTTGGAAAAAAACTGGCCATCTAAATACCGGACTTGATGAAATGCCTTGGATTTGATCCAGTTGTTGGTTATGAAGGTAACAAGATCTGCTATGGACCTTTGGTGGCGTAAGCTTTTATTCCTAAATATGATATCCTTGACTCTTTGAAGTTCTGGAACTGCACAACGATTTAACTTGGAACGAAATGAACTGCACTTTCGTATCTTAATTTTTTGTTATTTATATCCTCAAATCAGTTTCTAATTCGACGGGAAATGGCAAATTTTAACACTTCCTGTCAAACCAGAAATTGGTGTGAAAAATAAGTAATTTAAAACTAAGATAGAAAAGTAAAATCCATTTAGTTCCAAGTAAAGCAGTTTGGTAGTTACATGGTTTCAAAAGTCAAAAATGTCAATTGTCAACCTACATTTTATTGGAAACAGTTGAACATAGGCACATGAAATATAACACAAAAGTTTCAAGACAATACAAAAATGCGATAATATACAGGGCACTCTATTTAGAAAACGGATGTTGCCAGCGATAGAAGCGGCAATATCCCACATTTAAAAATATTTTAACAAGAAAGTTTAAGTTCACCTATCCCCAAAGCTAAATTTTTAAAATAATCAATTCATTGGTTGCCCTGGTACTTCTAATAGGCCACTGCGTTTTGGAGCACCTTGTATATACAAAAATTAAGGTTTTGAATTACTCAAGTATCATTAAAATCTGTCAACTAATTTAGAAGATATACTTTTCCAAACTCGAGTCAAGTTTTGCGTAAGTCGTTTCACGTGTCCATCAGTATAGTTATCATACTAATGTGTTACTATCATCCTTATTTTTAAATGTGTTCAGATTATTTGTTGCGTTTAGATTGTTTAGTTGCGAAAAAGCCAAAAAAGATATTTTGTTTATCATCCTTATGGTAAAATATCGTCTGAAACATCATTTTTTAACATTTATACATTTATCGTTGTCTTTGTTTACGGTAGAAATGTAATAACGTTTCATAGAATAATTATTGAAAACCACCTACGCTCAATTCATCACAAGGGACATAGATTCCATAAAATCCTAATTTGTACTCTGCGGGTTTTTGGTCGCATTCTGTTAAATTCCTATTTCACATTTCTACAAATTATTCATTCATTAATTTAGCGCTCAAATTACACTTTTTGATCAATAATTGAACAGCGGTCACAGATTGTGTCAATTTGACCTTTGTCTGGCAAATAACGAGCAATAAAAAAAATCATTCGTACATAATCTCGCCCAAAACCGATATGATTAAAGTGTTACACTCTGTCAGATAGAGTGTGTACTAAATCAATAATTACTTTTTAGGTGTTAAATTAAAACTAATCTGTCAATACGGTTGGGGCTTTTAATTAATATAAATTCATTACATATTCAATTATAAATCGACTTTTGTTAAATTTGGACTTCATTAATTTATTCACTATACATGTATTAAATGTCAAAGCATAAAGCGTTTGTCTGACACATCATCTTTTCAGATATTTACAGAATTTATGAACATACAGCGTGTAACAAAAGTAAGGAGACCCAATTTTCACAAAAGATAAATGTTTGGTGTAGAATAAACGGTGCAAAAATAACCGGTCCCTTCTTCATGGAAATCACATTAACTGGAGAAAAATATTTGAATTTTTTTAAGGACTGAAACTGTCCCAGCTATTGTAGAACTATTTCCGAATAACCGTAAGTTCCTTACTTTACTTGCTGTGTTAAATATTTAAACTTGATTTTTTTAGGTAATGGTGCACCAAATGATGAAATATGGTTTCAGCAGGATGGTGCTCCACCGCATTTTGCTCAAAATGTTCGGAAATATTTAAATATTTTTTTTTGGAAGATAGATTGGACATAGGGGTACAATAGAGTGGCCACCTCGGTCTCCGGACTTGACGCCTCTCGACTACTTTTTGTGGATACACTAAAAACGTGGTTTATAAACTAAGCCCAATGATCCTCGAGGATTTAAAGTAGCGAATAGAAATCGAATGTAGACGAATTGAGGAGGCTAGCATTCTTGTTAATGAATTTAATGTTTTCTCACAGTATTTGGTTTACTCTCAGGAAGTATATTGACAACATTTTAAACACTTTGCTCAGTTTCATTAATTTATTGTTTGTTATATTAGGCATTTCTTTTTTTTATTGTATTATTTCCGTTGTTTTTTAACACCTACGTTTAAAGATAAGACGCTGTTTTCCCTTGCTAGTGTTTTGGTAGCAAGATGAGGAATTATTTCTCTTACCGGTCTGCCAGAACGTACAGCGTATTTTACCTTTCCAGTTCACGAAATGTTTTGTTCATTTTACTTACGGTAGATTTAGTTATTGGATTTCTGGTAGGATATTTGTTATTAAAAATATTACAAACATTCTGCAAGTTTCGCATTCTATCCCCATAACCCAGTATAATTAAAATTTCAATTCTTTGAGTTTCAGTTAAAAGGTTCATTTTTGTAAATCAACAAAACTGTCATTGTCAAACATATCAGGTACCTTTTGGGTGCAGGTATTTCAATAAAAGGTAATACCTTAAATTATGGATTAAATTATTTTTGCAACTGTTGACTTTCATAAAAGTGCTTTTAATAAAGAGTATTGAGAATTTTATACAGATTTCAAAAAAGTGATATAATATAGAGTGTTCCATTAAAAAAATAACTTTCTTTTTATAACAGAAAATAGGTAAACTTGGCAGCAATGCGGAACTCGCCATTGGATCCGGCATAGTTTCATACCTAAGTGTACACATTTTCATTAAATTCAGGTAAGCGGCACCTGATATATTTTTAGTTTCCTTATTTTTTTACACGCTGTATATTAAATAAGCATACAAATAGTAATATACCCAATTTTACATGGTAAAAAGAGATAATTAATTGATAAATTAAACAATGGTTAATCGTAAAACTTTGATTAAAAAAATATCCAAAGTGACATTTAGATGTCAAAGTTTCTGGCATCTATATTATTTTTATGTCTGGCATAACATACTTCTTAACAAAGTTTCTGCATATGGTCTACCAAACGCTAAAACTTTGTACTTGGGTTGTAGCCTAGTTCAGAGATTCAAAATGCTGTTAATTCTTGATAGTGCTAGAAAAAATATAAGTGAAGGCTCACTGGATTCGGAATGACTTCTAGAAAAATGTGCAAACATTTCAAACCCTCGCATAAACAATTACAAGAGTTATTATCAAACCAAGATAAAAAGAGGACTTTAGTTCTTTGCAAATAAGTCGGAATAACACTAACATTTAAGAAATTTAAAAAGATATTCTTAAAGACGAAGAAACTTCCAATAAAAAAGTCCCGACTCCTGAAACTCTAGCTCTATTATTAATATTTTTAATTTAATGTTGAAAATAGGCTCCGCACGGTGGGCGATGCCTCAAAACCGGCCGTAACAAGGAAAAAAATATTTATACACTTAAATATTAATCTAAATATTTAAAAAAAAATGTCGCATTACCTAGACACTTGAAGGAACAATATTTCGCTAAAAAAATGTTTCATAAAATGAGCTTAATGTTAATTAATAAAGATAACAAAAACCACTAAAATTATTTCGCTTCGTGGAGACTTCGTCGTGAGATTATGACATTGCAATATTTTCAATTGGAATAATCTTCTTCTTCTTTAACAGCCTTTCTCTATTCACTCCTAGACATAGGCCTCCCCTTGACATCACCGTCACGGTCCGATCCTTTGCAATATTGTGTCAATTTCTTCCCACTCTCTCTTTTATATCGTCCAGATATCTATTTTGGGTTTTTTCAGTGCTACGTGCATTTTGTCTCGGTATCCACTGTATAATAGGCTTGGTCCATTTATCGTTCTCTTGTCTTTCGACACGACCCACCCAGTTTCATTTCAAAGCAGCTATACGCGCTATGACATCGTTCACGCGCGTTTTTCTTCTTATCTCATAATTTCTTACATGGTCTCTAAGTGTTACACCAAGCATTAATATTTCGATGGACCTTTGGGTGGTGAGAATTTTATTCGCAGCCTTAACAGTTAGTATCATTGTTTCTATACCATAGGTCATGATAGGGAGAATGCATGTATCAAATACTTTAGTCCTCAGGTTAATTGGTATTGTACTGTTTTAAGGGCGACAACTACGGCCTATGTCATTCTAATTCTCCTTATGAACTCCGCTTGTTGGTTTTCTGTCCCCAGTTTAATCACGTGATCTAAGTTTGTATATTCTTTTGCGGTTCGGTTACTTTACCGTCTATATTAGAGAAAAAACGGATAGTGATTTAGCCGGATAATGGATAGCAGATATCCGGCTGGCTCACAAGCCGGATGGCCGGATATCCGGCGGCCGAATATCCGGCAGGACGCAATTTCTTCTGTATTCGTGTTGCCACACGTTTGTTTCCGTCCGCGACGCCGGGGGAATGATACTCGCGGGGGTGGGGACAGCTGGCGGGAGGATACCAGCTCGTATACGCAGTCCAGTCATGGATTTGTTTTAAGTTAGCATTAAAATTTGTTGCGTTTGGGTGTGGGTAACCTGAACTGTTTTTGTATTTGTTTGTATTAGTAAAAGCAAAGACAACCTACGAAAATGTCAACGCGAAATAAAAGATCTCCGATTTGGCAATATTTTGGTGCTAGCAAAAGCAACAACAAGCTTGCTAATTGTTTGTTGTGCCAAAGGCAAATCTCTCCTAAGGGGAAGGAAAACAAGCAGGTATGTATTGTTTCGTTGAGATCTAAAATAGAAAGGCGTTTCAGCCACTTAGGACAAGATCCGAATTATTTAATTGCAAACTTTCTGGATCCGTGCTTTAAGATAGCTTTTTAGAGGTAGTTGAAGCTAAAACAGCTCGGTAGAAAAATTACTTGGGGTCTTCAGAAATGCCCTATGATGATTGTTCTAGCAGTGAATGTGACCCGCCATCTTCGTCACTTGTTAAGAGACGTAAAGGTGATGATTGTACTTGTAAAGCTCATGAAACCTTTTGAGACTATTTTAATAAAATAGCCAACGGAAATAACAGGCAGTGTCAGGATAAAGAGAAAAGCTCGATTTCAAACGAAATTGACTCTTATTTAAAAACAGTACGTATCAATCGTAGTTCCGACCTTTACCTTTCGTGATCAGTCAATTACAAACAATATGCGAATTTGACAAACTTCGCAAGAATCTACTTGTTAACAAAGGACAATGAATTTGATATGTATTTTTAGAGGCGACGTGGATCTCGAGATTTGTTTGAAACATTTTTCTGGACCACCTTTGATACCGAAGATATGGTACCGCAAAATTGACCAAAAAAGTCAACTTCGATGTAACACGGTTGAGGTCGCAATTTAAATTTTTTTCTGACGAAACTTTCTGTGACGATGGTTCTTCCGGTCTTAAAGAACACTATTGTTTTTGGTTAGGTTTCGATTCCGTTTGACGATTTTACGAATCTTTGTCGTTCGAAAAAAGAGTGTTTTGGGGCGGTTATATCTCAAAGTTGATGAGTCCTATCTAAAATATCTAAGGGAACAAAAACCTAACTATATCCCTGTCAGAAAAATGGCGAAAAAATAGAAATTTTTAAGAAAAACTGAAATTTTTCGAAAAAGTCATAAAAAATTTAATTTTTTTAGTCACCTTTTCTTTTTTATATAAAAAGAAGGTATCTGATCAGACAACTAATTACGGCACCGGAAAGTGTTTAAAAAGCTACAGAAAATGGACTATTTAGAGAGGGTCCTGGATTATATACAGGGAGTGCACTAACGAGGTGAAGTTTGCACCAACGTTCCCAAGAATGGGTATATTTGTTAACATTGTCCTGTATTACAAGGAAACTTTTTTTTACGAAACAAGATATTTTTAGGTAGACCGTGCCCAAATTTAGAGTTTATAACTTTAACGGTTAAATTACTGCAATTTTTTAAAGTTTATAATTATATATCGGTCAAAAATCGATAGGTACCGATTCATATACGATGCGAAATGATAGGTGGCTTTGGCCTAGGATGGTAATAAAATTTATAGAGATATTTGACATGTCAGTTGTGATAGAAGTCACGGTTCAGTTTTTGTTTGTTTTTAAAGTAAATATTTCTATGGTATTTTTTATCGCCTCGATTTATGTGTTAAAGAGTTGTTTTCACGATTTGTATTTTAAATTTAGGAGTTTAAGTGTATGTGTTCAGAGAACTCTCTTGTGAGAAAAAAAACTGTATTTTTCAACGAGAATTTGCTTGAGTTATTGAAAAATCGAAAAAAATATTAACGTGGTTTAAGGCATCTGTCCAGGCAGTTTCTGTAAAGTGACCACCATCTCCGTTTGGTTATCAATTTTTTTTTAAAGAAAATTCGAAGTTTTGCAATTAGTAATATCCTAGTATCATATTTTACATATATTTGATAACGGCTTGTATTTTAATTGTATTTTAACAAAATAATGATTATTTATTGTGTTTTGAACCGTTTCTATTTGATTAATATGTGTAAGTCTGAATCAACTCTTCCGAAGAAGTTATCGAATTTTGAAATTCTCATTTTCGGTACTGATTTAGTCAATGTTTGACCTGTACTATTAAATTTTATATATTCATTACCGGAATGGGTAGATTTTCGAGTTTTGTGATGTTTTTATTTTCAATTTTGTGTCTAATGGCTAAATTTTTTTTAAATGAGATTTTTACAGATAAATGTATAGCATATATATCCGTAACCGGATGTATCGGACTAGCGGACGTTTGTTAATCATTATCAGCCGTCAAAGTTATGATAATAGTAAAATAGGATTGAAAATAACTGTGTAGGACTAGACATCTAAGGTCCCGTACAGGACTAATACACGCACCCAGAGTACACAGGGACAACCTGACATATTACTTGTTAGCTCTATACAGCAGCGTTTAAAATGGCGGGCCTCCTCTATAAAAACGCCTTTTGCCCTTACATGCAGAAAAAAATGTATCTATTCA
Source organism: Kuschelorhynchus macadamiae (assembly GCA_030620095.1). Lineage (NCBI taxonomy): Eukaryota > Metazoa > Arthropoda > Insecta > Coleoptera > Curculionidae > Kuschelorhynchus > Kuschelorhynchus macadamiae. The sequence goes on along the minus strand of JAUTXW010002925.1, from coordinate 18,170 downwards.
TCATAATTTACCTTTAGTTAACTTTATATATTGATTAACTGTGTTTGCAATAATGAAACCATCTAAAAATATTGCATTTTCGTTGGTCTGGCACATATTTTATCACTAGGCATTATACCTTTCTTAAATGGAGATTAGCATTGTTTACTTGATTTCAATCCAAATTTGATATTTTTTTACACTATTCGTATCCGGCCGAATATTCACTTACTATCCGGTATCCGGCCGGATAGTAAAACCCGGATACCCGATCGAGACCGAATATCCGTTTCATCTCTAGTTTATATCAATTTGATTTCTGGCATCTGACATTATTTTTGTTTTGTCCACATTCATAGAACATTTTACAATAACTTTTACGAGGGAAGTAAAAAAAAACAGAAAAGAGTTTACATTTGAAGCTATATAATAAAACTAAAATTAAACTGAAAAATTGCAAATAGCTTAAACAAAAAAATGTTGAAAAATAAAAGTAAATTCTTCACTGTGTATATAAAATTTAAATACAATTTATTTAAATAGACTCAACACTTAATTTTCGCAAACCATATGGTAATTAAATGATCTACCTAAAAAATGAAGTTAGGCTATAAAAATTACCATCTATTTGAAAAGTGGAAAGTGTATTTGAAATTCAAATTTCAAACGTTATCAAATGAAAACAATAAATTAGGGTCTTAGATCTGGTAAAAATGTCTATTGTCTTTTCAGTCAAGAACATAATAGTGTAACGAGAAGTTTGTCACTTCAACTCGACTATAAATAGAAAGACTCTATTGTTCTAAACTGGCATATTTTAGAGAGGGTTCGGAGGTCTAACTCAACGTCTGCCACCAACAATGTATCAAGCATAAATACGTGTTGATAAATTTTATCTGTCAGCCTCTAAAATCAGTAGAAAAACATGTGAAATACCCGATTCAAAATTGTTTTTATTGTTACGTTATTTATAATGTACAAACAATTTTAATAATTAAATAAAGGATGTACAAAATGTATTTATTAATATCGTTTGCAGAAAAAACTGCGCTTAATTTTTTTTATAAATCTTTTTAGTTATGTACTTTGTACTGGTTGTAGGATAGCTTATTGAGAGCCTGGAAACATAATTCTATTTAGGACAAGGAACTGTTCAATGAAAAAGAATAAAGGTGGATTTGTTTGCATTCAATTTAAGAAGGTGATCTTTTTGAATTTATCAAATGACGAGTGTAGAAAATCTCAAGAAAAATGGTTTTAACTGAACGACTGCAATAAAATAACCTGGGTCGACTCCATTGTGTAGGGCAGGTAGATAGGGATCGGACTAAGATAGATGTATTTAATGCAAATTTCAGGTTCTAAGGAAAACAAGTAATGATACCCGTATGATATATTTATATTATTTTAATCAAGTGAAAAAAACCTAAATAATACAAAATTCTGTATACTACTGTAATTACATTTATAATGTTACTCTACATCTAGTTCTGCCTCACTATCGCTATCGTGAGGATAAATGAATTATAGTCGGTTAAATTGTATGATCCAAAGTAACATAAGACTTTTCTACAGTAATTAAATGATGCATTATATTTTTCCAACTACCTGGAAATTATTAAAAATTTCAAAATATATATGATCGCATGTGAAGTTCATTTTTTGATATCAATCAACTTATATCAATCAGCCTATTCAAAATATAATAAAGTTTCCAGGGATTGGCTAATTTTGAAGAAAAGGAATGTTAAAAGTTGAAGTTGAAAAACAAGCCTAGAATCACTTCTATCAAGTATCAAATATCAAGTCCGGCGAAGATTTCGGATGTAGTGTTGGTAACCGCAAATTTCGGTGTTGCTCCTGTTGATGACTCTGGTGTGATTTTCTTGTATAAGTTTTGGCGCTAGTTGTACTCGTCTCTTAACTAGTAGACTGTACTGATGAAGTTCTTAAGTCACTTGTTGGGGCAAATTTCAATGTGCTTTAGCGGTTGTCAAAAAAATCTCTTTTTTAATATACAGGGTGTTAAGGGCTGTTTACAAATATTTTAACATAGAATAGTATGAACGATTTTAAACAAAATATTCTTATAAACCATCGGAAAATTGGAAAGGGTTTTCGAGATATTTTTTAATTTTAGAATGTTTAATTTTGGAGAAGGTTTCAACTAGTTCCAAGACAACATGGCAACATTGTTATTTGCTTGGACAATCACCTGTGTTTTGTCAACAAAGAAATATAAAAAAAACCTGTAAGTTTGAAAACTAAACAATTATTTTATTCTGATTATTTTTTTGGAATGTATGAACTAATTTTTTAATAAATTGTGGTTTGTCTATAAAAAAATAGTAAAAACCTGTTATTAAAACTTTTTAGATTAATTATTTGTATAGTTTTTAACTGCGCAACACTAATTAAGTTTGTTAGTTTCCAAAAATTAATAAAGAATGTGGACTTACCAAGCATATTAATTTATAGCACTAGGTAGGTAATTCCCACACTAACAAAAGTATTTTAAAAACATAAAGTAAATGCTGAAAATGACTACCGCAATTATTTAAACACGCACCAAGCCAATTTTCTTGAATAGATTCAAGGACATTAGGTCTTTGTCGAATTTGTTCGCTGCAGCAGAAGTAGGGTTTCTAAGGTCATCTTCATTTTCGATTTCAAATCTATTATACAATAATGTTTTTATAATTTAAAATTCCATCTCTCGTAAAACAACATTCATCGGTTGTTAGTATGTTTAAGGTAAAATTTTCGTGTTCTTGGTTTGTTCGGAGAAACCACCGGCAAAATTCTTTTCTTTGGAGTAAGTCCTTTAAAGTCAAAGCCTGTACTCGCTGCACATGATAAAGGTACGTAAGGTTTTCACGGAGGGTACGATGAATGGTCAAATTAGAAAATCCAACTTGTCGCGAGGTTTCCAGAGGGCTCAAACCAGGGTTTACCTCTACTAGAGCTAAAATATGTTTCCCGGTTTCGGGTATTATTTGCCTTTCAGGCCCCCCGATTAGTTTGACGGACGTTTACACTTCCCATATCGCGAACTCTTTATAAAACCGCCACAAATGTTCTTTTATTAGGACACCTCGTGTTAGGATATCTTTCCCGGTATGTTGGGGACGCCAAATGAGCATTCTCTCCATAAATAAGTAACATGTCTGCATATTCAATATTCGTATACATTTTATCCCGACTACGTATTAAAACGGTATGGAATTGCCTCATATGGCAAAAAATTAAGGTGAAAAAACCAAAAAACAAGACAACTGCAACTGATATGTTTGCGAATTGTTATGTTTGTTGAAGCCTGCTCGTTCCCTAGTGGACAGTGTTGCCGTTTTTAAATAAGCTTTATATAGGGTAAAATAAAATAATATATTCGTTTTTTATTTTTTAAAGTCGTTCAGATATTTTACTAAGAAAAAAATTAATTGTTTTACATAATAAAATTAATAAATGTGTTAACGATGTGCTTAAAAATTAATAAAACAAAATACAACTTTAAGGTCGTTTTTTTTCAAAAATGGTGAAGAATTGACGCTATGTAATTTATGAATTTTTTAATCAAAATTTGTAAAACTTGTTGTTAACGACGTTTATTGAGATTTGATTGAAAATATGTTTCTCGTAAAAATAAATACTACACAATACTCTACAAAAAAATTATCCAGGGACTGAAGAAAAAAGAATGTTTTTATTTAAAAGCTGACAAAGGTTGTTATACTAGACAAAACAGATTATTTTGAAAGAGTAGACGATTTGATTCAAACTGGTCCTTAGGATTTAATTGAGAAAAACCCGTTATCAAAAATGGTAACAGAAGTAAAAAGTACCTTAAAACAGTATAAAAACCTTGTGTCCGATAAATTAAAATTCAAACTAACACATAGTAACCCACAATTATCTAAACTGTATTGCCTTCCCAAAATCCATAAACCTGGGAAGTCCATGAAACCTATTGTTTCAGCTGTTGGATCACCAACGTACAATATTTCAAAATGGTTAGTAGAAGAATTCAGCCAATCAAATATCTCGTACGATAACTTTGAGGTTACTAACTCGTTGAAATTCTTAGATAAAATTAAGAATGTTCACTTAAAAGAAGGTAAAATTTTAATATCTTTTGATGTAAGCTCATTGTTTTGTAGTGTACCCATACCACTAACTTTAGAGTACCTTAAGGAACTATTTGAAATCAATAATTTAAAGGAAGAAATTATTGATGAATATTTGCTTCTGACAAAATTATTTATGAATCAAATTTTTTTCAGTTCGACAATAAATATTATAAACAACTTGAGGGAACTGCGATGGGCAATCACCGTTTCTTGCAAATTTGTTTATGGGTAGATTAGAAACTCAATTCAAAAGAGAACTCAAGTATTTCCCAAGGGTGTGGTATAGATACGTAGACGATATATTTGCTATTTTTGATACTAAAACAGAAAATTTGGACACTTTCTTAGAAACATTAAACAATAAATATCCTTCCATGAAGAATGGGCAATTACCTTTTCTCGACACGTTAGTTATTAGAAATATTGGTAATTTATAATTTGATATTTATAGGAAATTTAGTAATACTGATAGGTATATAACATCCGACTCTTTTCATTGCCGTCAACACAAAATGACAGCATTTCATTTCTTTACTCACAAGTTAGTCAATTTTCCATTAACTAAAGAACGTTTGAACAATGAAATGAATCGGATTAAAAATATAGCTAAAAGTAATGGATATAATGATAATTTTGTACATAAATTAGTAAATAGACATAAACATAAGAAAATGTTAAGATGCCACTACTCTTCAAGCACCTGAGGCTTCTAATAAGTTCATAGTAATCCTATATGATCCCAGATATATGAGAGGTCTAGAAAAAGTATTTAAAAACGTAGGTTTTAGAGTAGCCTACAAAACGGAGAACAGTTTGAAAAATCTCCTTGGAAATACTAAAGACAAAGTCGACTTGAAGGAGAGGAGTGGCATCTATGAAATTAGCTGTAATGACTGCGATCTAAAATATGTTGGGCAAACTAAACGCTCCAAAAACATTCGTTTTAAAGAACATATGGTACATTTAAGATACGGAAGAACAGAAAAGTCAAGCGTTGCCCAACAAGCTTTGGAAAACAATCACCAAATAGGAATAAATAATCTTAAGTTGATTAAAAATGTATCGAATAATAGATTGTTGGATGCATTTGAGAGTATAGAAATAGTTAAATGTGGTAAGAAAGCACTAAATAAAGACAGAGGGCCTACTCCCTATAGTCCCCTCTATTGTTTACTTGACAACGGTGCAGTCGGGTGCAACCAAGTGTGACCACATTTACCTATAAATATTCTCGGTTAGGATAAGTTACTTTAGTTTATATCATCTGCTGATGATGCTAACTTGGTTAGCGAAACGCGCATCCAGAATGTAACAAGTTGTGGTGTAGTGTGGGTAGAACTGTTGTATTTTGAGCTAAATAAGATGTTTAAATAATCAACTTAAAAAAATGTTCTTTTTAATTTGCTTCAAATTTTGCAGAAAAATTACAAATTTAACATGACAAAACAAAATAGCGGTCTTAAAAAGCAGTGCGAAAACTACTTATTCAATTTATTTTAAATTATGTTCAAAAATCAAGTGCTGGCATAGGTAGAGACTGGTAAAATATTTGTTCGAATCCAATATAGTGGAACAAATTGGCGTCCAATCAAAATATTTGAAGACAGAATATTGTAGTGTTACTAAATAACCATGCGCGGAATTAAATTGGGGCACAAATCACTATTTCTAATAAAAAGAAAAAGTCATAACAAGGGAAGTTCCGGGTAAAGGAAATTTCCCGATTTTTAATTATAGTCTTACACAAAAATAAATCGAGGTTTTTACAGAAACGAAAATTTATTTTTCCAAAGGTTCGGGGATGTAAAAGTGGTAAGCTCTAAATTAAGTCCATTGTCACTCAACTTGAATAGTTTGCCTTTTGCACGTCTTTTCACAAGAGATTAGCCATATTATTCATTAGATGAAGGGAAGGAGAACAATGGGGCAACTCCCTTATGGAGTTATAATCTAGATTCCGTTTGGGATATATAAAAAGGTACCTATTGAAGCTAAGCTACGTAAAAGGGCATTCGACGTTTAAACTGTGAAAGCAAGTTTAAAAGATGTGGAGACAAAGATAGAATGTTTTGTGCATTAAATAATAGCAATGTTCTTTTTGTTGTGTTAAAATATGTTACTTAAGTTTTATAAAAGATTGTTTAACATACTAACTATTTTTCTTGTTAACGAACCAAGATATACAGGGTGTTAGAGGTTTGAGTACAAATATTTTAATATATGATAGTATGAACATACAAAATATTCTTATACTGTGGTCCAAATTGAATTGGAACCTTATTTCTTTGACCGATTTTGATGATTTTTGCATAGGTTGAAGCTGCATCATTTCTGAGTTCATGAAAATTTTCCAAGTAATTTTCTATAGAAGATGCGCAAAAATATCATATTTTTCTAAGAGGTTTATCTTAAGGTCGATGCAAAAAACTGGTGTTTAGAATATTTCTAGGATTTCCTGTTAAAATGATTCACTGGTTTTCGGGAAATAAGGCAGCATCTTCAAATTTTTTTTATTTTTACTTCAAGTCGCATGTGAGAGGTACATTTAATCGGCTAAAAAAAACTGTAATTTTGTGTTTTGCTAAAATAGATTACACTAGTTAAAGTCAAGATTGGCATACTCTAAAATTGTAAAAACCTGCAAAAATGAGCAAAAAATGAGAATTAAAAAAATAACAGGTACATTTATTACTAGACTCAACAAACTAAACAATAAGTTATTTATGTAAAAAAAACTAAATAGCATCAATGACGATTTATAAAAACTGATGATGAATATGGCCTCCTTGATTTTCTACATCAGCTTGTGGCTTTTAATAAAATTAAATGGATCCTTAATATCTCTTTTTTTCGGAAAATGATTTGTAGTATAAAAAAAGTTGTTATCTGTAATAGGTTCTTGCGTGAATTTATTTTAAACATTCACGTATTTGACATGTGTGTTACAAAATTCCAACTAAAAATCGAAGGAGCCTTGATTAAGTTTCAAACAAAAGAAAACATATTGACAGTGACTGCTGAAATTTTTTTGGAGGTTTTGAAATGCGATCTGTCTAAGCAGTAATAAAGTATGTTCTTAGTTCACAAGATAAAGTGTTGATGAATTCTGAAACATTTAAATATGGCTATGTTTCCACAAAAAAAATTGAAGGTTAGTACAGGTAGTTATTTTTTAAATCATTGGCGCATAACTAGCGGTTCTGTGCCTGAAGGTGGCAGAAAAAGATCAGCCAAAAGCTTTACTAAAATTGAACGAGTGAGAAATGTTATCCAAGATCCTCCAGCTTGCGTTTTGGTAAGTTGTCGAAAAATATTTAAAACAACAAGTATTTGTGTAACTTCCAAGGAAGAATAATAAAGCATGATTTAGACTTAAAACCTTTTATAAAAGGTTTATGGTCAATAGTTAATGGACAAAGTAAAACAAAAACTTATCGAAATATGTGAAATTTTATTACAGAGATTCAAATGACGGCCCGATATCGAAAAAATATGATTTACAAATGAAAAAATCTTCACTCTACGGCAACTAAAAAAAAAACCAAATAATGTTTTGCCACTGATATGGAAAAAAGAGATATTCCTTTAAATCTTTTTCTGTGTTTTATCGACCTCCTAAAACTAACTTTAACAATTTTATAATAGATTTAGATAACATCTTTTCTTTTTTATACCCTACAGTAGACGATATAATTTGCTTAGGCGATTTTAACATTAACCTATTAAGTTTGGAAAATCCCTTAACTTCTTTTTTTGAAGATTATAACTGCCATCAAATTATAAATGAACCTACCAGGATAACTGCTAATTCAGTTTCTTTGCTTGATGCAATTTTTGTTAGTGACACGTCTTTGGTAAAAGAATCTGGTACAATAGCAACCGATAATATTTCGGATCACAAAATGGTTTATTGTAGCCTTAACTTATATAAAAAATCTGCAGAGCAGGAACTTTTATTCGATACAGATGTTTTAAAAATTTTAATTCTAATAATTTTTTACAAGATATGCGTAACTTACCGTGGGACAATATTTTATATGAGAACAATATTGACAACAAAATCAAGCTACTTAATGAATTTATACTAACACTATTTAATTTCCATGCTCCTATCAAAGAAGCGAGAATTACGAAATCTCGAGCACCTTGGCTTTCTGCTAATCTTAAGATATTTATGAAACAAAGAGATACCGCCCTTCAGAAATTTAAACGGACAAAGAACAATGATGATTGGCTAATCTATAAGCAAATGAGAAATTTTACACTATCCATGGTTAGAAGAAAAAAAAAAGTATATTTAAATACTTTGTGTTCTGAAAAAAACTCCCGTAAAACTTGGACGGCTTTAAAAAATTTTAATATAACCTCTAAAAAAGAATAGGTGTATACCCAAAAATATATCGAACCCGGATGATTTAAATAATTTTTTTGGGGCGTTTTTACAAAATATTTCGAATTGTGATAATAAAATACGTTATTATAACCAAAACAGATATAATAATAATTTAAACTTTACTTTAAATTTGGCAGAAATATCAGATGTTCATAAAATATTAAACAATATCAAGACTAACGCCACAGGAATTGATGAAATATCGCCTTTAATGTTAAAATATTGTAGTCCGTTTATTGACAAACTTATTACACATATAATTAACTGTTCTATAGAATCAAATTACTTTCCGGATCCGTGGAAAATATCAATAGGAAAACCATTATCTAAAGTTGGCAGTCCCAAAAATTTTAATGACCTGAGAATAATAAGTATTTTACCTGCCCTCTCTAAAATGTATGAGAAAGTCTTATATAACCAAGTTTATGAGTTTTGTGTAATAAATAAAATAATTCCTGATAGCCAGTGTGGTTTTAGGAAAAAATTTAGTACTTCTGTAGCCTTAACAAACGTGATTGATGATGTTGTCCGCGCCAGTGATAAAAGACTTAACAGTGGTTTGATATTATTAGACTTTTCTAAGGCGTTTGATACTATCAATCACAAACTTCTTGTTTCCAAGCTAAAATATTATGGTTTCCAGGAGGATTCGTACTTAGTACTTGCCTCTTATCTTTCTTATCGTCACCAGAAGATATTTTCGGATAATAAGTATTCAAAAGAAATTAAAATTAAATCTGGTGTACCTCTAGGCCCATTACTATTTTTGATTTATACTTCCGATATTCTAAAATCTTTAAATTACTGTAAGGTTCAAGCATATGCAGATGATACACAGGTTTATTATTCTTTTGATTATGATGATTTTTTTGAGTCGGAGACCCGGATTAATGAAGATTTAAAAACATTAACAAAACTTGCTGATGAACATAACCTAACACTTAACCCTTCAAAATCATATCTTCTATTATTTGGTAGCAAAAATAAAGTAGAATTTCTTAAAAATAATATTAATATTACCATTAATAACATAAAACTCTCAGTGCTCGATAGTGCAAGAAACTTAGGCGTTATTATTGACAGTGATCTAAGATTTCGAAATCACTTGAAAAAATTAATTCAAAAGTCATACCTAACCTTGAAAATCCTATATAATATTAGACATGTGTTAAGTTTTAATTTAAAAAAAAATGCTTTGCGAGTCGCTAGTTCTCTCAAATTTTAATTATTGTGATTTTTTGTATGGATATTGTTTGGACATGAATGGTAAGTCCCGAATTCAAAGGGTTCAAAACGCCTGTGTTAGATTCATTTTTGGGCTTAGAAAGTTTGACCATATATCTCGATATTACTCAGATTTGAACTGGCTAAGAATGGATTCGCGCAGGCTTCTTCATTTTAGTACTTTTTTAATTAAAATTTTGAATGAACCTGATGCCCCTTCATTTTTACGTGACCGTCTTATTTTCCAGAGTAATGCTCATTCAGTTAATATTCGTCATAGTTATAGATTAACAATGCCTCAACACCAAACTGCCATTTTCCAGCGATCATTTTCTTTTCAAGCGCTTACTTCCTATAATTCATTACCTACTGATTTAATCAACTTGAATCCTAATATGTTTAAGAGTAAATATAAAAAGCATCTACTAGCAACGCAAGGTAATTGAAACATATTTTTTATATGTTGTTCAGTATGTGAGTGTCCATCGGTCCGTCCCTTGTTCCATTGTTTCATTATCTATGTTTAAATAAAATCAAAATGTACCCGTAAGTCTGATAAATATTTTTATTTTTTATATATTTACAGTTTTATACAGTTAGCTGCCATTAAAATTATTAATTAATTATTTATAATTTTTTTCTAAATATATCATTCGTTTTAGAATGGTTCAGTAGAGTAGCTCTTTAAAGCTAGACTGCGCCATGTAGAAACGAAATAATTTGAATTAGAATAATGAACTATTTATATCCATATGTTAATTTCCACCTTCTGTAATATAAAGGCATTATTTATTTATTTATTTATTTTATTTATTTAAATCGGTTGCTTGTTGAAATGATCAATTTTTCGGGATCGCTGATGGTTTGTCTGGGAGTTTCCATAAAGAAACCAAGCGTCATTTTTGTAGATGAGAACATAACTTCTAAAGTTTATCAAGGAGAAATTTTTGTCTCAAATACGATTGTAATAGCTACACATTTCAAGAATAAGCTGCACATCTAACAATACTAATCCAGTAGATTATACAGTGCGGAATGTTTTGGAGAGAATGGTTTATGAAGATGCAGTCATTAACACTGCTCAGGAATTGCTGGCAAAATCTTTGCCAAGACATATTAATAAACTCTATTGGATTATGGCGCAGAAAGTTACAAGCTGCTGTAGAAAACCATGGAGGTTATATTCAACATCAGTTTTTAGAAATCGTCGTTGATGCTATTTTTTTTTAGATAAATAATTTAAAGTTCAGTTTTCTCGAGTCTAACAATAAATCTATTTATTTTTAATTCCCGTTTTTTGCAGTTTTTTTGGAATTTTAGAACATATGTCAATCTTGAATTCAACTAGTATAATCTATTTTAACAAAACAGAGAATTAATTGTACCTCTTGCATGCGACCTGAAATAAAAAAGAAATTTAAAAATAAATAAAATTTTCGAATTGGCGGTTATTTTCCGAAAACCAATGAACCATTTTAACAAGAAATCGCAAACATATTTTAATCATCTGATTTTTGCAACGACCTTAAAATGTACATTTTAGAGATAATGCGAGTTTTTTTTGCGAACCCTGTATGAAAAATTACTTAGAAAATTTTCGTGAACTCGAAACATATCCAAGAGCTATCAAACCAGTTATTAAGATCTAAATAAGGTTTTAACTGAATTTAGACCACAGTGTATACTATCGATAAATTCTAAATGGTTTTCGAAATATTTTATTTTATTTTTTTAGTTTAAAATGTTTAATTTTGGATAAGGTTTTAATTCAGTTCTTGACAACATGGCAACATTGGGGTTTTTTATCTACTTGGGGACATTTCCGGGGGACAATTAAAAAAACTTATTTTACGTTGGTGTGAGAACAAAATCATAAATGCGATAATAAACAGATAAATACTTTTAGTTTAAAGCCTGATATATGTAAATATTTGATTATATATAATTAAATAAGGTTAAACAAATATGTCTAGTTCAAAGTAGTGGTACCTTTTGTTCAAATCTGTGACAGATATCTCCATTTTTTCTATCAAGTTGTTTTCTCTATAAAAATATTTATTATATGAAAGCAAAATTTTCTAAAACAAATTGATTTAGTATATTAATAATTTAAGTAACTTTTTAATATATCACTTAAAAACAAATCCCAAATTTTTTGGGGGATTTTTTCCTTAAAGTTTGCCAATCTGGGAGTTTTTTCTAATCTTATCAGCCATGTTTGGTCAACAAAGAAACATAAAAAACCTGTAGGTTTGCGACAGATTCAATTAATTTACTTTGATTTTTTTTGATATGTATTAATTAAGTATTTAAGAAAAAAGATGGTGGTTTATTAGCATAATACCGGCAAGTTTTAAAAAAAGTAGAAACAATCATGAATTTGAGTTCTCTAAAGCTATCTTCATTTTCAATGTCAACCCTATTATACACCAATGTTTTCATGTACCCCAACTATAAAAATCAAGCAGTTTAAGGCTTGGTGACCTCGGAGGCCATCTAGGTTCTTGGGCATATAAATTTCTTTTTCAAATCACTTCATTACGTGTATTTTCAAGATGGTTAAGATGTACTAATTTCATGTTTCCAATTTATAAGGGTTTCAATTTTGGATTAAGTAACAGAAGGACTCAGAATCTGTAACTGCGGCGTCCAAAGATGCTATAATCGGTGAATTAATCAGATATAATCCACAGTAGTTCCCCTAGAAGATTAACATACTATTCGGAAACCGGATATTCTAAAAGAATAAAGGTTCTTTGTGAAGTTTGAATGCTTAAAAGAGTCAATATGGTTAAGGCTGGTATATTTTTTTTTCAATATGGTTAAGGCTGGTATATTTTTTTTGGTAAGTATTAATTAATTATTTAATAAAAAGATGGTGGTTTGTTAGCATAGTACAGGCGAGTTTAAAAGAAAAGTAGAAACAATTTGTTTTGCCACTCTCATATCTAAATTAATAATTAACTTCAAAAAACTTAATTATATTAAGTTTTTTGTAGTTAATTTAGTTCTCTATAAATTTTTTCATACTAACCCTTATTTTAAAACCAACGGCTTGCTTTTTTGCAACTTTTCTAATCACTGGCCGACAAGATTTTTCTAACACAGGCCAGCTCATTATTTTCACAATGGAAATACCCTCCCAATAATAAAAAAAATATTGGGAAAGCCCTATTACGTACCATTTTTTAATAGCCCAATTAGAACCTTTTATATTGGTAGGTAAACAATTTTATTGTGGAGCCATTTTACAACGGAAAACTTACCTAGACTGGGTTGTTTACAACATTATACATAAAATAAACGTTAAACATCACTCTTCTGTTGAGTTTCGAATTGAGTGGTTCTCTGTGTATCCATAAGCAAATGTATGTGAAGACGAGAATGTTGAGTCAAACGCGCCGAATTTTTCTCCTGACAAATTTTGTTATATTTGTGGAGTATTTCTGGTAAAATCACAAGCGAGGCCATATTCCGAAAATGTAAAAAAGCTTACTTTAAATATTTTAGTGTGTTAATTGGGGATCAAGATACGCGATGGGCTCCCCATGTGTGCTGTGTTAGTTGTAATGTATCATTGGTGCAGTGGATGAAGGGAAAGAGAAAAAGTATGCCGTTTGCAGTTCCAAGGGTATGGCGAGAACCCACCAATCATTCTGACGATTGTCATTTTTGCCTGACAAAGACTGAAGGTTATTCCAAAAAGGAAAAGCACAATATAGAATATCCAAATATGCAATCTGCCATACGACCTGTCCCTCATAATGCAAATTTGCCAGTGCCGATTGCGCCTTTAAATTGACAAGCTATTGATTTGGGAGATAATGGAGATAACGCATCATCAGACAACTCAGAAGAACAGTGCACCGATCCCACTTTTACCACATCTCCCAGTTCCGGCGAGCCACATTTGATTGTTCAAAGTGAATTAAATGATTTAGTACGTGATTTGGGGTTATCTAAGCAACAGTCAGAACTTCTGGGTTCCGTCTTAAGGAATGGAACCTATTGACCAAAGAAACAAAAATTACGAATTTCAGAAAAAGAAATGCTATGTTTTGTGAATTCTACAGTATGGAAAATTCGTTGTGCGCGTGTACTGATATAGACAGCTTAATGCAGGAACCTGATATTGAACATTCTCCACGTGAGTGGCGCTTATTCTTAGACTCATCTAAATATAGCTTAAAAGCTGTGTTATTGCATAATGGAAATTTAAAACCCTCTATATCAGTTGTCCATTCAGTTGCAATGAAAGAAAATTATGAAAATATGCGCACGATTTTGGATAAAATAAACTACAATAGGTATAAATGGCAGATATGTGGGGACTTAAAGGTTATAGCGATTTTAGTGGGACTTCAGGGGGGATTTACAAAATATTGCTGTTTTCTTTGTTTATGGGACAGTCGTGCAATAAATCAGCATTATGTAACAAAAATTTGGCCAGAAAGAAGCGAATTCCAACCGGGATCTCAAAATGTTAAATGTACACCTCTTGTTGATCCCAAAAATGTCCTTTTGCCTCCTCTTCACATGATACTTGGGCTGATGAAAAACTTTGTGAGGGCTTTGAAGAAAGATGGTGATGGATTTAAATACCTAAGATAAGTCCTTCCCCAGTTAAGTGATGCCAAATTAAAAGAAGGCATTTTTATTGGGCCACAAATCAGAAAATTAATGTCAATTTTATGGAAAGCTTACCAGGCAGGAAGTCAGAGCATGGAATTCATTTGTTAATGTAGTAAGAGGATTTTTAGGCAACAACATGGATGAAAATTATGAACAATTAGTTAATGAACTCTTAGATGCCTATAAAGCGCTTGGTGCCAGAATGTCACTAAAAATTCACTTCCTCCATTCCCATTTTTTCCTAAAAATTTGGATGCTGTTAGTGACGAGCAGGGTGAAAGGTTTCACCAAGATATCAGAACAATGGAAATTCGGTACCAAGGACCATGATGGGTGACTACTGTTGGTTTTTGAAGAGAGAAGCTAGGACACCTCATAAGCGGAAAAAATAAAGTTTAATTAGTGTTTTAAGTTAATATTTTTCTCGTTTGCTTTTTTCTTAGATGTATGGTATGTTTAATAGGCGAAAACTGTAAACATAGTCAATAAACAGGGTTAAGAATTTTCTGAAATAATTTTTTCTATAGATATTAAATATCGTAACATTCGATATAGTTCTACAACTCTAACAAGAAAACCCTACGTGCTACAACTTTCTATTTGTCATTTTTGTATTTGGATAGGTCCATTCTATTAGATTATGCTATTTTGATTTGTGTAACAACAAAAAAAATTTTTTTTGTCGGCCAGTGTAATTTTATAATTATTATTAATTAATTTTTCAAGATATTTTATAGTGGGGGTTCTCACAGAATAAAACATTTATGAAAAGGTGAATCCTATTCACAAGTTGCAATCCCACTTTATAACCAAGCTCTTTAATATTTTAGTTGATTAAGCTGAGTACACCAGATCCTCTAGAGAACTTCCTCTTCCATCCTAATTTATTAGAGTTCTATTTTAATGTCCATTTTAATTACCACAGTTAAATCTATTATTTCAAATAACGCTTATGTAAAGTCTAGACGAAATAAGTTTAGTTTATTTCTTTTAAACAAAACGAAAACGACAGTTTTTCTCGTAAACTAAGTAACAGTGAACTTCTTGTTCCCTGCGATTTTAAATATGCTGAGTATCGCCTTAAAATTTTATATCAAATAACTAAATTTTAAAAAACCATGTGCCATACAACAATAAAAAAAATACTTAAACATCAAATAATTTTAGTTACGATTTAAAATAAAGTCAATTGAACAACTAATTAATACAAAATAGCAAAAACGACTATGGTTAGGTGATAAAAGCATGTCAGTAATGTACCCTAACTACTTTTGGATGGTGGAAGTCTACAGGACGATTGCAACAACTTAGGTAACTTTGTAGTCAATATTTACATTTGCTCCAAAACAATGTTATTCTCTTGTACAAAATATTCATGACTTTAATTACTGTGTTTAAACTGTCAGACTTTATTGTGAATTTATTATTAACAAAGGAAGATTTTAGAGTTATGTGTTATTAAAAGTATCTCTGTATATTTTTGCGATTTTTACCGCAAAATTGCTAGAGCAGATTTAACGATAGTTCGGTTTGAATGATTTGTATGTACTGAATTTACATGGACATTTGCTATGCAATTTTAAGTAAATATTGAAATTTTCTTCATCATAACCTTTGCTATAAATTTCTTTTTCAAATCACTTCACTACGTATTTTCTTTTGGTCAAGATTTATAACATAAACTTTTTTTAAATGTGTCAACACAATTTGTGAAACTTTTTTCAATTTATAAGGGTTTCAGTTTTAGATTAAGTAACGTAAGAACTCAGAATCTGTAACTGCGGTGACTAAAGATAAAAACAGGAAATTATTATTCAGAAACCAAATATTCTAAGACGATGAAGTTTCTTTGTAAAGTCTTAATATTTATTATTTAAGTTTTAATGTTGATTTGTGCAAATACCTAAAACATCTCCAACCAAGATATTAATAGAAATTGGTCAATAAAGCATTTGCATGCAAATAACTTGAATACGTAGAATTCAGACGCTCTAGGGAAGAAAGTCTAAACACTTCTCTGAGTGGATAATGTATAATAAACATATAAAAGGAAATAATTTAATTTATAGTAAAAGTAACCTTATTTTGTAAGTTCCAAAATTTATATGAATGGCAAAACTGAATTCTTGCTCAAAAGCATACAAAATCATTCAAATCGAACTAAGGTCACTCGTATTGACTGCAAAAGTATTGTCATCTTTTCGTTTTATATTATTGGTTCGAGACAACCAGAAATGAAAATAATTGTTCATTTAATTATATCCTATCTGAAGTTTATATTAAAATTATAAAGAATATAATGTTGACATTATGTAGTGATTCTATTTTTGGAATTGTGGGATATGAAAATCTAACTTATATAAATATATAAAGTAATTTTTTGCTGTGACTATTATGTTACTTAATAATATGAATAATGTTAGATTTTCACCTAGAAAAACGAATAATAAATACCTTCACAAACTAAGGCCCAAAATCTAGAGATAAAAAAGATATCCATCCACTTTTCATGTTTATTGCTTAAATACATTTTATTGAAATTTCTTTAAGCATCAAGCCATTTTTGGACCTTAGTATTTGATTATCTGTCAAAAAATGATAAAATGATATTTTAATATATGAAATGTTATATAAATTAGCTAGGGCTTGGGAATGTTATCATTTTTGGCAGACCATACACAACAAAAGCTGACATATATACAGGGCTCATGCTTTTAAAATGTTATCATTTTGATTCGAGAATAAATAGTAAACAGCAAATTCGGAACTCTACATGTTACCTGTTATACATGAGAACATCAGGTTTCCATAGTTTGTTCGGCGTAATTCTTAAGTCTTTAACTCCTCCATGTTCAGAATCGTTCCATTTGAGGTTGTAGTCTGTCCATTCCTGAAATAAAATAAATAATTACTGTAGTATCACGTCCTATAGGCCTAACTAACACAAAAAAATTAAATTTTCTACACTTAGATTACGGCAACTTGTCAAGACTTAAGGTAGTGTGGACATTTATAAATCACTTTATAAATTAAAAATTTATATTAGCATGCTTATATAAGGTATACATATTTCAACTTTCAAATCTTTAGATAGCTGAACCTTAAATCAACTTATAATAATAACTCTATAACGACAAATCTAGCGCAATAAAATAAATATGAAACCTTAACACGACAACCTTTTATCGTTAAGCCAAATCCATATATTTCATATCATTATTCTGAAATATGGGACAATAAAAATTCTACGATTTTCTAAAAATGTCTGATCGGAGTTTTTGGAAAAAAAGTTTTCCCCCGTACAGAATTCCACTACGTATGGATGACGTAGCCGATTGTATATGCATATTATTATTTGCTAATAACTTTATACACTCTAATTAATCTATTTTTTTTTAGTTATTACCAAAAAGCTATATATGGATTTACTAAATGTGTTATCTGTGACTAGTGAAATTCTGTACGAGGGAAATTATGTGTAAAAGGAAATTTACCGATTTCTTATTCTTTATTATTATCGAAATTGACAATCAATTTCTCAACAAAATGTTTTGTTCCAAGTCCATCCCGCATGCATGGACTGTTTTCTATTAGTTCTATGTTGTCCTGTAAAAATGTATGTGACAAGTACTGAGTAGGACAACCTTCTGGATGTCGATGAAGGTGTTAGTAGGCAGTCCTATGATTTTCAGGTTTCACTAGTCCACTTGATGATACGATGATCGTATCTTCATATGACACTTATTCAGTCAAAGAAGATCTGCTGCCGCGTCTCGATGGCCAGCTCCATATTTGGCCTTTTTCTCTTGGTATTT
>JAUTXW010002924.1:0-50191 GCA_030620095.1 Kuschelorhynchus macadamiae | reverse complement strand
TTAATAATTTGCTAAAAAAATGTAAATTTGTTAACTTATCGTATAAATATCTCTGTTGAGTTTGCGATTTTACCGAAACAGTTAAAGTTGGCCACTGGTATACCTCTTTATAAAACGGAGAATAGAAATGACTATTCAAACTATAGCCTGTTTAGTCTGTTATCTATTATATCCAAACTTTTTGAAATAAATATTAAAAACTTATCTAAAGAAAAATAACATACTGAATCACTCCATCACGGTTTTACGGGATCACATAGCACTGAAAGTGCTCTATGTGAATTTCAAATGATAATAGTTAATGCTGTTGGCAAAAATCTCTATGTATCAGGCCTGTTTGTGGATTTTTCTCGTGCGTTTGACATGGTTAACTACAACATTCTCTTGTTTAAACCAGAAAGATATGGGATTAGATGACAGGCAGGAAAGCTGCTGAGGTCTGCTGAGTAGACGCATGCAATATGTCCTAGTTAAAGGGGCTTAAAGTAATTCTTTACTAATAGAGCAAGGAGTGCCACAGAGCTCAGTTCTTGGGCCATTGCTCTACCCAATTTATTCTAATAATTTGATTTCTTATTTGGAGCAAACTTGTGGTGGGACAGCTGTGTCATATGTCGATGATACCAATATTGTTGTTGTAAAGAATGATGCTCATTTACATAAAACTACTACTGAGATGGTTTGTAAAAATGCTATACTTTGGTCTCAAAAGAACTGTCTAAATCTTAGCGAATACAAAACTAAGTTTAATGAGTTTTCAAACACTCAAAACCACTTGCACAATTTGCAAATTGACAATAATTGTCTCATAGAATAATCTATGTTCTTTTATCGATACAGTCGCCTATCCTATGGCATAATCAATTGGGGAGCAGTTTTGGACGTGCAAAGAGTGTGTTTATTGCAAAAGTATGCAATTCAAATTATATTTGGACTTTCTTACTTACGGAGACTCTTGCCGCGAATATTTCAAGAAATATAAAATTTTAACTGTTGCAAGAATTTACATTTTAAAAATTTGTATATTTGTTCATCAGAATAAGGACCTCTTCCAATCAAACCGCGCTTTACATACTCATAATACTAGAAATAAAGAATTATTATTGCCTACATCTCATAAGATAACGTTTTTTCAAAAAAACATGATCTATAATGGTTGCAAATTTTTTAACATACTAAGTAATTATGTAAAACAAACTGTTACTTTAATAATTTTTAAAAGTAAACTAAAAAGCCTTTTATTCAAATGAACTACTATATTGTGCAAGAGTTCTTGAGTTAAATATTTTATGCTGTGTCTTGTCTTTTTTTGTAAATTCTTGTATATTGTCTGTAATTTTTATTTTAGAGTTTGAATGTATATATTACTTCATACAAATTAGTTTAATAATTATTGACGTTTTTTCCAATTACTTATGCATTTTGTATGTACACTAGTTAAATTAAAGAAATAAAATTACATTTTTCTAATAAATTAGTTAACTGTCATTAGGTTTTGATACATAATTTTACGTTTAGTTTTAATCCTCATGGATTATTCAGTTCAACAAAGAGTTTTTTACGTAGAAACTTATATAAGAAGTAGCTCAATAGAAGAAGTAAGGCGTAGATTCCATCGTTCAGTTAACAATAGACTCCTATTGCTCCAAACCGTTGACTGTTATTTCACAGATTCACCACCGGCGTGAAAATGGTTCTGTGTAAAATATCTACAGCAACTGTGGATAATCGTTAAACACCATGACGCTTCAGGCTTATAGAAGATGCACTAGTGTCAGAAACGTCGCACAGTCAACAAAGAAGCGTTCATGGGGAACAGCTACCGGAAGAAAACGCACATATTTTTGAGAAATATTTACTTGAACTTTTAGGGATTTTCCATTAGACACGACGTATGCTCCCCATTATTTTCTTTAGGCGGAATTTTTGAGCTATGCTGCGTACAGGCAGATAGACGAACGTAATTGAGAAATAGTATATTAAATACCCAGTAGGGGTAAGAAAAAGTGTCGAGAAATTTATATTGTTAACTAAATCTCGAGATAGTAATGTGTACTATTTTATGTACAACTATACCATTAATCAAAAAATAGGTACAATATTTTATTTTGCAAATGAAAAAATGTAGTAAGAATGCCAAAATGGGTCATTTTCTGTTTTGACGTTTCAATATATACTTTCACCTGTATCAGGGCGACTGGTTGCTATGGCGCAAACCCTCAAACCAGCAAAACATAAACAACCTTTGCCAATTTTGAATTTCTCGTTTATTCTTCCGAATTTGTGTAACAAAGGAAGTCAAAATGTTGTTAGACAATGATGATAATGAGGACTATTTTAACATCGGTACTCCACCAGAATTTAAAGAAGCTGCAGACAGAGTAGAAGCAAGTTTACTTCGAGAGAAAAGTAGAGAGAGCGATATGAAAAGGCATTGAAGGTATAGTCAAAAGTAGTGTTATCGTGCGGGTCATATGATTTATCAACGACAAACTTTTTAAGTTTGTTTTTCTTTTATTACGTGTAATCATATCCTCCGCATAAAATCCGGAAGATGAATTAGATAGACCTATGATATTTTCATATGAAAAAGGGGATAAACATATAAATACCAGCAGTTGCAAAAATCTTTGAGTGATGTCACTTCAAAGTCAGATTGACAAGTCAGTGGCGAAATGGGTAATAGAAAAAAATATTCGGGTTTTTTTGCATCCACAAAAAAATTATATTAAATCTAATAAAATATTACGAAAATGAAAATTCACCGTGCAATATCCAGGAGAGAGTAACAAAAGCTCTGGGAATCGGTATAAGGACTGTGCAGAAAATTGTGCATGAAAAAAAGCATAATTTACTACCGAAGAAGATTAAGAAATGTACACCAAAAAAGCCAAAGACAGAAGACTTAAGTGACAACGTAAAAATGGATGTTCGTAATGCAATTTACGATTTATACACATCAAAAACTTATATAACCCTTCAAGTTTTAAAAGAAGCTTTAAAAAATCGAGGCATATTGAAAATTGGACTAAAATCGTTGTCAAAATTAATAAAAATATTGGGATTTTGATACAAAGAGGACTGTAATCGAAGATTTTTATGCGAGTTGTCACATATAGCAAGTCAGCGTATCCAGTTTTTAAAGAAATAGACGGAACATGTTAATTCAAAATTTAGAAAAGTGGTATTTTTTAGTTTTATTTTTAGACGAGACGAGATATTTTCTAATGGAAGTGATTCGAAATCTTGGCAGGATGAGTCTGTAAAAAGTGTCAAGAGAAAAAAGGGATGTGGGAGGGGAAAACGGCTCATCATTTTGCATGCAGGTTCTTCAACAGGATTTCTTCCAAGTGCAAGTTTACTGTTTACTTCAACATCCAAAAGTATGGACTACGATGAAAATATGAACTTTGAACTGTTTGATAAGTGGTTAAAAGAACAACTGATTCCAAATTTAGATGCTCCATCTTTAATCATTCTGGACAATTCATCTTATCATTTAAGAATATTAAATGAACAGCCTACTTCGTCCTGGAAGAAAAGTGATATTTATGACTGGCTA
The DNA here is from genome assembly GCA_030620095.1 of Kuschelorhynchus macadamiae. Lineage (NCBI taxonomy): Eukaryota > Metazoa > Arthropoda > Insecta > Coleoptera > Curculionidae > Kuschelorhynchus > Kuschelorhynchus macadamiae. Next base: position 46,629 of record JAUTXW010002924.1, on the reverse strand, counting down.
ATAAAACAAAAACAAAATCATTTACCCAATATGCTGAAACTAGAACTTCTTTTAATGACAAAATCTATTAAAAAACCAACAATATATGCCGTAGATGAAATATTACGGGAAAATGGACATGAGGTTTTACGACTGCCACTTAGCTGGGTTAAAATCATATTACGAAAAACACGTGAACGATGGTCTTACATCAGATGAAGTGCAAATTGTTTGGCAAGATTCATTAAATTATATTACGCCGGATTACTGGAAGAAATCTGTGGAACATACGGAGAAATTAATATGCGATTGGTGGAATCGAGAACGAGTTCTAGATGTCGAAATATCACCAATGATCATTGCGCCATTTGAGGACGACTCAGAAGATGAGGACTTTTTAAGTGATGATAATATTTTTTAGTCTATAATATTAAAAAGTTTCTGAAGAATTATATTAGTCTTTGACGTTTATAAATCATAAATTGCATCATGAATATCCATTTTTGAATTGTAACTTAAATCTTTTGCCTTTGGATTTTTTCGTGTACATTGCTTAATCTTTTTCGGAAGTAAATTATGTTTTTTTATCATGCACAAGTTTCTGTACATTCTTTATTACGATTCTCAGAGCTTTTGCCACTGGCTCCTGGATATTAGGCAGTGAATTTTAACTTTTACTTTTTTAGTACATTTGTAGTTTTGTAGGCAATAAATAAATAATATAGAATACTTGTTCCAATCTTAAAGCGTGTTTAAAATAAGTAATTTTTTTATTAATTATAAGACAATATTTGATATATAAAAATCGGTAAAATCCCTTTACCAGAAACTCGGGGCTAACGAAAAATACAGGCTCTATATATAAATCGGGAATTTTTCTTTAACCTTATATTTATATTTGGAAACCTTATTTTCTTGGGCCTAGGTTATCAGTAAAACACAATTTTGCTTCTCACGTCATATAATTTACAAGACAACATGTAATATATATAAATATGTATATATATATATATATATATATATATATATATATATATATATATATATATATATATATTTATATATTTATATATATATATATATATATATATATATATATATATATATATATATTGATAGTATGTTTTCATTCCACTTACACCAACGTCATAACAAGAAAATGATCCTTGTTTGGAACAGGTTATGCATCTCAGCAGACACAATGATCCATTTTAGTCAAACGACGATCGCGATTTCGCTCTTATTAGAGCTCATCAGGCCGCCATAGACTAGCCAGCCCCGTGTAGGGCAAAGGCACAAAATTGAATCACAAAAACATCTACTCCGCTGGCTAATACCACGACCGGCATTGAATTACATTGTGACTCCTGGCTTTCGTTGGGAGTATTAAATGATAGTATATTATATATACATATATATACATACACACAATTTGAAGAAATCGGATAAGTAGTCTTTTAGCCACGCCGCGAACAGACAGACTAACGGACAGGCATACCTACAGACAGACGGATTTGAGAAAACGTGTTTTCCGTCATCTAGGGACCCTTAAACGTAAAGATCTGAAGAAATCTCACGAAGGAAGTAGTAACTAATTATCTTGCGTTTTTAACAAATGTGTATAATATTTTTATAAAATAAATTTTTTTTATCGCGATATAAAAAAAACAAGTTTTCTTTGCACAGGGGTGGCCTGCATTTAAATAAATGACACTGTATAAGTGGTTAAATTTTTAGGTCAAGCGGGGCTCATAATTTTTGGTGATTAATAAAAAAATCTCACTTTCATTAAATAGCTGTACAAACAGAACATTTCCTGATTGTTGCACTGATTCGAACTACCTTCCGACTTTATTAAGGCGCTTGCCATTTTGTGTATTTTTTTTGCCAACCAAAAAATTTTAGCCAAATACATATTTAGCGAATTTTCTTATTTAGTCCCTCGGCATTTAATATATAAAATAATATTAAGCGGCTATCTTAATAATATTGCGTAATACAATAAAAAAAACTATTTTCTTTCTCCCTGTGTATTTGTAAATAGCCCATCGAGATTTAATAGCTCGATAAAAGAATCACAAAACATTTTGGTATTCACTGTGTTTTCTGATTTTATTCATAATGTTGGTGACCTTTGGACCCGCACGGTAAGATCGCATTTCACTATATATGAAATTTGCTGTGCTGAAAAACATCCTAAGAATATCTCGTCGGAGACAGTCTAGATGGCATATTTTAGCAACATCGTAAGGCAGAAGAAGCCTTACATCTTTACCAGACAACCTTCCTATTAAAGTGAAACTTTCTTTTTGATTTCTTTCATTTTCTTGTTGGTTTGACGAAGTGACGAGTAAGGGAAGATGAAAACTACGCGTATTGATTTTTTTGAAAAAAAATTTCCATATCTTAAAGCCGGAACGCCTAGAGGAATGGAAGTCCAGTGCAGTTACTGATTATTATGTGGATGTATCTGTAGCCAACCAAACTAAAACCGCAAGTATATCTTCAGTGACTTTGCCATCGTCCTCTTGCAGCAAACCAAGTTTCTACCTTCTATAGTTGACATTATGGGACTTGACACTAGTCAAAAATTGACATTTTCCAACAGTGAAACCTTAATCAGTGAGATGTATTATCAAGACGGCCCCTTAAGAACATCGATTAAAGGGGATCAGTCAAAATTGGCCATTAATTTTATCAAATTAAATGTTGTAGTAAAATCTTTAATTATTTTTGTTAATTTTCTTGTTTATTCCTGTTGCGTATTTAAAAAAATGTATAATAAATATTTTGCTTAATCAATTGAGACGAGAGATGAGAGAAGAAGAAAAGCGAGCGAAACGAATGAGAGAAATAAGAGAAAATGAGTGAAGGGAAAAGAGTGAAGGAAGTGGGTGAGGGAAATAGAAGAGGGAAGTAAGGGTAGATAATATATATTACTTTCAAAATTTTAAATAAATTGTAAATAACAATTCATTATAATAATAATAATAAACATATTTTTGGCGTCTGGATTCTAGAACATGATCAGTAAAAATTTCGGAAGGCGTTTACTTTCCTTTTACGAGAAAACACTGCATTTTATGTTGCAATAGTCATCGCAACACAGCCACATAAACAAATTAAATACCAAAGAATTGATGAAAACTGACTATTTTTTTTAATTGCCGATCTGAATTATACTCCCAGTTTTATTTCTCCGCTTTATGTGGGCTGGAGTCCATATGTTTAAAATACTTAATGTCCCAACTTCCAGTTTTATTCGGTATTTATAACATTTTAACAGAAAACTTTTACTAATAATAAAATTGATAATTGACATTTATTACGATCGAAATTACTTTTGAAAATGACGACATTTTCCCGCATAAACTTGTCGGTTTGACAAATGCATGTCGGTAACGATTTATAATGTACTTGTGTGAACGTTGAGTTATGTGCCATGTGGAGTCGCATCCTGTGAAGTCATCCATGGTTTACCGTCGATAAATAGTATCAGGTTTTAACACCTTGTTATTTTCCAGAGTGTTATTGTTATTGAAAATGAATAAAATATTATAAATACCCGAACTGAACGCAATGTTTATGCAAAGAGTTCGTTTTTATGACGGTGAAAAGTGTGCCAAATGAAAAATATACGATCAGTGAAATTTATGTAAACAAGAGAAGGTATTTCATCTTTTTCTATAAATCTAAACGGATCCGACTGAAAGCGCTCAGGCGAGTTTTTTTCTGGTACTTTTAAGTAAATATTTTAAAATTGCCATTTATTAGTGACAGAAGCTATTGAGGGTACACATTGTTGGGGAATTTATGAATGTTTATAAAACGTGTAATATATTTCAATATAGTGTTATTACTGGAAATATACATGATTTTTAGGAATTAAAAATTAACCCATAAATTTCTAATTCCAAAATCTGGACAAATAGTATTTAAAATAAATCTTTTTCAAAATAGAAATTAGAGTTTTCATTATTTGCCTTTTTTTTTACCCGACTCTGCATGCAAAGGAAGGTAATATATTTAACAGTCATGTGTTTTTGTATATATGTAAATATATATGTATGTTTGTACCCATTATTTGTTATCTCGCGCCAGATAAGCGCTTGGACCGATTTTCATCAGCGAAGCAACAAAACATTGGTCGATTTCTCGCAATTGTTTCTCCGACATAAAATGATAAAATATTAATTAGTTAGTTAAAAACTACTTACTCGATTGACTTCAAATTTTGTTCAAAAATTACGATGTACATAATAATAATAATAATAATAATAATAATAAACCCTACATAAGATCATCACAGTCACAATCACCAGGAGAATAGTACAACATCTAGCACACAAAAACATTCCAACGGAAGAGCAAAAGAATGCAGGAAAAACAGCCGAGGATGCAAGGTGACAGCGTCATCATGGAACAAACCAGGAAAAATTGTAGAAACCTTCATACTGGTTACATAGATTATAAAAAAGCCTTTGATTCGATACCCCACAGTTGGCTAACCAGAGTACTAGAATTATATAAAGTCAATAAAAACATCAGGCAATTTCTTATGCAAATCATGAGCACGTGGAAAACTAAAATCAATTTGAGAACACAAAAAGAGCACATCGAAACAGAAGAGATCTACATCAGACGAGGTATATTCCAGGGAGATTCACTCAGCGCTTTGTGGTTCTGCCTCTGTCTAAATCCATTCTCAAAAACACTGAATAACACAAACTTCGGATTCCACTTTAAACACCAAAAAAAATAACTTACACAAAATAAACCATCTGTTGTACATGGATGATATAAAATTATACGCAAGTACAAAGACACAGCTAAAGGAACTCCTTAAAATCACAGAAACGTTTACCCTGGACATTAACATGGAATTTGGTATAAGTAAATGCAAGCTACTCCATATCAACAAGGGGCAGTGAAAAGACCACCCTACTATTGAAACAATCAACAATGAAACTATAGATAACATGCTCAAAGATGAAACGTACAGTTACCTACGCTTCCATCAAAGCACCAAAATTAACCACACTCATATCAAATCAGAGCTCAGGACGGAATTTAAAACCAGACTCACAAAACTACCAAAAACAAAACTGAACTCGAGAAATCTAACGAAAGCTTTTAACACCTTAGCCATGCCTATTCTTACGTATTCTTTTGTGTCATTAAATCGTCACACAGACATAGAACAAATGCAACGCATGCAAGGAAAGGCTCACCATCTAGAGAAAGGAAGGAGGGTAGGGAATTATAGATATACAATCGCTAAGTAAAAAAGAAATTTACGAACTCAGAAAGTTCTTCCACAACAAACAAACTAAGCTCTACAAGGCAATAGTGAAGGCAGACAAGAATTATACACCGCTCGACCTGTCACAAACTAGCCACGTAGCAAACGCACACATTCACGGTCAATCACGACTAGAAAAGATGAACACCTGGTCTGAAAAAACACTGCACGCAAGACACAGATACCACATAAAGCAAGGACACATTCATAAAAAGCTCTCATACACGTGGTTATAAGGAGGGCAGCTGTTCCCCGAAACAGAAGGCTTCCTGCTTGTAATCCAGGACAAAGTCATAGCAACCAGAAACTACCAAAAGCACATCATCATGGAGGCAACCATTGAAGACGAGAGGCATAGGAGATGTCACCAGCAGAGGGAAACGATCGATCACATAACCAGTGGAAGTAGAATAATGACCGGAACTGAATACATCACGAGACACAACTCAGCGGCGGAGATCGTTCATCAAGCATTAGCCACAACATACAAACTAACGGAGAACACCAACATCCATACTTGCAAACGAAGACTACAAGCTCTACTGGGACATTGACATCCACACTCATAAAACCATCCCCGCAAACAGACCCGATATCATATTTCAATCCAAAAAAAAAGATCACTTATTTAATTGACATGGCTGTCCCTAACGATGAAAACATCCAAGCGAAATACAGTGAGAAGATCGCCAAATACACCAACTTGGCAATGGAAATAACAAGGCTGTGGAAACAAGAAAGAGTCATCATTATTCCTCTCGTTATATCAGTAACAGGCCTCACCCCAATAACGTTTACACCGCATTTCGCTCAATTAGGACTTAATACAGACATTCACAGGAACATCTAGAAATCGGTCATTTTGAAAACATGTAGCATCGTTAGGTCATTTCTTAATACTGAATAGTTGTTTTTTCTTCCTTTTCCTTTTTTTTTTGTTTTTTTTTTGACAGACTTGGTGTAATTCTCTCAGTATAAAATAAAACCACAGGAATAATGCGAGACAACAGGAAAAAAAATAGACCGACGAAATTGAAAAAACATGTTTTTCGGCCTCTGGGAACCCTGAAACGTAATGATCCGAAAAAATTTCGGAGCTAGATTTTTTCACGATTACAATACCTCCCTTTTACGAGAGAAGTAATAAATATAAACAACATAACCAACAACAACATAGCAGATATCCGATCAATAATAACATAACAAAATCACTAACAGGAATTTTTCTTACGACATTGTATAGTAAACTATTATGAATTATAAAAAAATTGAAACATTCAATTTGCTTTTTATAAGAAACTAGTATAAACATCATAGGTCTATGAGACTTGACACTATTTAGGTCAAAATAGGGCACATCTAAATACTCCCAATGTAAACAAATCGTTACACAACATGCAAATGGATAGCAATTTAAATCTACGGCGATAATGTTGCGACAGGCCCATGTTTGTATTTCATTATATGGGAAAACAGTGATTAGCTGTGACATTACTCCATTTCCCCAGTTAAACAAATACATTACATAAGCCAGTCAAACTAGTAAAAAGCATTCTTCGATGAGTATGGCTTCGGTATGCTTAAAATCGTTAATGAATATCCTCAATCGTCCCATTGTGGAATAAAACAAACTTTACTGAGCATTAATATAAACTGCTCTTAAATAAAGAATGCCGTTTTTTGAGGTAAATTGTCCCATTTTCACATTGAATTTTTCTGCAAAACCTAAAGTCAGTTGAACAAGATTTTTGTACCTTGATTTTTTAAAAAATTATTTAGCCGTCATTTTGTTTCTCCATCTTAAATTGAAACCCATATTATCAGTTCTTTACCTCATACCTCCGGTTATCTGCAGATTAAATGGTTTTCGTTAACGATCCTCTTGTAGTTATTGTATTATTTGGGGTTAGGATTCAGTAAAACAAAAGCCCTTTTTTTAATTGTTGACGTTTTGCAACTTTGTTATTGCATCCTCAGGACAAATAGATTTTATATCCTGCATGAAACCCATAGAGTGCGTTTTTAAATTCACCAGTTTGGTGTGGTGGATTGAAGCAGACTTAACACTGCAGTGGTGGGGCCAAAATCGACCAGTGTTGGGTCCACCGAACATGCAATTTAAAAATAGTTTGGTGCAATGCTGTTTGTTTTAATTTATTTAATTTTATTTCATACTTTTGAGAGTGGAAAATAACGATCTTTATGCGTTAAAACAAACAACAATTAAAGTACATTTAATAAGTTTACTTGTTGAGATCTCCTGAATTTCATCAGATGTTAATTATGTATTATATGAATATATTTTTGTCAATCTGAATGATCTTCAAGTTCAACACTTATAAATTTCATTGTTAAGAATTATACACAACTCAGCGATAAGAAAATATAACAAACTTTTGCCTTTGTTCTGACATTTCTCCCTACCTCTTAACCATACACCAAATCCAATTTTTTGCTAACATTTGAAGTCAATCGGGTAAGTAATATTGAAGCTATGTCGTGAACTGACATATAGACTGACAGACGGACAGATGCAATTGATAAAACCTGAGAGACACTAAAACCTGAAGATATGTCAAACCTAAATGGGTGATTTTTCACCATTACAAAAATTTTATTTGGCCGCAATTTTGTTCCGCCATCTTGAATTAGTAACACAGTTTTACTAGTTGAGATCTATACCACAATTAGTTATGGCACACAATTTGAAATCGATAGATTAAGTAGTTTTTTCAGTCGGAATTTATAAATATTTTATTATACTATTTTGTTCCTCCATCTTGGAGTCGTACCAAAATTTTACCAGTTGGTTCCAACATAATACTTGACGTTTTAACAATTCACTAGGCCGCCATTTTGTTTTAACATAATGGATTTTTTCCAAAATATTACCAAGTCATCCCCATGTGACTCTTAATTTTTGGTCAAAATTTGAATCAGGTTAATTTTTAAGCTATGCCGCCAACTGACAGGCAGACTAACAGACGGACCGACAGAATTGACAAAACATATTTTTTGGCATCTAGGGACGCTAAAACGTAAAGATATGTAAAACCTGAAAGGGTGATTTTTTCACGATTACAAACATTTTATTTGGCCACCATTTTTTTCAGCTATCTTAAATTAGTACCATAATTTTAAAGTTCGGGACACGAAAGAAAACCGGGCGGAGTCAATCGGTTTAGGAAGGTCGGCCAAGATATCTCTTTAAACCAGTGGTATCCCGGCGTTCTTTAAATAATATGGCACTCCTTTTTGACTATACGCACTTCAGATAATTAAAAAATGAAACTATGCTTAATGAACCTTTATCTATATTTGTCTGTTTTCTTTCGTGTACCGCACTTCTAAATCTCTTTTGTGTTGCAAAAACGGCGAACTTTCGAACTTTAAACTGATTTAATTTTGATTTTTCTTGATCGATTTACCTATAAATATATTTTTTCATTCAATTAAATTCAATTTTCATTCAATTATTAATTGCAATATTAGATATTTTTTGACACCCGACAGACAGACAGAAATTTATTCATTTTGAAGTAGTTTATTGACAGCTACTTTATGAACAATTTTACAAAATATATGAAAAAAAAACTAAGCCATTTTTGAGGTTGACGGCTGTAATTCTAATGGTTCGATTCCTTCTAAATCGCTGTCTTTTTCTGAAAATGATGAGGTTTTGTCGTCACTTCTTAAAGATCCCAGTGTGATAACTAAATCATCAATAACCGTTTCAATTTTGCCATCTACTTCCCAGTATTTATCTTCAATAGAACGAACATGTTTAACATATGATTTCCAATTTTCAGCCGATATTGAGTCAATCGCTTTTAATGTTATTTTATTTAAATCTTTAGTGGAAAGTTCACCGATGTTGCGCTCTCGAATATATTTTTTTACTCCTGCCCATGCAAGTTCAATAGGGTTGAGGTCGCACATGTATGGAGGCAGCCTTAAATGTGTATGACCGGGGTAACGTAAAAGACCGTCAATTTTATTCTTTTTTTCTCTAGGCTTGTTGGCTGATATTACTTCACATAATTGATATTTTCTCCATGTTGGATCACATACAAGATTCTTCGATTTAAGCCACGATATCATATAAGTTTTGTAGAGTATTTAGTTGGAACTTTATCTTCTACGTGAGAATGATAAGACGCGTTATCCATTACCACGACTGATTTGGGAGGAATGTTAGGTAGAAGCTTCTCGAGCAACCACTTTTCAAAATTATCTCTATTCATCTGTCCATGATAGTCCCCAGTTGTTAGTCCCGAGCGAAAAACTAAAGCGGCACCTGGAACAAATCCGGCGTCTGAACCAGCATGAACTAAAATAAAGCGACCACTACAGCGGATTCCCTGAACAACACCTGTAACACTTTCACTTTGCTAGCATTTGTTCACTGTCAGATCATTATCTACCCAGGTTTTGTCTAGATATACAATATTGCGTCCTTCTTGCCTGTATTACCTTACAGTTGATAGATATTACACCCGCCAGTGAAAAATATTTGGTCTCCTAACAAGCAATTTTCATTTATTTTGGCACTAAACAAAACCATTTGATGGAAAAAGCCGATTTAAGGGTTTATACCCGTACGGAAAATCTATTTTGTTCTTTACAGTACGAAGTAGGGGTTTGCAGGTCGGAACCTTCTTCAAGTTTATATAAAAATCCACCATCGTCAATTTTATCTTTGTATGATAATCGGGGTCTTTTTTACCAGGAGATTTTAAAGGTAAAGTAGAACATGAGCGATCATTATGGTCTCTTTGAATTTTTCTTACACTACTTTCCGAAACACCAGCATAAAATGCAGCGCGTTCTGTTCGATTTTGAATTGGAATAGTCAAACTATTATTTTCAGCTTCTCTAGTACAGGCCTCTATAACGCTCGCAATAACTTCATGTGCACCACTACGAATTGTTTTTCCTCTTTTGCTCGCTATCGTTACTTTGAAATAATAATTTATATAGAAATGATAACAAATGCTTGAAATGTATAGGCGCCACTGGAAATAGCTAGAACCTTCTAGCCGCAAGTGCATGGAGACTCTAGGCACATCCCAATTACAAGTGGACCAGTGCGAAATTTACTAAATCCTCGATTAATTTTCCGTACCGCTTAGCTGGCGCACTTTATAGGTGCAACGGCATACTATTACAACAAATAAGATAACATAAAATTTATTTGCGTACACAAATTTTACTTTTCCGTTTGCTTAAGTCAAAAGTCAAAGTCAAAAAAACGCTTTATTGTCCAAGAAATTTTTCTTAATGACAAAGCTTTACAATATACTATAATATATAATTTATAGCTAGCTGTAAATTAAAAAATAAGATAAAATTAAAACTAAAATTAAAACTAAAACTAAAATAAAAACTAAAATATAAAATTAACAAAATAGCAAATAATAAATAATAAAATTTATAACACACAAAAAAAATAGTTATAAGACACATATTTCATTTTAAATAAAAAATAACAAAATTAAAGGGTAGAAAAAGTGTGCTACCCATGAAAAGTATCATTGTAAAATTCGTCTATCTTATAATAGGCCTTAATAACTAGTAGCTCGCGAACTTGTTTTTTAAACTGTTTTATATTAATTGATTGTTTAACATAGCTTGGCAGGTGATTATAAAACTTTATACCCTCATAAATAATTGATCTTTTCACGAGACTTGTAGAGGGGATTGGGAGATGTAAATTCAGGTGCTGGCGTGTAAGATATCTAGGGATCCCGACCATAAATCTATCTCTATTAACATATATGAGGCAGACGGTTTCCAGAATATACAAACAAGTAAGAGTTAAGATACCTTGACGAATAAATAACGGCTTACATGAATCACGAGGCTTAGCTTGGCAAATGTATCTGACAGCACGTTTTTGGATAACAAACAGTGCAGAAATAAGATAATGGCTGGCTGCACCCCAAAAAGATATTCCGTAGCGGAGACGTGATTCTATAAGGGCATAATAGACAGTTTTACCAAATACTGTACCCAACTCCTGGACCGCTACTTTTACAGCATAGCAGCCTGAAGACATTTTACTACAAAGACTTATGATATGATCATCAAACCTAAGCTCGTTGTCAATTACTAGGCCTAGAAACTTTGATTTTCGTTGCCTCACAAGCGGAGCATCGCCAATGGACAAGCCATCCAAATCACACTTGAAGCAGACAATGTTAGTTTTATTAACATTTAAGGACAAGAGGTTTGCGTCACACCAAACCTTCACCTTGTCCATGTCGGAGGATATCGAAGATTTTAAGGATTGGATGTCAGTACTGTGCCACAACAGTGTAGTGTCGTCTGCAAACAGTGTCAATTGACCATTGATGATTAAATGTGAAAGATCATTTATATATAAAAGAAAGAGAAGTGGGCCGAGAACGGAACCTTGTGGGACTCCCCACTTGATCTCTAAAGAAGTTGATGATCTCTCACCAAGAAATACACGCTGGTGACGCCCTGTAAGGTAGGATTCAAACCAAGAGAGAGCCACACCCCTAAAGCCATAATGATGTAGCTTCTGCAGCAGAATTCTGTGATTCACGCAGTCGAAAGCTTTGGACAAATCACAGAAGACTGCCGCAGCGTAGCCACCTTCGTTCATACGAGAATACAATCCCTCTAGAAGATTGAACATAGCGTCGTTAGTGCTATTGTTTTTCTGAAACCCAAACTGATCTTTGCAAATGACACTATTGACTTCAAGAAAGGATACCATCCGTGCTTTTACCAGCCTTTCTATTAATTTTGAAAGGGTTGATAAAAGGGAAATAGGACGGAAATTAGACGGTTCATTCAAATCTCCTCCTTTGTGTAGGGGAATTACTTTTGCAGTAGTTAAACAGGGTGAAAAAGTGCCCGCTTCCCAAGATGTATTAATTGCTTGCACAAGCACTTCCAAAGCCGAATCCGGAAGACCCCGAAAAATCCTTGCCGACAAACCATCATCTCCCGAGGTGTTCTTGTTACCAATTGATCTTAGTGTGTTCTTCAGCTCATACAAACAAGTAGGCAGGAAGTAGAAGGAATTCGAAACCGCTACCCCAGATAGGTACGCAATCGGATCTACAGAAGGATTCAATCCTTCCACAAGTTTTTCAGCTATAGAACAGTAAAAATCATTAATAATGTCTGGTGACAACTCAGTTTCAGCAGAGCTCCGAACATTATTTCTGCGTCGAATGTCATTCACAATATACCAGCTCTCCTTTTGTTTATTAGAAGACTCATTCAGGCGACCGGTATAGTAATTCTGCTTGGCTATGGTGATCAACCTACGATAAAGGGTTCGGTACTTGGCAAAGTAGGAATGGAAAAATGGACAATTTGTAAATTTTCTAATAGTATGGAGACACCTGAAATTTTTCGATGATGTTTTAGCCCCTTTGTAAACCAAACATTTTTAGGTTTTCTTCTCAATCTTCGGATAGGAAAGGCAATATTAAAAAACCTAACCACACTTGCATGAAATGCATTGATAGGGTCTTGCGCTGTAAGAGCTATATCCCAAGGATATGCAGAGTACAGCTGATGAAATTTCTCAAAATTTCTCCTGCCAAAAATTCGACCATATCTATGACTAGAATTTAAATTTATGTTACCAAAAGGTGCACAAAAAATGATCGCCTCATGATCAGATAGACCGGGGTTTACGACGGAGCAAGTGATTAAATTACTATTTAAATTAGAGCAGACATAGTCTATAGTAGTCGCCGAAAACTGAGAAATACGTGTAGGTGATTTTACATGCATGCTTAAATCATTTGAGACCAAAATATTACTTAAACCTAATGTAGATATGGAATTGCTATCCTCAAAGTTGATGTTAAAATTACCACACAATATCACTAAAGCAGAATTTGGAATCGCACTCAAAAGCGAATCCAAGCCAGTCAAAAAATCATCCACATTTGATGAGGGAGAGCGATAGATACAAATGACATACAAGTTATGGCTTTTAGAAAAGACAATACTAAATTCTAAAACTGTTTCTACAAGCAGAAAATTAAACCTATCAATCACCTGAAAAGGGACAGTCTCCAAGAATGTCTCACTTGCCAGTATCATACTACCGCCGTGAGCCGAATTGGTTCGACAATAGGATGACAAAACTGAATAATTCGGAGTAGATACAATTTCTCCGTCCTTCAGCCAATGTTCCGTAATAAGAACCAAATCAGGCCTGTTTTGGTCCTCCAAAAATAAAAATAATTCATCCGTTTTATTTCTCAAAGATGGATATTAATTAGGAGCAATGAAACATTCCTAGATCTATCTTCCTGTGTTAGCTCTGAATTAATTGGACAGACCGAGGCTCTAAAAAAGTCTCCTCAATGACCCCAGAATCGGCCATGGGAGTGTTACATATAATTTCTGAACTATCAAAAGTCACAGTCTTAATGAATATCAAGTTCTTATGGCTAGGACTATTACTATTGGTAAAAATATTGGAAATCGAATAACAAAGATCAGACATATTTATCCTAGAACCTTTTTTAGAGTTCACGTCAACAAAGCTGACATGACCCTCTGACATATTATCAGTTTTCCGGCATAAATCGCTTAATTTACAATTATATTTAAAAATTTTACAGTTCAAACTATAATTATTTTTTACATAAGGTACAGAGAATAACAATAAATTGGTAAAAGAACAACAACGAATTATATTTACTAACATTTTAAAAGAAGGATACCTATTATTAATAAAGTCGTTTAAACCTCCAAATAAAAGCACAAAGTCGGAGAAGTTAAAATTCTTAGATAGGGAGGCGATATCACAAGAAACATTGTCTAAACATGCACCAGGTTTCAGGACACTTTTTATATTGGTGAACATACGCTTAGAGGAAAGGTAATTTTGAAGGGGAAAATGTAGATTTTTCCCAACATCATCGCTTAAGATTAGAAGCTTAAATTTCTTACCTTCATCCACTTTCTCCGTCGAGTTATTTATAAGTTTGAACTTGGGAGATATATTTTTAACATTTTTAACATGGGGGCGTACATTGCTTGCACAGGCTCTTCCATTTTTTCATCAGTGACCAGAACCTTATTTGTACTATAAGAAATATCCTTTGAGACGTCCTGTATGTTTTCATTGACCTCTCTCAGTTCGTCGGCAATACTTACACATGACAAATTTGTACAGTTTAGTAGCTGGCTTTGCAACATATTGACTTCGGCAGCATATGAGTTATTTTCTGTCGTTAGAGTTTCGACCGTAATGTCAAAGTGCTTCTTCATCTCACTGAATTCATCAAGTTTACTAAGCAGGTCCCCATTCATCATTTGTAGATCAGTAATATTAGATGAAGCAAGGCTATCAGAAAATGCCGAAATTTCTGTTTGAACTTCCGTATTGGAAAAATATGGCAAACAAGGAACTTCATCAGTTTGTGTAGCAGCCACAACACATTCATTGAAATTTATTTGAGTTCCCAGACTTCTAATTTGCAATTGTGTCTGGGTACTGACTGAAGCAAAAACAATATTATTTCTTTTTAACTTAAGTTCCAGATCGGCAAGTTTTTTACTAAGTAGATTAATCGTGTTTTTAAGATCATCTATTTCTTGTAAGTGTTCGTTTTCAGATTTTGAAGCCTCCTCAAAAAACGAAGCTGAGTTTCTTTCTAGTCGCCGTATATAGGTTGTCTTTGCATCCACTTCAGTTTTTAGACTAGAAATAACTTCTTTCAATTCTTCAATTGCATCCGGATCCCTGTCACTTGCCACTTCAATGCACTTTCGCGAACACCATATTAAGTTGTCTTTAATGGTCACAAATTGTTTACTGGGGCGATGAACTATGAACTAAGACTATGAACCTTTATTTTAAGGACCGCCCGGTTTTCTTTCGTGTCCCGCACTTTACTAGTGGATTTTTATATCACAATTAGTATGACACACAATTTGAAATCAAATCGTTAAGCAGTTTTTCAGGTTAAATTTTTAAATACTACGCCATTTTGTTTTACCATCTTGGATTTGTACCAAAATGCTACCAGTTGATTCTAACATAATACCTGATGTTTTTTGCAAAATGGGATAAGTAGTTTTTTAAAAATAATTTTCTTAAGATTTCACTAGGCCGCCACTTTGAATTTTACGAAAATATCATCCCCATACGACACTTAATTTCTGACCAAAATTTGAAGAATCGGACAAGTATGATCCCAGATATACAAGAGGTCTAGAAAAAGTATTTAAAAACGTAGGTTTTAGAGTAGCCTACAAACGCAGAACAGTTTGAAAAATCTTCTTGGAAACAAAGACAAAGGCGACTTGAAGGAGAGGAGTGGCATCTATATTAGCTGTAATGACTGCGATCTAAAATATGTTCGGCAAACTAAACGTTCCATAAACATTCGTTTTAAAGAACACATGGCACATTTGAGATACGGAAGAACAGAAAAGTCAAGCGTTGCCCAACATGCTTTAGAAAATAATCACCAAATAGGAATAGATAATCTTAAATTGATTAAAAATGTATCTAATAATAGATTATTGGATGCATTTGAGAGTATAGAAATAGTTAAATGTGGTAAGAAAGCACTAAATAAAGACAACGGTGCAGTCGGGCGCAACCAAGTTTGACCAAATTTACCTACAAATAGTCTTGGTTAGGATAAATTACTTTAATTTATATCATCTGCTGATTCTTTTTGACCGGTCTGGGGGAGGGCGGTGGGGGGGGGGTAATTACCTCATTACCCACTCACCGTAAAACCATCCTTGATTGGCCTCGAGCCTTTAGAGTACGAGCCGTCACTGGTGTCACCCATCACTATTCCTAACAAAACAAAAATTCATAACGAGAGAAGTTCTGGTTAAAGGAAATTTACGACTTTTTTTAAACAAACATTTATCAAAAAACAAACATTTATCAAAAAAGAAATAACTTTGTTCTATAGTCACATAGCCCAAAAGCACTTATAACGCAAACAATATTATTCTTTGTTAAATTTTAAATAACAAGATGCTTAATAACTTAAAAAAAATAAAAAGAATAAGTTAGTATTCCGTCCGCTCTAAAGTTAGATATTTAATTTAAGTGCCAACAAAACAACCATCCGTTTTAATTTGAAGAGTAGGAGCCCGAGGAAAATGTGGGTTTATTTATAAATCTTTTTCGGAAATAAGAAGTGGAAACAAATTTCGTTTGTTAGATAAAGAGGCCTAAATTGCAATGAAAAGTTTTAAAATATTATAAAAGGCTTATTTTAAATCTTTGTTGATTATTATATAGATGTTTTATAAAAACTAACTTGACCATCCCAAGTTTTGGGCATTAGCTTTTTTGTTTTTTGCGTTTGTCTTTCAAAATAACTATACGGAATTATATATTTTTAGAGAGCCCACATGATTTATAATAATTATAAAAAATAATATACAGGGTATTCCATTAAAAAAACATATGTTTACTTCATAACTGAAAAACGGATTGTGCAAGAAAAAAATAGACTGCGTCAATGTATTTTACTGAAACAGTTCTGTAACAGTGCGTTTTAACCTCTTTAATGAGTTAAAAGAAAACTGAGATACGAGGGTTGGCCCAAAAGTAATATTTTTCAATTTTACCCTGCGTCTAAAAAACCAAGAGGGCTATGAATTCTGTTAAAGGCATGTTTAGTTTTACAAAAAAGTAACACGCTGTCGCACGTAGGGGTTCGCGAGACCGAGACCGAGACTGAATCAGTCTCGG
This sequence comes from Kuschelorhynchus macadamiae, assembly GCA_030620095.1. Taxonomy (NCBI): domain Eukaryota; kingdom Metazoa; phylum Arthropoda; class Insecta; order Coleoptera; family Curculionidae; genus Kuschelorhynchus; species Kuschelorhynchus macadamiae. The sequence goes on along the minus strand of JAUTXW010002924.1, from coordinate 29,617 downwards.
TCTCAGTCTCGGAAAATGTTTACGGTCTCGGTCTCGGTATCGGTCTTGGAAGTCTCGGTGGTCTCGAAAACAAAATTTTAAAAATAATAATTGTTCGCCGAGATGTTATTTAGACAAAAGTACATGGAAGCCTACGTTCGAAACCCAGAGTTTTTCCAATATTAAAAATTTAATGTAAAAAAACCCAATGTTTGAACATTTCAGTAAAGTAGAAAAAATGTAGGTATATTTATATAAAAAATTATTCCAAAACTCTATAATTCGAAATGATGTTGCCAACAGATGGAATCAGTAAATGAAGATATACGGACAATAATAGGTGTATCAAAATAAATATCACATATCCCTTGTTCTTTGGACATCAACAGAAAGGCTACACATCCCTAGAGTTACTTAAACAACCATCCACAGAACAATAATTATTTGACATTTCGAAAGATATACAAATGCAATAAGATATATTAAATACAAAATAAGGACACACTGTATAATGCTGCCGACCTAATGCAAGCAACGTGTTGGGCATTCTAGGGACAGACGTTATAATTCAATAGGTAGAAAACGATCGATGGCCAAGTAAAGCACCCTTAGGTATTCTGTAATCTTTGCTTTTTTGAACCAAACTTTTATTACTTTGATGCGTATTTACTTTTTTAACCAGGACCGTGCTTAGGGGTCTGCACGTTGTGCTTGCACAAAGGCGGCTATGGTTCATAATACTACTTGTGAATCAACTATTTTTGTTCTTTGGTAAATTAACTATAACATTAACTATTAACATTATCTGAAAATCGCGAATCACTGATTGAACTATTTGAGAATATAATAGAAAATAATGAAACGTGGGACTCAGAAGCAATAAATAGTTCGAGGGGGTTTTTGTACTGTTTAAAACGAGATTTTAATTTTAATTATTTGCTGAAAATATTCCGACAATGTTTTGAATATACTACAAACTAAAACAAATGATATTGCTTTTTGCCTAAAAAAAGTGTATGATTTTAAGTTTATGTTAAGCCAAAAAAGAGATAACTTTGACCTATTTTGGGAAAAAACGATGACGTTAAATGTAGAGCCATAAGCCAAGCGTCTTCGAACAGACAAGGTGGGAGATGTTCAAACATCATACAGACGCCTCTTTTATGAAATAATCGATCAAATTCAGCAACAAATAAACTATAGATTTAACGGTTTAAATGATTTTAAATTCCTCGAGCTCTGCAATTTTGATGCATTTAAAGGAAAAACTTTTCCAAAAGATGCGTTTAAATCTCTTCTTCATTATGGCCAGTTCTTCGACCGAGTGTTACTGCGATCTGAACTAAAAGTGATTTACGAAACTGATGACATTAGCGCAAAAAATAACGCTAAAGAACTAATGCAATTTTTAAAAGACAACGAGCTGGAAGATGCCTATACCGAAGTGTCGAAATTGTGTGAATTAGTATTGACAATATCTGCCACAAATTCATCAGTAGAACGCAATTTTTCAACACTTAAACGTATAAAAAATTTGGTGAGAAATTCAACGGGGCAGGAGAGACTTTCGCATACATCGCTGTTGTCCATTGAAAATAAACTTCTCCAAAATATGTCGGAGCATCGACGTTTTTATGATGACGTCATTGACGAATTTGCAAAAAATGATCAAAGAATCGAATTACATTACAAATAGGTAAGTTTATGAAAATTGCTTCCCTTTCTTAAAATTTCACCGCATGCCCCTAAATTTAAATATACTTGTGAAATTAACTTGGATTTTTAATTTTTTAGGGAATCACAAACTTCAGGTTTGTTGCAATGATATTAAACACGACTTGAAAATTTCGCCAATATTCTTTTTAACAAGATGAAACATTTGTGAAGAAAATATGCTCATTAAAAAACTTTCATTTGAAGTGCAAAATTATAAAATTGTTATTAAATAACTAAAAACACATTAATTGATAAACCTGAAATCTTATACTAAGATAATCGCGGATACCCATTGAAAAAACAAATGAGGGTTAGAAGTAAAAATTATGACAGTTCGGTGGCGTTAATATTTCATTTTATGAACAATTATATTATTACATATTAACTTTATTCGATTTAAAATGCCTCATCCAAGACAATTAACGCTAGACGAGAAGGCAGAATTAGTTTTGATGTGGGGATAATTATAAAACAGTGCGTGACGAAGCAGATATTTTCGATGAACGACATTAAGACAAACAAGTACTCAACTGTACGTAGAATTTTAATAAACTTCAAAAAGACAGGATCTTTAGACTATAAATATAAAAATGAACGTGCCTAAACTGTTTGTACTGAAGAAAATCAATTAGCGGTACTTCAGTCAGTTGTTGAAAACCCTAGAAGATCCACCCAGGAAATTTCTGCTTATACGGCTATTAAATAAAGCTCTGTTAAGAGCACTCTCAAGAAAAACAAGTTTCATGCTTATAGACCAATGTTTATTTGCACGTTTCAAGAACGAGACTATGACATGCGCTATGATTTCTGCATATGGATTCAAGGACAAATAGAAGATCAGCGTGATTTTCATAGACAGAGAATATGTTGGGGGATGCGATATTATCAACGAAAAGTTAATGGGTCCCTTTTTTTTTCGCCGAAACCTAACTGGTGATACCTATTTACAGTTTCTAGGAAACAAAATATCGGATTTTTTGGACAATATAAGTTTACAAGAACGGTATAAATTAAGGTTTGTACATGATGGATGTCCCGCTCATTCTACTAGAAATGTTTCTGAATGGTTAAATGGGAAATTTGGTACTAAATGGTTACGACGAAATACCGATCCACGATGGCCTCCTCGCTCCCCAGACCTTACCCAATTCGATTTTTTTTATGGGAATACTTAAAGCAAAAATTTTATGAGGATCGACCATTTAATAATCTTGAGGAATTTGAAAATTCGATACGTTTCCATCGCAGAAATATCCCAACAAATATCTTGCGATCTACTTTTAGTGAATTTTATGACCGGACAATAAGTGGCATTGAACGAGAAGGTGGGCACACAGAAACGCTTAGATAATTTTATTTTTTTTATGTACTTCCTGAAATGTTTTTCTACTTCATGCTGATTTGTTAATTGTTATGTTATAATAAACATTTTTGGTAAAACTAGTGCTATCACATTCAATTAGATCTCGGTGCGTTGGCTTTTTTGTTAATATTAATTCACATTAATTCACTTTTAACCCTCATTTGTTTTTTCAAGGGTTTCCAGTTTGTCAATTATGTGTAAAGTTCATTAACAAATATTTGAAATGAAAATTTTGCACTTTAAATGAAAGTTTTTTAATGTGCATATTTTCTTCAGAAATGCTTCATCTTGTTAAAAAGAATATTGTCGAAATTTTCAAGTTGCGTTTAATATCGCTGCAACAAACCTGAAGTTTGTGTTTTCTTAAAATACTAAAAATCTAAGTTAATTTCAGAACTATACTTAAATTTGAACGGAGTTATGCGAATCTGATCTGATTTTGATTAAACTATGAAAGTGTTTATGATAATTACCAAAAAAATCAATTCTTCAAAAATGTTTTGATTTTATCCAAGAAAAAATGATTTTCTCAGAAGGCTATGTTTTGGTATCCAGACATAAATTTAATGCTAAACAACTTATCTTAATAACATTTTGCTGCATCTTTCGAAATAAGGGTACTTTACTCTTGCATGATTTTAATATTTTTTGACCTACCCTGTATGCTGTTTGACTTGCAACCATATGTTGCACACTTAAATAATCGCACTGTATATTGGAATTTCACTTGAAACATCAGGTTTGCCGATTTTCGGTCGCCTTTAGTCCGCATTTGTGTCGAAAATGGGATATTCTGTACATATTTATACACATCCTTCGCTTACGTTCGCTAAATGTAGATGTCAAAACAATTATCGAGTCAAACGTACGCTTATTTAACCGTATTCGTGCTATACTGTTTGTTCGTTCGTATCCTCTAAGTCATGCTGCTTACGGATTTAACGCAGCAGAAGTGGAAGCGGATCTTGCAGCCTATGGATCCTACATATCTTCGGAGAGATCGATTCATCTTCAGAGGACCAGAGAATGCCATAAAAACTATTTTACCAGCAATTCTCCCAAAAAAAATTTTTAGAAAACACGACGTGTCCTGAGGAACTAGATTCCTCAAAACTTCCTGTTGTTACTAGTCTTAATATGGTTCTAATTAATATTGCTTCTCTAAGAAATAAAACTGACGAGTTGTACCTATTTCTGGAAGAATTGGAGTTCCCCCAACTTGTTGCAATTACTGAGCACTGGCTGAATCTAAACGAACCCTTTTATATTGAGAGGTATACCACAGTAGCTAGATATGACAGAAAAAACTCAGCTCATGGGGGAACACTGATTCTATCCCTAAATGGAGATTTCATGTCGGTATCTAAATATGATCATTTGTTAGCGGATAGCTCTTTTGAATTCTCTATAGTATATAATCAAAACCTTGATCTTTATGTAATTTGTATTTATAGATCACCAAACTCTGATGTACAATCATTTTTAAATAGCCTGGTAAGTTTGCTAGACAGCCTACCGATTAAAGGTAAAAAAATTCTATGCGGGGACTTTAATATTGACTATGCTACTGTTTGTGCCATCCAGAAATATCTAATTTCTATATTCGACTCTTTCGGTCATTCAATGCATGTATCCTCGCCAACTAGAATTTTAAAAAACTCTTCTTCTATCATCGATTACATGGCGTCTGATTTTTCTCCATCAGAGGTGCAATCACAGGTCTATAACTCAGGTCTTTCCGATCACGAGGCGGTAATTTCCAGGTTTAGTTTACCTATTAGGCCCTTACCAAGATCTCGCCATCGGGGCAGAATTTTCTCGGCCGCAAATTTCTCAGTATTTCACAATATTTGCTTTAACACCAATTGGAATTTTGAATCTGATAATGTCAACACAAACTTCAGAACTTTTTTAAATAAAACTTTAAGTGCTTTTAACAAGGTCTTCCCGCTTAAGAATATCAAACCTAAGCGGCATAAACCGTGGACCACGAAAGGAATACGAATTTCTGCTAAAAATATGCGCTCGCTCTCATATATAAAAAAATTCACCGACTCCTTTCTTATTCTCGACTATATCTCTAATTATAGGAGGATCTACACTACTCTTATTAAGTCAGCAAAAAAATTACACTACCGAAAACGTCTAACAAACTCTAATAACGTTTCAAAAGAAACCTGGTCCATCATCAATAACCTCAGAAACAAATCAAACCCTGTGACTCAGATCTTGTCAGGGGCTAATGATCTAAATGATTATTTTATTAATGTAAGCAAAAATGTTACCTCTAGTATCTCGCCAAGTTTGGACCCTCTTTCGTTTCTCCCTCCTTCAAAAAATTTAGCTGATAGCTTTTTCTTAAGTCCCGTTAGCAACACTGAACTATTAAAGGTAATACATAATATCAAAAGTAAATCTTCGTGTAGCACTGATGGCCTATCAATTAGAATATTCCTGAACTTGCCACTCCCAGTCATAGAGGCCCTTACAACATTAATAAATGAGTCCTTTATAAAAGGTGTATTCCCTGATTGCCTTAAAACAGCTATAATTATTCCACTTCATAAAGGCGGCGAAAAAACTTACTCTTGCAATTATCGCCCAATTGCACTACTACCAGTGCTATCAAAAATCATCGAAAGGCTACTGAAGAACCGTCTTATGCCATTTCTGCTGAAACATCAGATAATATCCCCGGAGCAGTTCGGATTTCTACCCAACAAGTGCACCAGTGACGCCATGTTCACGTTGCTTAGAGGCGTCTACTTATCTCTCAATAACAACCACCCAACTGCCTCAGTTTTTTGTGACTATGCGAAAGCCTTTGATTGTGTTAGTCATGAAATTCTGATAAACAAACTAAATTTTTATGGAATTCGTGGTACTTCTTTAAATTGGTTCAAATCTTATCTTGGAAAAAGGCAACAACTTGTAAGGGCTAATGGTTCCGATTCTGATTGTAAGTTGATTACAAGTGGAGTCCCTCAAGGTTCAGTCTTGGGACCTATTCTTTTTTTGTTATACGTTAATGATATCACGAACCTTAAAATTAATGGAAGAATCTCCCTTTTTGCTGATGACACAAGCATAACATGGAGTGATTTTGATACAACGTCTTTACACTCTAGTATCTCCAAAGACTTGGTTATAATTAAGGCTTGGTCCGATTCCAATATGCTTTGTTTTAACGTCGATAAAACGGTGGCGTTATCTTATAAAGGAACTTTACAACCACTTCAGGTACATAACAGCAATATTGAATACGTAGAGTCGGTTAAATTCCTGGGTTTAAATATAAATAGCAACCTAAAATGGTCTAATCATATTGACACCTTAACTAAAAAACTTTCTACCGCCTGCTTCGCCATTCGATCAGTTTCAAAAGAACTAGACGTTCCTTCTGCCAGACTTACTTATTTCTCTTTATTTGAATCCCACCTCCGCTATGGCCTTCCCTTTTGGGGCTGCTGTACCACCGAGCAATTTCGTAGTATTTTTGTGCTTCAAATTGTTATTTGTTTGGTCTAAATAATAGAGCTCACTGCCAATACTATTTCAAAAAACATGAAATATTAACACTTCCTGCATTATTTATTTTGGAAACGGTATGTTTGCTGAGAAAACATATAAACACCCTCCCAGAAAGGCTACAACATGTATACCCTACCAGAAACTCTAGGCATGATATTTATCTTCCCATTCCTTCCACAGAATTAATAAAAAAATCAATTATTTACAACGCCATAAAACTTTACAATAATCTGCCAGTACATTTAAAATCTATCCCTATGCTTGCACAATTTCGAAAAAACACCAAAGCATACCTCATTGAGAGACCATTTTACAGCGTTAATGATTTTTTTTTTCAGTAAGTAAGTCTCTTTAAATTGTCACTAAACTCGCTTGTTTACTTAAATCTTTTGTGAGTCATGTCCTAACTCGTAGCATAGAATTTTGTAAATCATTATATAGGGAAAAGAACTGTCGAACATTCACTTAAAACTTAATTATTTTTGTTAGGTATTGGATTAAAAACAATTTAATTCTTTTTGTATACTACATTCTACACTAGTTCAATATACCTTCTGTTTAACATCACAATTATTTGTATAACTATAATAACATAGAGTTTAAGGTCGCATAGTTGCAATTTTGATTTCAATGTCATCGAAATTATTCACCTCGTACATGTGTGTTTGTTTACTTTTATAAGGTTATCATGATTCATTTACTGTTTGCAATGTTATGTTATATTCTAACGTGTGTTTTACGATTTGGTAAATTGATAATTTACATTTTTAAAAAAAAGCACTGACCTGTCGAAATTATTTTCGATTAATGTTTTGATATGTCTTATTTTTAGGTATATTTTGCTTTGTCCATAAAATTGTAAAATTTTTTTGCGGGAATAAAGCATACTTTTGTTTGTTTGTTTGTAAGTGAATACGCATCTTAAATGTATTGCTTCCTTACCTTATTTATTTCCTCCGTTAAATGTTGGCTTATATAACACAGAATCACCACACTCTGTAATTTTTATAAAAAAGTTTCACACATTCACAAAATAATTATCTTCACTCTAGTTTTTGTTTTTTTTTTATTTTTCCGATAATAACAACTCGTCCAACCCGTATTTCAAGAAACCAATATCTGTTAATCTCATCCGTGTATATTAATAGAAAACCTATCCAGATTCAGTGTTATTTACGTTCAGACAGATCGATTTAAAGTTAATAAAAATATGATTAATTCGTGTTTGTGATCCCCAAAGTATTTTTGATTCGGTCCAAAGCCAGATTTTGTGTATTTTTAAATTTAATCCAGGCCTAGGTAAATAAAAATCCGATAATATCATTCAAGGTATTTCGTTAATTTTGATCGGAACTAATTAGATATTCCGTCACAATTATTGGAAAATATTTTATAAATCAAGTGAGCCTTTAAACGTTATAATTAAAGCTGGGATTAATATGCGTAAAACAATCGGTAAATTTCCTTTACGCGGAATTTCCTCGTTATCGACCTTTCCTGTTATTAGGAGGAGTAAAGTATGACCAAGTTTAGTTCGGGCTCCATTTTGTTCTATCATATTTGATTCCTACCAATATTTTGCCAGTTTATTTCTCCGTCAGATTTAATTTCTCTGCAAAATAAGCTGAATAAGATTTTTAAAAATTTGGCCGCTATTTTGTTTCGCCATCTTGATTCGTACCAAAACTTTACTAGTCTATCTCTATATGATACTTAAGGCATGCACAAAATTTAAAACTCATCTAATACCTATATCTATAGTTTTTCAGGTTGATTTTTGAAATACTTTATAAGCCCCCATTTTGTTTTGCTATCTTGAATTCATACCAAATGTAACCAGTTAACAGTGTACCACTTGATTATTGTGTAAAATTTGAGATATAGTCGAATGCAGTCTTATCGTGCGGGTGCAAAGGTCACCAATATTATGAATCAAATCAGAAAACACAATGAATACCAAAATGTTGTGTGATTCTGTTATCGAGCTATTAAATCTCGATGGGCTATTAACAAATATACAGGGAGAAAGAAAATAATAAAGTCGAAAGACGGTTCGAATCAGTGGAACAATCAGGATATGTTCTGCTTATACAGCCACTTAATAAAAGTGAGATTTTTTTATCAATCACCAAAAATTATGAGCCCCGGTTGACCTAAAAATCTAACCACTTATACAGTGTCATTTATTTAAATGCGGGCCACCCCTGTGTAAACAAAACTTGTTTTTTTTTTGAATTGTGACAACAAAAAAATTTTATTTTGCAAAAATATTATACACTTTTGTTAAAAACACAAGATACTTAGTTATTACTTCCCTCGTGAGATTTTTTTAGATCTTTAATGCCGGAAAAACATGTTTTCTCAATTCCGTCTGTCTGTAGGTATGTCTGTCCGTCAGTCTATCTGTTCGCGGCATAGCTAAAAAACTACTTATCCGATTTCTTCAAATTTCAGTCTAAAATTAATGCATGCGAAAAATACAGGCTATATATGTTAAATCACTTTCTTGCCAAATTACTTTTTAAAAAAATTATTTTATTACTCAAAAAAATACAAATTAAAATATATACATTTGAACTTGCAAAGAGTAATATTTAACAAAATGAATTCAAGCTAGACTGAACTGTACTGAACTGAACTTTATACAAAGAAAAATAACTATTTATATGTTTCGTTATGCTGACTCAGTGGGAACTGTTTACTTCGTTCTTGAACACTTGGGTCAGGACGTGGGTTCTGCTGATGAAGCTTTCTTGGTATAGACTTGTTTTCGTAAACAAGTAACACCTGCTGTTTATGAGAATAGGATGATCTACGTTGTTGACTGATGTGATACTTCGTTATTGAGATAAGCTTGGCTTTCTGAATAACTGCGTTAGCGGGTGATAGCTGGTCAGTCTGGGAATCAAGGTTAGCATAACTTGTATGATGAAATAGCTGGTGAGAATAGATATAACAACTCCCCCATCAAGATGAAAGTTGGTACGTGGAAGCAACTTTCAAGCTGAATGTTTGTTCAGGTTAAGTTCTATTTCTTTAGATTCTTCTGTTGGTTCACCAACACGTATGTTTGGTCGCCTTTTTGGAAATATTCTTCTCCATTGTACAAAATTTGTTCTGGACCTTGGTGGAGAAGGTGGGTAGTCATCACTATTGGCATTGACGATTCCAATGCTGAGGTTTTTAGGTTTTCTTCTATAACATTTACAAAATATGTACAGGATAATTAGACTGATGATCAGAGTTATGGTCAAGATCGTAAACCAACCGATATGTTTCTTTACGAATGGTTGATTGATTAGTCTGTCCAACTGATCAGAATATTCATTTAATTTATGTTGAGCGATATTTAAGTTTTCTATGTCAATGTCGTGTAACTTAAGAGGCTTCAAGTCTGGTATATGAATCTTCTCAGGATAATGGCTGCAGCAATCATATGGAATTTGGATTGGAACGTTGCTGTAGGTAACATTATCATAAATATTTACACATTTCTTCGCTAGAACTTTGGTGCTACCAATAAATGCACTGCACTCTGGTTGAAGTATGATTGAGTTCGCAAATGTTTAATATTTCTATTTGAGAGGAATAATATTTCAGATCGTAAGAAATATCCAGTATTGATTTTCGAATTTCTATAATATCATTACTGAATGTTTCCTCGTCAATTTTGAGTTTTTGAATAGTTGAATTAAATTCTTTTATTACTGAGGTAGTTACTGAGATTTGATTTTTAAGAAGATTTTCGATTTGATATTCATCATGTGTTATTTTTTCTATACACTCATTAAAACATTCGCCATCGGAGGCATCTAAGTTTCCTGTAATTGCTTTCCAAAATGTTCCTATACCATTAAAAATTCCACGTTTTTCTCTAAGAATATATTTTTTAGCATCTGCCATTATCTCTGTATATTTTTGATTTACAGCTCCTGATATTTGTCTAAGGAGACTAATATGTGTTAATACTTCAGATTTAAATGCTTTCATTCGTGGTACGTCTTCGTTGATATTATTAATAAGGTTTTCTAAAATTCTATCATTATTTACAATTCTATCCTTAATTGGTTCTAAGTCTTTATATACAAGTAATGTCCATTTGTCATTAGAGATTCTTATTTTTGCTTCTTCATGAAAGAAGACTCCTATCGTGTTGTTAATTGGACTTATGGAGTATTGAGACTGGACGACTGATGACAGTCCGAGGATGGTCATTACTAGTAGAAACATCAGACTTCGTCGTGTTCTCTGCAGCAAATTCTACCAGGGGTTTCACTAGGTGTTCCTAATCCGTAGATTGACTGCGAGTTGGTGACGTCTGGTCGTGATTTTCTCTGTTTTTCTTGTTTTTCACAGGTTCTTCTGAACAATGGATTGGGATCCTCCGTCGACAGTTAGAGTGTACAAAGGCTTCGTGTTCTGTTAGACGTTTTCAGATCCTACCGACTGCGCCAGTTTGTTAAATCACTTTCTTGCCAAATTACTTATTAAAAAAATTATTTTATTACTCAAAAAAATACAAATTAAAATATATATTTTTGAACTTGCAAAGAGTAATATTTAACAAAATGAATTCAAGCTAGACTGAACTGTACTGAACTGAACTTTATACAAAGAAAAATAACTATTTATATGTTTCGTTATGCTGACTCAGTGGGAACTGTTTACTTCGTTCTTGAACACTTGGGTCAGGACGTGGGTTCTGCTGATGAAGCTTTCTTGGTATAGACTTGTTTTCGTAAACAAGTAACACCTGCTGTTTATGAGAATAGGATGATCTACGTTGTTGACTGATATGTGATACTTTGTTATTGAGATAAGCTTGGCTTTCTGAATAACTGCATTGGCGGGTGATAGCTGATAGTCTGGGAACCAAGGTTAGCATAACTTGTATGATGAAATAGCTGGTGAGAATAGATATAACATATATATATATATATATATATATATATATATATATATATATATATATATATATAAAGGATTTTGTTTTTGTTTTATTAGCCATAAATATCACTTTTCTTCCAGGATGAAGTAGATTGTTTATTTAAGATTCTTGAATGATAAGATGCATTGTCCAGAATGATTAAAGATGAAGCATTTAAATTTGGAATCAGTTGTTTTTTTAACCACTTTTCAAACAGTTCACAGTTCATATTACCATGTTAGTTCATACTTTTGGATGTTGAAGAAAACAGTAAACTTGCACCTGGGAGAAATCCGGTTGATGAAACTGCATGCAAAATGATGAACCGTTTTTCCGTCCTACATCCTTTTTTTCTCTCGACACTTTTTGCAAACTCGTCCTGCCAAGATTTCGAACCACTTCCATTAGAAAATATCAAAGTCTCGTCTAAAAATACCACTTTTCTAAATTGTGATTAAAATTTTGCGTGTATTTCTTTAAAAACTGGATACGCTGACTTGCTATATGTAGCAACTCGCATAAAAGCTTCGATTACAGTTCTTTTTATACCGAAAACCCAACATTTTTATTAATTTTGACAACGATTTTAGTTCAATTTCCAATATGCCTCTATTTTTTGAAGCTTCTTTTAAAACTTGAAGGGTTATATTAGTTTTTGATGTGTATAAATCGTAAATTGCATCACGAACATCCATTTTTACATTGTCACTTAAGCCTTCTGTCGTTGGCTTTTTTCGTGTACATTTCTTTATCTACTTCGGTAGTAAATTATGCTTTATTTCATGCACAATTTTCTGCACAGTTCTTATAGCGATTCCCAGAGCTTGTGCTACTGTCTCCTGGATATTGGCCATTGAATTTTCATTTTCGAAATATTTTATTAGATTTAATACCATTTTGTTTTGCTTGTGGATTCAAAAAACCCGAAAATTGTTTTCTGTTACTCATTTTGTCACTGACTTGTCAATTTGACTTTGATGTGACATCGCTCAAAGATTTTTGCAACTGCTGGTATTTATATTATATGTTTATCCTCTTTTTTCATACGAAAATATCATAGGTCTATCTAATTCATCTTCCGGATTTTACGCGGAGGATATGATTACACGTAATAAAAGAAAAACTTAAAAAGTTTGTCGTTGATAAATCGCACGATAACACTGCTTTTGACTATAAATTGGATAATTAGTTTTTACTAAGAACTTTTTTAACGTTTCACTAGGCCGCCATCTTGTTCCGGCATATTGAATTTTTACCAAAATATTACCAGTTTATCCCCATGTTAACCTTAATTGTTTACTAAAATTTGAGGTCAATTCGGTGATTAGTTTTTAAGCTATGCGGCCAACTGACCGGCGGAATTGAAAAATAGTTATTTATTATACAAGGAAAAAAAGTATTAGATTTTAATTCGAAGTTGTGTTGACAAAAAACCGAGAGTTAAAATCTAATATTTTTCCCGTGTATAATCAACTATTTTTTCTGTGACGAGAAAATCGATGATTTAATATTAAAGATAGTTGAATGAAGTCAGAAAATCAATGTGAAATTTGAAATTTTAAACTGGTAGGCTGTTGTACGACAATCAGAATTGAAGGAAACCTTAAATGTAATCAAATATCTGTCAATTTATTAATATGATTTGATTTAAAAATTGCGAACTTAGTGTTTGTTTAGTAGTTATTATGAATAATATAAAGTTAAATAATGTCTGATTCCGAGTTTTCTCTGGCTCCACCTGAGTTACTAACTAACTAACACGGCAGAAAAAAATTTAATTTCAACACAAGAAAATTCGACTGTTGTACCGAATAGTTCAAGGAACATGTCATTCATGCAGGAAACATTTCATAAATTTACTTTTGATATAAAAGAAATGTACCCTTTGTATAATAAAATATTCTAAAATTAAATATCTAACTTTACTTACGTGTATATATATCCGCTCTCATTTTTTCCCCGGGAAAAACTAATTTCATAAAAAGTAATATTTTGGTGTATTGTTTGTTACCTGTCAACAGGGGCCAAATGTCAAACTTTTTTCCCGTTCACAGAAAAAAAACATATTTTTTGGCCTTCCCCATTCCATGATCTGATATTTTGTCAATGGATGTCAATAGTTTGTTAAACTTTCACATGGTTCACCATGTGAAAAGTCAATATGCACTAGTCAATATACACTAAATCGACAATGGTTCAGTTATTTAGGAAGAAGAAAGAGAAGCAAATTATTTCCACGAAAAAAGAGCCGTAAGCTGCCAAAAATAAATTTGCAAAAAATCAAAACTTATTTATGAACTTTAGAAATCGATATTTTGCATAGTATGTTAAGAGCAAAGCAACCCATTGTTATTTGTAATTGCTCTAGGTACCTCAAAATTGCGCTTATGTTCTATAATAGCTCGAGAACTGTCAGTTCGGCTTCCAGCTTTTTTGCGCTTTTTTTTACTACTGCTACACTTTCAATCCTCTATCACGATACAAGATAAATAGATCATTTTGTTACGCGAATGAGGAACAAGGCAGAACAAAACCCCGGGCGCTTTTTAAAAAGAGTTTTCTAGAATCTTCCCTTTTTCCCGTTTTACGTAACGTTCTTTATTGCTTTTCAGATTGCTTTACGCGTGATGTTTTACATCAGGCTATTATGTAAATACGTATAAACAAGATGATTTTCACAGTGGAGGAGTAAGATTAATTTTGAGCTCCGGAGCAACAATATTTGAGGTCATCATCCTTTAAAAAAGTTCCCTTTTTTAAAGGATCACCGTTTTTCTATGGAAAAAAAGCATGACAATAATAATAATAATAATAGTTTTACTTCTACAATTTAACTAGTGTACATTTAATATAAATAAGTAATTGGAGAAAACGTCAAACCAATATTTTTTAAACTAATTTGTATAAAGTAATATATACATGTCAAACTCTAAAATAAAAATAACAAATAATATACAAGAACATACAAAAAAACAAGATACTGTTAAAATTGAATAAAAGTATAATAAAATATTAAAGATTGATTTTAATATTATTAAAGATTAAAGGGTTAAAGGGAGAACTGTTAAACCGTTATCGATCTGGTGGTATTTGGTGGTACTCTTCGGTTTTCCAAGGTCTATAGGGCTGGGCTGCCGTCGGCTTACTAGATAACTAGTGATCGGTAGTGTGAGTCGGGGTAAAAATAGAAGAAGTATGCGCCACTATCCTTAATATTGAAAAATATATTTACGAAAACTTACCGTTATAGCCTTGTTTATACATAGATTATAGCCCCACTTATTTCATATAAAATTTAATAAATGAGATTAAAGACATATTGTAAAACATGCTACAAATTAAAATTCGTATATTTACAGAATAGCTCATCTCTATTAGAGAGGATTTTATTGATTCATAGATGGCGCTCCGAGTTTTCCCTTAAAATTCCAATTGTGTCTAAATCATAAGTAAATACAACAGATCGTAAATTTCATAAGTCTCTTTAATTTTGGGTGTAGCTAGTAATGTTCTTTCATATAAGTTTTGGTATAAATATAAATTACATAATTTGGGTTGTTGTTCTTGATTATGTATAAATCTCATTTAAGTGGAGTGTTGGGGAATTTCGTTTTTATAGTTTCAAAGCAAAAATACAGTCGGTAATACAGAATTCTGGATGTCATTCCTGAACGGTTGAAAATTCAGCGGATAAGACAGCTGACTGAAGGGTTAGGTTACTTCCGATATACTTTTGTCACTGGGTAGACCTTTTATAGCCCATCATTCCATTTTTATGGAAATCTTTAATCATCCTTTGATGAAAATAAATGGAAGGAAGTGAAATAACATCGTTAGGGTGAGTTTTTAGTAAAATTCCCATTTTCACTAGTATTTTTCTATTTTTGACAAATTCATGTTTCGTAACATCATCTTCATTTGTATTTGATTCTAAAGTCCTTTTTTTGGTCTCCTTTTTAGGCAACCCAGTTTTATTAACCTGCAGTTTTATTAAACTCCAGTTTAATGTTTTATTAAACACCAGTTTTATTCATTTTAAACTGCTTATGAACTACATTATTAGATGTGGTGTTAGAAACAGTTTGTTAGTTACTAGCCGCTTTTGGGCTAATTTTAATTTTGCTAGCCACTTGTTGAGCAAGGGCATTATATAGTCAAGAAACCCAAGTTTGGAGAACTACATGGAGTATTGGAAATTAATAATCATCCATTTTACCCTCTAGAGTTCAAGGACCTCAAAGAACAACCCCAGGAGGATATTACTAAAAGTTAAGTTTTTACATAAATACATTTTTAAAAAGCTAAACGCACAATTGGCGTAATTTTTAGATATATTTTATTTAAAAGAGCAGCGCAACCTATAGTGTAAATAATTGTACCGAGTGGCCAACTAAGAATGGACGCCGGCCATAACTCGTTAACCGTTAATCATATAACTTGGGGGAAAAATAATTATTAGCTAAATCGACTAAGAGAAATCGCTGGAAAATATTTTGAAGTTCCGCATATGGCCGCTAGGGGGCGCAACTGTTATGGTCAATCAGAAAAAGGGCTGTTTCTTAAAAAATATTCATGTAAAGGTATATTATAAATACTGCCATCGTAAAGAGTAGAAAAATTTTGATTTTTTTGTTAAGGATATTTTGCTCTATCTCGTAAAATGTAGTGGTGGGGGAAGGTCAAACATGTTTTTATTTAAATGTCAATAACTCCGTTATAAGTCAACGGAATTGAACAAACTAGGTCTCGTTTAAAAGAGCCCATCTTAACTAATAATCTGATGTAAAAAAAAATCCGATTTGATTTCGCCGTGGTAACTAGAGGGCGCTGATTGACATCACAACAATTATTACGCATTATTTTGAAAATTTTAAATAGCACGCTATATCTCTTTTAACACAATTTAATAGAGGAGGAAATTCTCAATAAGTCAGTGCAAATTTCAGCTTCCTAACTTTTTTCAAACCGGAAATATAAATAAAACAAATATTAGGGCGCTGGGTACGCAACATCTCCCTAATCTGTATGGACATAGCCTACATCACAATAATTCAGTAATAATACCACAGATAATATTCAACGCAAATCGCTAAAAATTATACTAATGTTCTGAAATAACCACCAGGTGGCGCAGTAGGAGTCAATAAGTGCAATATTAAATTTTCATTATAATGGGAAATGAAAGCCATTTAAATGGAACGTGTGAAAGAAACCATAATAAAAATACAATTCAATTAATGCCGCCCTAAATGTTCAAATTGTCGGCCATCGTTTTCGATGCACTTAAGCATCCTATCTCGCGTGGATAAAACTGCAGCCTCCAGTTCAGCAACTGAAATAGTATTTATACAGTCTCTTATTCGCTGAATCATATTTTCCCGTGTAGTGGGTCTGGTGGCAAAAACTAAATCTTTCACTCGACCCCATAAATAAAAATCTAAACACGTTAGGTCCTAAACACGTGTGACCTAGCTGGCCATGGAAGGGTGCCGCCTCGCCCTATCCATCGGCCAGGATAGTGGGCATCTAAAAATTCCCGAACGTTGACGGCGAAGTGCGCTGGATAGCCATCGTGCTGGTATACCAATCGTTGTCGGACGTTCAGAGGTACGTCCTCCAACAAAATCGGCAATTCCTCCCTTAAAAATCTTAGATATCTCTCACCATTTAATTGATTATCGAAAAAAAATGGTCCGATAATTCGTCCGCCTAAAATCCCTGCCCAACAATTTACAGACCAACGGCCTTGGTGCTGGACTTCGCGCATCCAATGTGGATTTGTTCTGGACCAATAATGTGTATTGTGAAGATTGACACGTCCATCGCTCTGGAAGGTAGCCTCATCGGTCCACAATATTCGCCTCAGAAATTGCCGATCTTCCCTCATTACACCCAAAAGCCAGTGACAATGGTTTAGTCTGTGATCAAAATCTGCAGCAGTCAATTCCTGATGCAATATTTAATTGATGTTCCAGGAAATTATTGGTTTTTTAGGCTTAAAGACCTATGTGACATCAGAATCACGTGACTTTTGTTAAAAAATATGTCCAGTTTATATTTGCAATGTCGTTGCTTACCTGTGCTCTTTGAGTATATTTTGAACAGTGGTTCGCGTTACTCCTAGGTCTAGCGCAATAATTCGAGTACTTAGTTGAGGATTAAACTCGATATACGCTAGCACATTAATTACATTCTCTTCGGTGCGTCCTCTGCGTTGTCTGCGGTATACGGGAATATGCACGTTTCCAGTGGTTCGCAAACGTTGGATCACTCGAAGAAAAACCTTTTTACTTGGGTGGCGTCTCTGCGGATATTCCTGCGCATATACTCTTGCAGCAACCGTAGCATTTCTCAAACATTCAAAATAAACACCTATCATGTCGAATAGTTCTTGAATAGTTCAAAAACGCGAAATGATAGCAATACTATTAGGAAATTCAAGAACGATAAATAGCAACTAAAAGGCACTGACAAGAAACTATTGTTTATTTTTTGACGTATTACTTTCAATTTTGTTTTCACAGCCTACTATTTTTTTGCTTGATGTAGCAGAAAATTGCTAAGGAATTATTATTTATCTATGTTTTTAGTTTATTGTTATTCTTGTGCATAAATTGTCGATTTTAAGAAAGACGGAGATTTGCAACGGTTGAATATATTAGGATTTTTCTTATTTATTACCTTATAATATCTAACTTACTCAAAATAGAGTAAACTACAAAAAAATATAGAGAAAAGTAAAATTGCGAGTAAAACTATGCTTATTAACGTCTACTGCGCCACCTGGTGGTTATTTCAGAACATTAGTATAATTTTTAGGGATTTGCGTTGAATATTATCTGTGGTATTATTACTGAATTATTGTGGTGTAGGCTATGTCCATACAGATTAGGGAGATGTTGCGTACCCAGCGCCCTAATATTTGTTTTATTTATATTTCCGGTTTGAAAAAAGTTAGGAAGCTGAAATTTGCACTGACTTATTGAGAATTCCCTCCTCTATTAAATTGTGTTAAAAGAGATATAGCGTGCTATTTAAAATTTTCAAAATAATGCGTAATAATTGTTGTGATGTCAATCAGCGCCCTCTAGTTACCACGGCAAAATCAAATCGGATTTTTTTTTTACATCAGATTATTAGTTAAGATGGGCTCTTTTAAACGAGACCTAGTTTGTTCAATTCCGTTGACTTATAACGGAGTTATTGACATTTAAATAAAAACATGTTTGACCTTCCCCCACCACTACATTTTACGAGATAGAGCAAAATATCCTTAACAAAAAAATCAAAATTTTTCTACTCTTTACGATGGCAGTATTTATAATATACCTTTACATGAATATTTTTTAAGAAACAGCCCTTTTTCTGATTGACCATAACAGTTGCGCCCCCTAGCGGCCATATGCGGAACTTCAAAATATTTTCCAGCGATTTCTCTTAGTCGATTTAGCTAATAATTTTTTTTCCCCCAAATTATATGATTAACGGTTAGCGAGTTATGGCCGGCGTCCATTCTTAGTTGGCCACCCCGTACAATTATAAAAGGGTATTTTACAATTATCTAACTTTTGATTAAAGTTTAATGCAGTTGTACTATATTAAATATCTTTAACATCTGATTTTAGAGTTTTATTAAATATTTCAGACTGTATCATATTTAGGGCTATTCATGGGACCTTAGTTGTCAGTTGAATCCAGTAAGTTTTTTTAATAGACCATGAATGGCGCCCAGATTATAACACTTTAGTGATCTGGATTAACTGACATGTAATTGCTAACAACACATAAAGGAAAAAGGGTAAGAAAAAGAACCACCGCTATAAGTAGCCACGACAAAGAGCAGCTGAGGCATACATCTTTTTCTAGGTCTAATTTTAACATCAACAAGAAAGATGTCATAATATTAATAATTATTACCTTCTCTTACGACTATTTCCTGAGTATGAACAAAAGAAAGAGAGAGAGAGCTGTCTATAAAATATAGGAAGAAGTCGTAAGACGTGACGTAACCTAACCTAGGATTTTTCAAATAATTTTGCATATATTTGCAAATTTTTATGTATTTAATAATAAGTGGTTCGAGAGAAAGATCATCAAAATTTAACTATATTAAGTATCTCAGAAAGAAAGTAGTGTGGGTTTTACACCAATTTAACTTAATCAAAAGGCTACAAAACATACATCATTCAAGTTTTAAGTACAATACTTGTCAGTGATTCAATTACTTTCGAAATAGGCCTATTTAACCAAGTTTACAAATAAATGTGCAAATTCATAAACCAACAGTGCGGTGTACTGAGTGCTATTCGTTAAAAGTTAAAAACTAGTTAAAGTTCATTATATATTAATTCTATTATCAAATTGGAATTGGCTCTATTTGGCACATAATAACACTAACAGGCAGTCAAGTATGTTTCCAAGACAACACACACAGATCAAACCTGAAGTTGATTATATTTGATACGTGGAAGAGTCTATCGAGGATCTCACAACAGCATCGAGGATGTACATATGGTTTGCAGGCCTAGTTTCATACAGCTTGACACATGACTCCTAAGGGACTGCAAGCAAGCTTCAGAGTGAGTGTGCTACTGCTAAATTTCATCAGCACACAAGAACATTGGACCAAAACACCAAATAAAAAAAAGGTCTACAAGGAAAAAATCAAGCAATAGAAGAAAGTTGAAGAAACCAAGGTAGGTAAATTATACATTTTAGTTTTAATAATAAATATTTGTAAGAGAATGATAAATATGAGACTTACCAATGATATATTGGCTTTTTCAAAGAGTCAAGAACATGTGACTTGAAACGAAAAATGGGTTTCTTCTACTAAAATTCTAATTTTAACTCAGCTAGCATAGCTATAGGACACTTAAACATTAAGTCACCCAAAATAATTAGAATGGACCCATTTTTCAAAGAAAAATCGGCAAAATAGCCCTAAAGACAACCAAAAGTTCCAGAACATGGTCTGCATTTTTTTTAACTCCTGTCACTTTTTCTTTATCCTGTTGGAGAGAAACCTAGAGATTTCTAATACAGCCCTGATGTTGGTACTACTAATTGTCAATGAAGTTGACAGATATTTCAAAATTAATTTAAATTTAGATAAATTTTATCTTTGTTTTGAGATAATTAGGATATACCAAAATGTTAGTTAAAATTACAATGGTAAGTTTCAAAATGAAGATTTTTGATCATATCAATTTTCTTTACTCTGATTTCCTATTTTCCTAATTTCTAACCCTATTGTTTGTTATTGTTTTTACTAAAGCTTATGTAATGTGCTTTCAGAAAAATATTAGCTTTATTTCTACAAAGGGGCTTGATGCTACTGAAAAACAACAAATACAGTAAGAGCTAATGAGAGCTATCACCAGAATACAAGGTAAACTTTCATTTCTTTTACTTAACTTAGCCTAAAATTGTCAACTCCATAATAATGTAACAAATTTGTACCTAAAATTGCTAATTTTAATAATTTGTTTCAGAATGAGAAGAATGTGCCTATGGAGATCTCCACCACTTGGTTTATTGTTATAAAGTTAACCTAGGGTTACTGAGCTTGTGATTTTAAATTTTGAATTAAACGATAGAAAAGCATTAAATATGTGTCTTATTTCAACTATGAAGATTATAGGAACTGGTAAGCATATTTTATAGATATTATCTTAAATAAAAATATAGCAAAATTCTAAATTTCTGTTAGGAAAATATAATCCGTTACAACACTCAATGCGGAAGCCTAGAAGGACCACATTTTTTTTTATATTTTAATTCTGAGTTTAAAGTCGGAATTTAAGAAAGCTCTGAGTTTAAAGTCAGAATTTAGTCCGTACGATTGCATAACAAACTGGAACCAAAAAAAATAGTTCAATATTCTTGTTTGAATAATGGCAATACGCTATGAATTGTTCTACTAAACTACAGATAGTTAAAAAATGATAAAAGGGGGGAGGGTATGAAATATAAGCTTCCTATTTTGATTTTTGAGTGTTAAATAAGTCTCTGACAAATTAACCATATGTTTAATTAGTTCATTTTATATATTTCTATTTATTTCTATTGCTGAAAAAAAAGCCAAAATGAACTTTAGAAATTTTTATTTAAAAAACCACATACACAATACATATACGCCAAAAGGTACATAAAAGAATAAAAAACAGCATATACTTATAAGAAAACAAATACATTAAAAGATTCTCAAAATAAAAAAGGTAATAGAAAACGATAAATAAATCTTAGGAAACGGTTCAAATATGTTTCAACGGTATGTAATCTAAGGGTGTCTTACTTTGAGAAGTAAAAACGAAGCATACCCTCTCTCCCTCTGTTTCAGGGTGAGTCAAGTTAAGTGGCTTTGATAGATGAACATAATATGTTCTTGATATAAAATATTTTAAATTGGGCGGCTTCTACCTCAAACCGGAGGCATCATCCGTTTTTTAAATGAAATGCCCTATGTTTTATAAAATTTTTATATTTTCTGAAAAATCCAAAAACATATTGAGTTACCTTTCTCATGCCTAAATTTAACTGTTTTCCAGACAATGACGTCGAGTTTACTTGCAGAGAAATGGATTTCACTTATCTGTCTTAATATTTAATTATCTATCTCCTGACACCAATTTCAGGTTTGACAGGAGATGTCAAAGATATATTTCGTTAAATTCTGACTTTAAACTCAGAATTTTATTAAATTCCAACTTTAATCTCAGATTTTTTAAATTCTGACTTTAAACTCAGAATTTTGTTAAATTCCGACTTTAAACTCAGAATTTTGTAAAAACTGACTTTAAACTCAGAATCTAGTTAAATTCGGACTTTAAAGTAAGAATTTAAAAATGTTGTGGCCCTTATACGCTTCCGTAACTTACGGAAACGTAGAAGGGACACATTTTTTTTAATTTTTCAATTCCTAGTTTAAGGTCGGAATTTAACAAAATTTTGAGTTTAAAGTAAGAATTTAACAAAATTCTGAGTTCAAAGTCGGAATTTAACAAAATTCTGGGTTTGAAGTCAGAATTTAGTCTGTACGATTGCATAACAAACTGGAACCAAAAAAACAAGTTCAACATTCTTATTTGAATAATGGCAAATGCGCTATGAATTGTTCCACCAAACTACAGATAGTTAAAAAATGATAAAAATACAAAACAAAAGTTTCCTATTTTAATTTTTTAGTGTTAAATAAGTCTCTGACAAATTAAACATATGTTTAATTGGTTCATTTTATATATTTTTATTTATTTCTGTTGCTGAAAAAAAAAGACAAAATGAACTTTAGAAATTTTTATTTAAAAAACCACATATACAATACATACACTCCAAAAGGTACATAAAAGAAAAAAAAACAGCATATACTTACAAAAAACATACATTAAAAGGTTCACAAAATAAAAAGGTTATACAAAACGATAATAAAAATTCTTATGAAACAGTTCAAATATGTTTCAACGCTATGTAAGGGTGTCTCGCTTTTAGAAGTAAAAACGAAGCATACTGACAGATCTTCTCTGTTTCAGGGTGATTCAAATTAAGTGTCCTATTGGAAATATCTGGAGACCAAACGAATAGGATGTTCTGAGAATTTTGCTTTGGCCATAGATGAACCTAATATACTCACGTCGTAAAATATTTTAAATTGGGCGGTGTTGCCGCTTCTACCTCAAACCGGAGGCATCATCCGTTTTTTAAATGAAATGCTCCATGTTTTATTAAATTTTTATATTTTCTGAAAAATCCAAACACTTATTGAGTTACCTTTCTCATGCCTAAATTTAACTGTTTTCGAGAAAATGGCGCTTGAACAATGACAATTTTGACCCTTTGAGGCTCGGTAAATCTCAAACGAGGTTTACTTGCAACGAGATGGATTTCACTTATCTGTCTTAATATTTAATTATCTATCTCCAGACACCAATTTCAGGTTTGACAGGAGATGACAAAAAAGCATTTCGTTAAATTCTGATTTCAAACTTAGAATTTTATTAAATTCCGACTTTGAACTCAGATTTTTTTAAAATACCTTACTTTAAACTCAGAATTTAGTTAAATGCCGACTTTAAACTCAGAATTTAAATAATTTCTGACTTCTGACTGAATGTAGTTACATTTCGACTTTAAACTCAGAATTTTGTTAAATTCTGACTTTAAACTCAGAATTTTGGTAAATTCTGACTTTAAACTCAGAATCTAGTTAAATTCCGACTTTAAAGTAAGAATTTAAAAATAAAAAAAATTGTGGCCTTATTCGCTTCTGTAACTTACGAAAAACGTAGAAGGGACACAATTTTTTTTATTTTTCAATTCTGAGTTTAACGTCGGAATTTAACAAATTTCTGAGTTTAAAGTATGAATTTAACAAAATTCTGAGTTCAAAGTCGGAATTTAACAAAATTCTGAGTTTAAAATCAGAATTTAGTCCGTACGATTGCTTAACAAACTGGAAGAAAAAAACAAGTTCAATATTCTTATTTGAATAATGGCAAATGCGCTATGAATTGTTCCACCAAACTACAGATAGTTAAAAATTGATAAAAGAGGGAGGGTACAAAATAAAAGTTTCGTATTTTGATTTTTCAGTGTTAAATAAGGGTCTGACAAATTAGTGATATGTTCAATTAGTTTATTTTATATATTTTTATTTATTTTTATTGCTGAAAAAAAAAGCTAAAATGAACTTTAGAAATTTGTATTAAAAAAAACACATATACCATACATATACACCAAAAGGTACATAAAAGTATAAAAAGTAGCATATACTTACAAAAAAAAACATATACATTAAAAGGTTTACAAAATAAAAAAGGTAATACAAATCGATAAATAAGCCTTAGGAAACGGTTCAAATATGTTTCAACGGTATGTAATGTAAGGGTGTCTTACTTTTAGAAGTAAAAACGAAGCATACTCTCTCTCCCACTGTTTCAGGATGATTCAAGTTAAGTGGCTTTGATAGATGAAAATAATATGCTCTTGATATAAAATATTTTAAATTGGGCGGTGTTGCCGCTTCTACCTCAAACCGGAGGCATTATCCGTTTTTTAAATGAAATGCCCTGTGTTTTATAAAATTTTTATATTTTCTGAAAAATCCAAAAACATATTTAGTTACCTTTCTCATGCCTAAATTTAACTGTTTTTCAGACAATGGCGCTTGAACAATGACAATTTTGATCCTTTGAAGCTCGGTAAATCTCAAACGAGTTTACTTGCAACGAAATGGATTTCACTTATCTGTCTTATATGTCAAAAATATATTTCGTTAAATTCTTTAAACTCAGAATTTTATTAAATTCCAACTTTAAACTCAGATTTTTTAAATTCTGTCTTAAGACTCGGAATTTAGTTAAATTCCTATTTTAAGCTCAGAATTTAGTTAATTTCTGACTTTAAACTTTGAATTTAGTTAAATTTCGACTTTAAACTCAGAATTTTGTTAAATTCTGATTTTAAACTCAGAATCTAGTTAAACTCCGACTTTAAAGTCAGAATTTAAAAATAAAAAAATTTTGGCCCTTATACGCTTCCGTAATAATTCAGCATAAAATATTTAACTCAAGAATTCTTCCACAGTATAGTAATTCATTTTAATAAAAAGACTTTTAGCTCACTTTTAAAAGTTCTTAAAGTAGCAGCTTGTTTTACATCATCACATAGTTTATTAAAAAATTTCCAACCATTGTAGGCTACGTTTTTTTTGAAAAAACGTTGTCTTATGAGAAGCAGGCAATAATAATTGTGAGTTAAAGTTAAAGTGCGGTTTGATTGAAAGAGGTCCTTATTCTGATAAACAAATATACAAATTTTTAAAATGTAAATTCCTGCAACAGTTAAAGTTTTATATTTCTTGAAATATTCTCGGCAAGAAAGTCCAAATATAATTCGAATTGTATACTTCTGCAATAAAAACACTCTTTGTACTCCTGAACCTGCTCCTCAATTGATTATGCCATAATATTGACTGCAGTAACTAGGTAAAGCTTTTAGTGCATAGCAATTCTGCCTTAAGTTAACTGAGAGGTTTTCACTGTCATCCAGCCATCCTAAGTTTTCGTCAAAATTTAAGCCCAACATTACACATGAGTTAGATGAATCTATGAGACAATTATTGTCTCATTTAATTTAATGGAACAAGATGCACAGAATTATCTCTATTTAATTATTATTAACGTCCAGAAAAAAGATATTTTTCAGTGCCGTTCCTCTTGTACCTTCATATTGGACTCAGAACTTAATAGAATTAAAAAAATCAGGTAATTATCTTGTTTTTGTGTTAGGGTTATGATTATGGCGAAAACCCAAAAAAAAAATTAAAATTGGCACTTTACTTCCTGGTCACCCTGTAGTGTTATTACAAAATAGTGTTAAAATATTTACTACGTTTTTCGTAAGTTACAGAAGCGTATAAGGGCCACAATTTTTTTATTTTTAAATTCTGACTTTAAAGTCGGAATTTAACAAAATTCTGAGTTTAAATTCGGAATTTAATAAAATTCTGAGTTTAAAGTAAGAATTTAACAAAATTCTGAGTTTAAAGTCGAAATTTAACTAAATTCTGAGTTTAAGATCGGAATTTAATAAAATTTTGAGTTTAAAGTCAGAATTTAACGAAATGCATTTTTGACATCTCCTGTCAAACCTGAAATTGGTGTCTGGAGATAGATAATTAAATATTAAGACAGATAAGTGAAATCCATTTCGTTGCAAGTAAACTCGTTTGAGATTTACCGAGCTTCAAAAGGTTAAAATTGTGATTGTTCAAGCGCAATTTTCTCGAAAACAGTTAAATTCAGGCAGGAGAAAGGTAAAACAACATCGCCCAATTTAAAATATTTTATAACAAGAGTATATTATGTTCATCTATGGCGAAAGCCAAATTGTTTAAACATCCTGTCCGTTGGGTCTCCAGATATATCCAATAGGACACTTAACTTGAATCACCCTGAAACAGAGGGGGGAGATCTGTCAGTATGCTTCGTTTTTACTTCTAAAAGCGAGACACCCTTACATACCGTTGAAACATATTTGAACCGTTTCCTAAGACTTATTTATCGTTTTGTATAACCTCTTTTATTTTGTGAACATTTTAATGTATATGTTTTCTTGTAAGTATATGCGGTTTTTTATTCTTTTATGTACCTTTTGGTACATATGTATTGTATATGTGGTTTTTTAAATAAAAATTTCTAAAGTTCATTTTGGCTTTTTTTTTCAGCAATAGAAATAAATAAAAATATATAAAATGAACTAATTAAACATATCACTAATTTGTCAGAGACTTATTTAACACTGAAAAATCAAAATAGGAAACTTTTATTTTATACCCTCCCTCTTTTATCAATTTTTAACTATCTGTAGTTTGGTGCAACAATTCATAGCGTATTTGCCATTATTTAAATAAGAATATTGAATTTGTTTTTTTTGTTCCAGTTTGTTATGCAATCGTACGGACTAAATTCTAACGTTAAACTCAGAATTTTGTTAAATTCCGACTTTAAACTCAGAATTTTGTTAAATTCTTACTTTAAACTCAGAATTTTGTTAAATTCCGACCTTAAACTCAGAATTGAATAAAAAAAAATTGTGTCCCTTCTACGTTTTTCGTGAGTTACAGAAGCGTATAAGGGGCACAATTTTTTTTATTTTTAAATGTTTACTTTAAAGTCTGAATTTAACTAGATTCTGAGTTTAAAGTCAGAATTTAACAAAATTCTGAGTTTAAAGTCTGAATGTAACTACATTCTGAGTTTTAAGTAAGAATTTAAAAAAATCTGAGTTTAAAGTCAGCAATTAATTAAATTCTGAGTTTAAAGTCAGAATTTAACAAAATGCATTTTTGACATCTCCTCTCAAACCTGAAATTGGTGTCTGGAGATAGGCAATTAAACATTAGATAGATAAGTGAAATCCATTTCGTTGCAAGTAAACTCATTTGAGATTTACCGAGCTTCAAAGGGTCAAAATTGTCATTGTTCAAGCGCCATTTTCTCGAAAACAGTTAAATTTAGGCATGTGAAAGGTAACTCAATAAGTGTTTGGATTTTCCAGAAAAATATAAAAATTTAATAAAATATACGGCATTTTATTTAAAAAACCGATGATGCCTCCGGTTTGAGGAAGAAGCGGCAACACCGCGCAATTTAAAATATTTTATAACGAGAGTATCTTATGTTCATCTATAGCCAAAGCCAAATTCTCAAAACATCCTATTCGTTGGTTCTTCAGATATTTCCAATAGGACACTTAACTTGAATCACCCTGAAACAGAAGGGGAGATCTGTCAGTATGGTTCGTTTTTACTTCTAAAAGCCAGACACCCTTACATATCGTTGAAACATATTAGAACCATTCTGATTATGGCGAAAACTCCAAAAAAAATTTAAAATTGGCCCTTTACTTCCTGGTCACCCTGTAGTATTACAAAATAGTGTTAAAATATTTTGTGATAACACTAGAGCAACGGACTGGTGGGCAAAAAATCTATTAAGTGGCTAATTTCAACTACTTATAATACGATTTATTTTAGCAATACAGATAAAGCCTCGAAACGATTACTCCTACGTAAAATGTGCATTAGCAAATTGCCACTAATTTATTATCGAAACGAAAATGGAAATTAAAATGGAGGCTTCAGTGGCGGCCCGCATGTCCCTAGAAATAGCAGTACGAGATATTTTGGGGGTTCTTAGAACCATTTGGGGTGCTTGGTCAATTTTTTAAACAAAAATATAAATTAATGTTTTCAGTTCTTTGGATAGATAGAGCTAGCGAAATCTATAAGTATGTCCCAGATAGGGATCTCGCTCCTATTATATCTACAGCAATCGGTGAATTGCTTTTCGAAATATCGGCGAAAAACCGAAAATAGCGGATTTCGTTTTTCGCCAGTCAATCCATAACGGTCAATTTGACAACCGTCAAAACCTAACATAGCGTGTATGACATGTCTCCATCGTCTTTTGTTATTTCGTTACGCGTCTCAACTTTGATTTTTCTTATGGCAGCTATATTTTTGAAAAGAGCGCAACATTTCCAGCCTAGTAATGTTTCGCAAGTGTATAGAAGATTTGATTATCATCGACATATCACGCTTCCTAAAGTTAGGTCTCAATATTTTCCAAGGAGACCATGATTTATTAGTCACAAGATTACGTTAATAAGTAATGTATTAAACGCATCGAATTTTCTATACAACATGAACGTAGGGTAAAGGTGCCCATATTGAACCACCGCCCAAATTGAACCGACTATTTTATGATATTCTGTAACAAGTAGCGCCATCTACGACCGTGCACTTTAAAGTGTACCTACAGAAGGCATTAGTCCCACAATGCCACAAACATACTGTTCTACTTAGTGGTGTTATCGCAAACTGAACATAGAACGGAAGCTTTCACGGCTTTGGTCAATTAACCCATTACGCCCAGCGTCCTCATTTGAGGACAGCTGACATAGGAGGGGATGGCGTAGACACCGTCGTACAAACAACAGTAATTCGGCATTGAACATCAGTAATAGTCAGGTAGTGATGCTAATCGCACGTTTCGAAGCGCCGAAGTTACGTATTGGCTCTGAAGTATTATCTGATTTATTGCATTTTTTTTATCACGTGGTTTCATGTTAAAATTTTTGCTGGCATTTTGCTATAAAACAAAGGTATGTATTAGAAGTTACTTTTTCTGCTAGTTATATTGTTAGGTTTTATGAATATAATACGTAATAAGGCCTAGAAGAAATGGTTTGTATACAGGGTGTAACAATATCCTACTGTCCTCAAATGAGGACGCTGAGCGTTTAGGTATAAAATTTGAAAATGTCCTATTTCTAACTGGACTTTATAGGTAAAATTCAATACTAAAAAAACATTTTATCTGCAGAAATTCCGATTTTGTTGAATTATGGCCAGAAAATTCTCCAAGCCACTGGATGATGCTGTTGAATATTTATATTCAGAGCAGATTGTTGTTGATATAGCAGCATTACCCCCAGAAGTTGACGAATTGAGTGATGAAGATCGATGAATGAACGATGAAGGGTTCAGCTACCGTATGAGATATTCCAGGGGGCACCTCGAACATCTTGCTGACTGAAGA
>JAUTXW010002922.1:0-49663 GCA_030620095.1 Kuschelorhynchus macadamiae | reverse complement strand
AAACACACGCTGACAAATTGCTCAAAATAAGTTTGGTATATATGAAAGTAAACACTTTGTAGTCTTCATTCAACTTGAAATCACAGAAGAAAAAGAGAAAACTTCCAAAATTGAGGAAAGAAAAATAATTTTTCTTAATTAATGGATCTGAAAATTATACATAGAGGCTGACAATGACTCACAGCATCGTTGCAAGTACAGTAGGCATTCCATCAGAACAGTTCTCTGGAAGGATCAGGACCTTTAATTTATTAAAGATTTCTGTCCTTGTTAAACAATAAGTTATTCAAGAAAGATACTATCAACATATTGTTTAACAGAGGCAGAAATCTTTAATAAATTTAAAGGTCCTTGATCCTTCCAAGAAGGCTGGCCCTGATGGAATGCCTACTATTCTATTGCAACGATGCTGTGAGTCATTGTCTCAGCCTCTATGTATAATTTTTCAGAGATCCATTAATTAAGAAACCCTTCTTTCCTCAATTTTGGAAGTTTTCTACCCTTTTCTTTATCCATTATCTGGTGATAAAAGTGATGTGAAGAACTACAGAGGTATTTCTTTACTTTCATATATACCAAAGCTCTTTGAGGCAATTATCACCGATCATATATTTGAAGTCTTTAAACACTGTATTACGAGTATGCAACATGGTTTTTATCGTGGTCGTTCAACCACTACCAATCTTGCAATTATTCAAAACTACTTAGTGATATCGGTTGAGGCTGGTAAGCAGATCGATGTTATTTACATTGACATATCTAAGGCTTTTGATAGTGTTTGCCATCAGCTTCTGTTATGGAAATTACAGCAAATTGGTTTTTGTGGAAAATATCTTGAGTGGATCAAATCGTATTTATTTAATCGTCGCCAGCAAGTCAACATATGCGGTTCAGTCTCCAGGGAGATCCTTGTAACATCGGGTGTTCCGCATGGTTCGCATGTGGGTCCAGTTCTCTATCTGCTCTTTATAAATGATATAATATTCTATTTCGAATTTTCCGAATGTCATTTATATGCAGACGACTTAAAATTCTTCTCACCAGTCTCCTCATCCTCAGACTCCAATCCTCTGCAGTCTGATATGGAAAGGCTCGTCAAATAGTGCAGAACTAATTATCTCTCTCTAAAGTCTCAAATGTAAAGTGCTCCGTTTTCACAAATGTATTAATACCTTACCCTCCACCTACTTCATAGATAATGTAAACCTTGAAGTTGTTAGTTCTTTCACGGACCTAGGTGTTATTTTTGATGAAAATCTTTCTTTTATTCTACATATTGAAACCATTGTACTTAAGGGTTTTAGACTTCTGGGTTTTATAAAGCGACATACGAAACACGTAGCTGATACCAAAGCAATTGGGTGTCTCTATAACTCATTGGTTCGCAGCGTTCTAGAATACTGTTTTACAATATGGAGTCCATCATACCAGTGTCACATCGACAGAATTGAAAAGGTGCAAAATAGTTTTTTAAAATACCTCTTACATAAATTACATTTCGAATATCAAGGTCTGTCATCTAATACTAGAGGTCTTCTTTGCGGCCTTCAAACTCTTGAATTTAGAAGAAAGAAGGCACTTCTGGTCTTTTTGCATAAATTGGTGAATGGGGGAATTGACTGTGAAGTGCTGCTTGGATCAGTCCCGTTTTTAGTGCCTATTAGAAGAACAAGATAATCACAGCTGTTTGTTGAAAGGTACCACCGTACAAATTATGGGTTTAGCGCATTTGTTGACCGACTGGTTCAGACTAAGCACTTGCAGCTTTTGAAAAGGCAGTTAACCGGATTGGTTTTGTAATTTTTTTTGGCACATATTGATGTTAGTTATTGTTTATGTAGTTGTGTAGTTTTATCATTATTCATGTATTATTTTATTTCAATTGAAAATCTTTCTCATTGGTAATTTTTGTTCGCTGATCTGACATATTTTTTCTTAGAGTTACTTAATTATTTATTTATTTGAAGTTATTTGCGAATGCGTACCATTTGGAATGTTTAGCATTTTGTAATGTACGTTTCTGAAGGGTCACTTGTCCGATGCATGACGTTGCCTTACATTAATTAATAATTAATAAACAAACTATTGCTCTCTAAACTCAATAACTATAGTATTCGGGGAAATGGTTAAAAGATTTTTTATCGGGTCCTACCCAAAAATGTAATCTTAAAAGAAAGTAATGCTCAATATACTTCTCGTACTGGAAATGTGGATAGAGGTGTCCCAAAGGATAGTTTATTGGGACCTCTTTTGTTTATAATCTTTATCAACAATATTTTCGAACAGGATTGTGGAAACCCCTATATTTCGTCGTTTGTGGATGATACTGCCGTGGCATGTTCTGGTGTGAGTCTGGTCAGCCTTAGTATATATGCCAATGAAGCTGTGATTAATATTCAGAATAACTGCCAGGAAAATGGTTTATTATTAAACGAGGATAAAAAAATTGGTTCATTTTTCGTTGAGAGTATTTTGGTTAAAGTTACCAATAAAACTATTCAGCAAATTTCAGTTGCCAAATTTCTTGGCCTATTTATAGACTTTCTTGGTCAAATTAAATTGACCATGTTATGAAAAAACTGGCTATTTATTAATTTGTCACCTGGCAACTTCGTACTAAAGTTGATATAGTTTTCTTAAAACTTTATTATTTCATTCACGTATGTCACCTTGTTGAATATAACTACATTTCCATCTGTATTTATGGAAAACTCTATAAAATACGCAAGAACTAATTCTCATACTATTGGCTTGTCTCGAGATGCTGTTGAAAATTGGGACTTAAGAAAGGATTTAAATCTAGCTGTTCCACAACATCGACTATCGGTTGTATCAAAAAGCCCCATGGTTTTACCCATTAAACTATATAATAAATTATCTGTACATATTAAACAAATATCAAATACAGAAAAATTCAATAAGTCGGTTAAGCAACTTTTCCATAACCGGAATTTCTATTCATTTGCGGAGTACTTAGATTGTGACACGCTAGAATATGATATGAACTGTTATTTAAATAATAAACTTCATGTATGTATGTATACTTTTTTAAGTGTTTAAATGTGGTTTGTCAAACTATATTCATGTGTTAATATTTATTCTATTTTTTATGACAATATCCCATACTTACTTTGTGAGTCTAAAGGAAATAAAGAATATTTATTTATTTATAGCTGTCCCTTAGGTTTGTTCATAAAAAATTCCTTGAAAAATAAAACTAGTAGATCTAAGACAAGCTTCCACTGGGTCTAATAAGTTATTATCAAGATTATTAAGTTCCAATATTTCTTTCCGAGCTCATTCAGTGTTCAGATCTCGTGAAGTAAAGATCCCTGAACATGCCTCGTGCAATCGAAGGCGAAACGTCAGAGAGTAATTCCAATTTTACATGATCTAATCCCAAGAACCATGATTTCGTCTTTCTTCTATATTAATATAAACATATTATACGAGTATCATTACTTGGTTTTCTTAGAACAAATCCGCCTGAAATACATAAATATCTAAAATGTCCCAAGCCTATTTCGTGAAATTTACTATACTAAATATACGTTTTCATTTTTTTATCTGCATATTCAGCTATAAAAACGTTTGTTAAACGCCAACCAGAATAATGTCACGAGGGCAAATAATATATGGTTAAAATTTCGCCCCAAGTTCTGTATTCTGTAAGGACAAAAAAGTGGGTTTCGTTATTTTTTCGTCGATAACCCCGCTTTTTGCCTCTATTCGGCGATTCGGAACCTGATACCTGCGTGTTGGAAACGGGCTGACCTAATTTAATTAAATTGGGAAACCGAAAGGGCAAGATAAGATTAGAAACAAGATATAAAGGCAATTTCGTTAGATGTGTAATTATTGAAAATCATTTGGAAAGCGTTTTTTTTATAAATTGCAAAAGGCAGGAAATTTAAACGTGTGAATCACTCAATCCAAAATCTATATTTTGTCACCTAGTATCGTTTTTAATGTAAAAATCTCCAAAATCTTATAAGCATTCGTTCAAATACAGAATGTCCCAGGACTAATGGGAAACAATAAAATAGTGATCTATTCAGGTTAAAAACAGTCCTTTGAACATATGACTCAAATGTACCCCTTCCATGTAGCGGACCTTTAAAACTTAAAAACAAGAATCATTTGATTAGTTCCTCGATAACGATAAGTTAGAATTAAATAAAATTTTACTTATCTTTTTAAATAAGCTAGATTCAAATCTGAAGCAGAAAAAAACTAAAAAAATTAAAGGATAATGTTACTGATTTAAAACTACCTTTAGCTGCCAAAAAGACGAGAATAAGGAAGTACAGCTAATAAAATGTTTTTAAAAAAAATAGAAACGACTTAAAAAAGTCGAAATTAATATTTTATTTATTCCTTAAATATAGACATTTTGAAGTTGACGCCCAAAGCAGCCTCACCCAGCCATTACAAAATATAATTGATGAATTTTATAAATTACATTATATATAAACCAAATATATAGCTAGCCTTATATCTTTTAAAACTGATGCCCGAATCACTTGCTCTCAGGGCCCCTTTGTGGAACTGCGTAAGCGCATATTTCTGTTTCAATTCAATCGCTGAACCCATAGTCAAATGACAATATTAATTAAAATATTATAATTTTAATTAAAATAGGCTAATTAAATAACTTTTTCTTTACCTTTAATTAAATTATAGGATATATTTTACAGTACATGTTAGAAGTGTCCTAGTGTAAAACAAAATTATATTCTTTATCTTATGGAAAACACCTGCAGTATTTCTGATTGCACCTTCTTTTGAATATTACAAAAAATCTATCGAGGAACCTGAACCGTTGCTACTTGTTCGGAATAAACCAATGATTTCAAATGTCCATAAAGTAAAAATCCAGTGGATTGCAATCCGGTGGTCGAAGTGGACAGGTTACTGGTCACCCTCTTCCAATCCACGGGTCAAGATACCAAACATCTAGAAAATCCCTAAGAGTAATTTTATTACAAAGCTCGTTCTTTCGTACTTGCATTGTCTTTATTTTCTTGGTTTAATAACATTTCAAATTGTAACTATCTCCAGTCGTTTTTTAATGTAAACTGAATACTAAAGTTCTAAAGCTATACTAGCCGTGTGCGGTGATGCGTGAAGTCTCCGGCCCCTGGTTACTTGACCTATTAGTTCGAGCTAGAAGCGTAACAGTCCATCTGCTTCGAGCTAAAGGATGTGGATTGTCTGGACATCTGCTATTAATTCCAAAAAAGATAATCTTCTTCTAAGGCATACTCCTTCATTTCTTCATATCTTTGCATCAATTTGGTTTCTAAAACACATTTCTTTCACCTGTGTTAACTTATTTGTGAATGTATTAGTCATTTACTGGTTTCATTTAAAATACGACCTTACCCCCTTTTCCTGGAATTGTTGCTTTACGTCTAAAACCTACTGGAAGTCTTTCGAATCTCCTCGTGGAAGGAAGACCCTTGTATTTTTAACATAAGTGGTTTCACGCGGTTCAGCTGCTTTGTTTCGGGGGAGGCGGAAGACTCAGCCGCTCAGATTGGGAACTAACGATCTTGCTAGAAAGGGAGCAGACGCTGTGAACGTGTGAGGCCCAGTTGTTCATGCATTATATTTTGTTCGTCTGTCTAGTGCTTCATAATATTAGCGCAATGGCCGCTATAAGACGGGAGTAGGAGGGGCAAGAGGATAGTTTGAAAGTAAGGTCATCTCATGATACCATTAGTATTCTCAAGTAGTAGCTAGTGGAAGCCAAGAGCTTCAGAATACATAGATAAATTTAAAGAGGAATAATTTAAAAAGGGTTTTGAAATAAACAGGGTGTATCGGGAGTTCAAAGCTCGCCATCCGTACATCTCAGGTAAAACGTCTTGGCCGTATAGTCCTAGCAGCTCAAAGCTTAAAATCGAAGAATGAAAACCTACCGGCATTATATTGTCATTGTGGGCTTCAGAATTTTCGCCGATACCGCGTCTGTACCGGTCCTCCAACGTTTGTTTAAAGGTGGTAGAAAAGACAAATTGTTCACTAAATTTATTCTGTCGGACATACATTGAATTTATTCTCTTGGTTTCAAAACATTTTGAATGGAACTATCTCCAATTATTTTAAACTAAAATTCTAACTAAGCATGTGGGATGATGCGTGAAGTATCCGCATCCTGAACGGTAAAGTTTAAGATAGAAGCGGCTTGCATATGTTTGGTATATCGACGCTAGGCTTACTGAAAATACCATAATTCCTTTCTATGAAAGCTGCTTCGCTAAACTTTCGTTTTTAACCGACTTGAAAAAAGGTTCCTCCGCGATGGTTTGATTGATATTCAGAATATTACCGGAGTGGTCCTATAGCGAGCATATTTTAAAAATGTAAAAAATAGGGGAATTTCTTATCGATGTTGCCGTTACTTGATGGAAATTCATTATACACTAGATACAAAATAAACACGTTTAGTTTATTAATTTCCACTTATTTATTTCTGCTTGACAGCTGTTTCATCACACTGTATCTTTGTCAAAAGCTAACTTAACACTGACTAACTGGTATCTAGGGAGGCTAAAAAGTAAAGTAAATGTAAATTCTGAGAGGATAATTTTTTACGATTAAAAACATTTTATTTGGCCGCCCTTTTGTTTCGGTATCTAGAATTAGTACTACAATTTTATTAATTCATCTCTATACCACAATTAATTATGGCACACAATTTGAAATCAATCCGTTAAATAGTTTTTCATATCAAAGTAACTAACTTAAAACTGACACTAAAATCTGTACCAAATATAAAAAAAATATATATATATAAAAATCTTAATGGTGTCAATAAAACAAGATCCGTGTTTACCCACCTCCTTTATTCTTTAGGTATAAAGATTTAACAGAGGGGAACCATTTAAGTCCAACTGGTCATTCAATAAAATATTTTGGGTTTTCCTCTTGTTAATTTCTAAACTTTCCAAATGGTTCAATTTGTAGCTTTTATTAGCCCTATGCAAGATTTTATATTCGTTTTTAAATGTATGATTTGCTTCTATCAAATGTTTAGCGTAATTGGAGTCTGTTTTTTCTTTATTATATGAGGATTTGTGTTCTTTTATACGTTTATTGAAAGATCTACCCGTTTCTAATTCGTATACCCCTGATTTTTTAGATTTATCAGACTCGGATTTATTATTTTTAAGATATTTCGCTAATGTATTATTTGTACAGAAGGCAACTTTATAATCTGCTCGCATGAGATGTTTACTGATTTTAGAGCTAATTTTGCCTGTATATGTTATTGTATTAAATTTGGCTATATCTTTTAAATTATTATTTGAATAGATTAAATTGATTGCTTTGTCGCTATATTAGGACTATAGCCATTGTTAATAGCAATCTGCTTTATAATATTCAGTTCTTTATTATATTTATCTGATGACATAGGTATACTAATTAAACGATGTACAAAACTGTTGAAAGCTGCTATTTTATGTGCAAAAGGATGATTTGATGTTTTATGTATTGTTATAGCTGTGTAAGATGGTTTATGATAAATTTGAAAATCGTGTTTATTGTTATTGTTCATAATCGTTAAATCCAAAAAATGTATTGTCTTATTTTGTTCCACTTCTAACATAAATTTAATATTTTTATGTAAATTATTAATAAAATCTAAAAATAACTTTAGTTGTCTCTCTGTTCCCGTTAAACACGCTAGTATGTCGTCTACATATCTATACCAGTAAATGAACTTGTTTCTTAACGGGTGATTATACATTAATTGTTCAATATTATCTAGAAATATTTCTGCTAGTATAGGACTCAAAGGATTACCCATTATTAAACCTTCATTACTTACATACACGGAGCCATTGAATTCAAAGTAATTTTGATCTACACACACTGTTAACAAATCCAATATATCATTCTTAATAATATGATTAACTTTATTTTTGAGTAATAAATTATCGACTAAGTTAATAGCTTCAATAGGGGGGACACTAGGAAATAAGTTTTGTACATCTAAACAAACAAAAGTATGCTTTATTGCCGCAGAAAAATTTTACAATTTTATGGACAAAGCAAAATATACCTAAAAATAAGACATATCAAAACATTAATCGAAAATAATTTCGACAGGTCAGTGCTTTTTTTTAAAAATGTAAATTATCAATTTACCAAATCGTAAAACACACGTTAGAATATAACATAACATTGCCGCAAAACAGTTAATGAATCCTAATAACCTTATAAAAGTAAACAAACACACATGTACGAGGTGAATAATTTCGATGACATTGAAATCAAAATTGCCACTATGCGACCTTAAACTCTATGTTATTATAGTTATACAAATAATTGTGATGTTAAACAGAAGGTTTATTGAACTAGTGTAGAATGTAGTATACAAAAAGAATTAAATTGTTTTTAATCCAATACCTAACAAAAATAATTAAGTTTTAAGTGAATGTTCGACAGTTCTTTTCCCTATATAATGATTTACAAAATTCTATGCTACGAGTTAGGACATGACTCACAAAAGATTTAAGTAAACAAGCGAGTTTAGTGACAATTTAAAGAGACTTACTCACTGAAAAAAAAAATCATTAACGCTGTAAAATGGTCTCTCAATGAGGTATGCTTTGGTGTTTTTTCGAAATTGTGCAAGCATAGGGATAGATTTTAAATGTACTGGCAGATTGTTGTAAAGTTTCATGGCGTTGTAAATAATTGATTTTTTTATTAATTCTGTGGAAGGAATGGGAAGATAAATATCATGCCTAGAGTTTCTGGTAGGGTATACATATTGTAGAAAGGCCACAAGGGAGGGTGTTTATATGTTTTCTCAGCAAACATACCGTTTCCAAAATAAATAATGCAGGAGGTGTTAATATTTCATGTTTTTTGAAATAGTATTGGCAGTGAGCTCTATTATTTAGACCAAACAAATAACGAATGGCTCTCTTTTGAAGCATAAAAATACTACGAAATTGCTCGGTGGTACAGCAGCCCCAAAAGGGAAGGCCATAGCGGAGGTGGGATTCAAATAAAGAGAAATAAGTAAGTCTGGCAGAAGGAACGTCTAGTTCTTTTGAAACTGATCGAATGGCGAAGCAGGCGGTAGAAAGTTTTTTAGTTAAGGTGTCAATATGATTAGACCATTTTAGGTTGCTATTTATATTTAAACCCAGGAATTTAACCGACTCTACGTATTCAATATTGCTGTTATGTACCTGAAGTGGTTGTAAAGTTCCCTTATAAGATAACGCCACCGTTTTATCGACGTTAAAACAAAGCATATTGGAATCGGACCAAGCCTTAATTATAACCAAGTCTTTGGAGATACTAGAGTGTAAAGACGTTGTATCAAAAGCACTCCATGTTATGCTTGTGTCATCAGCAAAAAGGGAGATTCTTCCATTAATTTTAAGGTTCGTGATATCATTAATGTATAACAAAAAAAGAATAGGTCCCAAGACTGAACCTTGAGGGACTCCACTTGTAATCAACTTACAATCAGAATCGGAACCATTAGCCCTTACAAGTTGTTGCCTTTTTCCAAGATAAGATTTGAACCAATTTAAAGAAGTACCACGAATTCCATAAAAATTTAGTTTGTTTATCAGAATTTCATGACTAACACAATCAAAGGCTTTCGCATAGTCACAAAAAACTGAGGCAGTTGGGTGGTTGTTATTGAGAGATAAGTAGACGCCTCTAAGCAACGTGAATATGGCGTCACTGGTGCACTTGTTGGGTAGAAATCCGAACTGCTCCGGGGATATTATCTGATGTTTCAGGAGAAATGGCATAAGACGGTTCTTCAGTAGCCTTTCGATGATTTTTGATAGCACTGGTAGTAGTGCAATTGGGCGATAATTGCAAGAGTTAGTTTTTTCGCCGCCTTTATGAAGTGGAATAATTATAGCTGTTTTAAGGCAATCAGGGAATACACCTTTTATAAAGGACTCATTTATTAATGTTGTAAGGGCCTCTATGACTGGGAGTGGCAAGTTCAGGAATATTCTAATTGATAGGCCATCAGTGCTACACGAAAATTTACTTTTGATATTATGTATTACCTTCAATAGTTCAGTGTTGCTAACGGGACTTAAGAAAAAGCTATCAGCTAAATTTTTTGAAGGAGGGAGAAACGAAAGAGGGTCTAAACTTGGCGAGATACTAGAGGTAACATTTTTGCTTACATTAATAAAATAATCATTTAGATCATTAGCCCCTGGCAAGATCTGAGTAACAGGGTTTGATTTGTTTCTGAGGTTATTGATGATGGACCAGGTTTCTTTTGAAACGTTATTAGAGTTTGTTAGACGTTTTCGGTAGTGTAATTTTTTTGCTGACTTAATAAGAGTAGTGTAGATCCTCCTATAATTAGAGATATAGTATGGCATTATTTGGGATTGTGACATCTTTTATATTGTTAATTAATTCTAAACTATTTTTAATACTAAATTTTGGTTTAAAATTACAAAATGTACTAATAATGTCTATTAATTTATTAGAAATCGTGTGAGCTGGAGCTGTCACTACAGGTCTAATGGGCATATTGCCTTTATGCAGTTTAATAAATGAATATAGCTTAGGTGTTTGTGGATTCATTATCGTTAATTTATATTTAATTTTATCATCAAATAAGCTACTATCTTTAATTACATTTTTTATAATTTTTTGATATATTTCTGTCGGATCTTTATCGATCTATTGAAATTTATCCGGATTCAGAAATTATGAAGTTTTTTGAATATAATCTTCTTTTTTTATTGCAATAATGGTTTTTCCTTTATCCGCCCTAGTGAATACAATATTATCTTCTGTCATTTTACTGTTAATATTTTTAACTAAACTATAAATGTTTGATAATCGCTCATTAGACAAATCCCAAGGTATTGACGTAATTAATTGAGCTAATATATGTTTATAGTTATCATTACCTATTTTATTTACTGCTATTTCACATTCAACTCCTAACATATAGGTTAAAACCATTTTTAAATATTTAGGCAAGCAGAGCCAATATATATTACGGTCACCATATCATCAGGAAAAAAAGTATGCATGTTGATGTCTTTCAAATGATTACCGGAGTTTTTAACACATCTTTTTAAATTTTGACAATCTTTGTAGTATTAATACGGTGATTCTGACAATATTTCGTATGCAATGAACCCCATAACTAATTTATTTTATTAGGGACCTCCAAATGTTTAATCTAATTTTAGGTTAACTTATAACTTTGCATAAATAAAACAAAATAGAAGCGGTTTAAAAAACAGCACTAAAAAGTAAAAAATAATATTCAATTTCAAATTAAAAATTTGATTTATGAGGTCGGTGTCAAAGTAATAAAAGCCATGTCTGTTTAATGTGGTATAATATAATAATATTACATGGCGTCTGATTTTTCTCCATCAGAGGTGCAATCACAGGTCTATAACTCAGGTCTTTCCGATCACGAGGCGGTAATTTCCAGGTTTAGTTTACCTATTAGGCCCTTACCAAGATCTCGCCATCGGGGCAGAATTTTCTCGGCCGCAAATTTCTCAGTATTTCATAATATTTGCTTTAACACCAATTGGAATTTTGAATCTGATAATGTCAACACAAACTTCAGAACTTTTTTAAATAAAACTTTAAGTGCTTTTAACAAGGTCTTCCCGCTTAAGAATATCAAACCTAAGCGGCATAAACCGTGGACCACGAAAGGAATTCGAATTTCTGCTAAAAATATGCGCTCGCTCTCATATATAAAAAAATTCACTTTCTTTCAATTCAAATTCACGCCTTTCTTATTCTCGACTATATCTCTAATTATAGGAGGATCTACACTACTCTTATTAAGTCAGCAAAAAAATGCACTACCGAAAACGTCTAACAAACTCTAATAACGTTTCAAAAGAAACCTGGTCCATCATCAATAACCTCAGAAACAAATCAAACCCTGTGACTCAGATCTTGCCAGGGGCTAATGATCTAAATGATTATTTTATTAATGTAAGCAAAAATGTTACCTCTAGTATCTCGCCAAGTTTGGACCCTCTTTCGTTTCTCCCTCCTTCAAAAAATTTAGCTGATAGCTTTTTCTTAAGTCCCGTTAGCAACACTGAACTATTGAAGGTAATAAATAATATCAAAAGTAAATCTTCGTGTAGGACTGATGGCCTATCAATTAGAATATTCCTGAACTTGCCACTCCCAGTCATAGAGGCCCTTACAACATTAATAAATGAGTCCTTTATAAAAGGTGTATTCCCTGATTGCCTTAAAACAGCTATAATTATTCCACTTCATAAAGGCGGCGAAAAAACTAACTCTTGCAATTATCGCCCAATTGCACTACTACCAGTGCTATCAAAAATCATCGAAAGGCTACTGAAAAACCGTCTTATGCCATTTCTCCTGAAACATCAGATAATATCCCCGGAGCAGTTCGGATTTCTACCCAACAAGTGCACCAGTGACACCATGTTCACGTTGCTTAGAGGCGTCTACTTATCTCTCAATAACAACCACCCAACTGCCTCAGTTTTTTGTGACTATGCGAAAGCCTTTGATTGTGTTAGTCATGAAATTCTGATAAACAAACTAAATTTTTATGGAATTCGTGGTACTTCTTTAAATTGGTTCAAATCTTATCTTGGGAAAAGGCAACAACTTGTAAGGGCTAATGGTTCCGATTCTGATTGTAAGTTGATTACAAGTGGAGTCCCTTAAGGTTCAGTCTTGGGACCTATTATTTTTTTGTTATACATTAATGATATCACGAACCTTAAAATTAATGGAATCTCCAAAGACTTGGTTATAATTAAGGCTTGGTCTGATTCCAATATGCTTTGTTTTAACGTCGATAAAACGGTGGCGTTATCTTATAAGGGAACTTTACAACCACTTCAGGTACATAACAGCAATATTGAATACGTAGAGTCGGTTAAATTCCTGGGTTTAAATATAAATAACAACCTAAAATGGTCTAATCATATTGACACCTTAACTAAAAAACTTTCTACCGCCTGCTTCGCCGTTCGATCAGTTTCAAAAGAACTAGACGTTCCTTCTGCCAGACTTACTTATTTCTCTTTATTTGAATCCCACCTCCGCTATGGCCTTCCCTTTTGGGGCTGCTGTACCACCGAGCAATTTCGTAGTATTTTTATGCTTCAAAAGAGAGCCATTCGTTATTTGTTTGGTCTAAATAATAGAGCTCACTGCCAATACTTTTTCAAAAAACATGAAATATTAACACTTCCTGCATTATTTATTTTGGAAACGGTATGTTTGCTGAGAAAACATATAAGCACCCTCCCAGAAAGGCCACAACATGTATACCCTACCAGAAACTCTAGGCATGATATTTATCTTCCCATTCCTTCCACAGAATTAATAAAAAAATCAATTATTTACAACGCCATAAAACTTTACAACAATCTGCCAGTACATTTAAAATCTATCCCTATGCTTGCACAATTTCGAAAAAACACCAAAGCATACCCCATTGAGAGACCATTTTACAGCGTTAATGATTTTTTTTTCAGTGAGTAAGTCTCTTTAAATTGTCACTAAACTCGCTTGTTTACTTAAATCTTTTGTGAGTCATGTCCTAACTCGTAGCATAGAATTTTGTAAATCATTATATAGGGAAAAGAACTGTCGAACATTCACTTAAAACTTAATTATTTTTGTTAGGTATTGGATTAAAAACAATTTAATTCTTTTTGTATACTACATTCTACACTAGTTCAATATACCTTCTGTTTAACATCACAATTATTTGTATAACTATAATAACATAGAGTTTAAGGTCGCATAGTTGCAATTTTGATTTCAATGTCATCGAAATTATTCACCTCGTACATGTGTGTTTGTTTACTTTTATAAGGTTATCATGATTCATTTACTGTTTGCAATGTTATGTTATATTCTAACGTGTGTTTTACGACTTGGTAAATTGATAATTTACATTTTTAAAAAAAAGCACTGACCTGTCGAAATTATTTTCGATTAATGTTTTGATATGTCTTATTTTTAGGTATATTTTGCTTTGTCCATAAAATTGTAAAATTTTTCTGCGGCAATAAAGCATGCTTTTGTTTGTTTGTTTGTTTGTTTGTTAATATAAAGACACTCAATATATAAATATCTATTTGTGATTAAGTAGTTAAGAATCAGTTTGTCGCCGACCTCATAAATCAAATTTTCAATATGGAATAAAATATTATTTTTTACTTTATCATTCGACCACTGCAGCTGGCGTTGGTTTGAATAGATATGTTACGCTATGCCTGACTTTGAGATCTCTCCCTTTTGAGTATAAATAAAATGCTCCTTGACTTTTATACTAAACGCCGAACATGTCTCTAAGATCAAATAGTAGCACTCACCAACAAGTGTTTTGATAAAATATTTATCCTCTTATCTGTGGTCTTGTAAGTTCAATTATATATCTGCCTTTTAATAGAGTCTATTATAACGAAACATGTCAAAGTGAGAATAAAAACAAAAGTGAGAATTAATTACAAAGCTTTGTAAGTCTCTATGTATTAATAAATAAAACAACAAAGGGATTTTGTTAAAAAACTACAGACAACTTTCACAAAGGGGCGTTTACATTACATTTAGATAAATTATGTGGTAGACCAAGGGAATGTTTGGCGGTCCCTTTTGAATGGCACCGGCGGGATGCTAATACTAATAGGGGAGTTACTCAAAGAGCCGAGTTGGGCCCTGCCTTTGTCATAGATAAATGTGATTTCCTCAACACGACTACAACCGCTAAATGAGGTTAATAATGGAAAATTAAGGTTGGCATTTTTCATGTCCTTTATCTACTTTCCGTTTGTTTTATGTTTATACATATAAGGAATGCCATTTTAATTTAGAGACACTGTTAGAAAATGTTACATTTCAGAGTGTATTTTTTTTTTCAAAAATGTTATAACTGAATAAAAAATCGGTTTTTTCCTTTACCCCGAACTTTACGTCATGTTCAATTCGTACATTTAATTTTTCTGCAAAATTTAAACTCAATT
The DNA here is from genome assembly GCA_030620095.1 of Kuschelorhynchus macadamiae. Taxonomy (NCBI): domain Eukaryota; kingdom Metazoa; phylum Arthropoda; class Insecta; order Coleoptera; family Curculionidae; genus Kuschelorhynchus; species Kuschelorhynchus macadamiae. The sequence goes on along the minus strand of JAUTXW010002922.1, from coordinate 34,643 downwards.
AATTAAGATTTTTCTACGTTGATTTTTTAAAAATTTTATTTGACCGCCATTTTATATCGTCATCTTGAATTCGTACTACAACTTTACCAGTTTATCCCTATATGACACTTAATGCTAGCACAAAATTTGAAATCAATCTAATAAATAATTTTTTCGGGCTGATTTATTAAAAAATGTATTTGGCGGATATTTTGTTTTGCTAGCTTGGATTCAAACCAAAATATTACCAGTTCTTTGCTATATAACACTTGGATAATTAGTAATAATTTGTTTAACGTTTCACTAAGCCACAATTTTCTTCCGGCATATTGGATTTTTACCAGGTTATCCCCATATGACCAAAACTTGAAGTCAATCAGGTAAGTAGTTTTTAAGCTATGCTGCGAACTGAGAGACAGGCAGACGGATCAATGAAATTGACAAAAATATATTTTTGGTATCTAGGGAGGCTAAAAAGTAAAGTTATGTAAATTCTGAGGGGATAATTTTTTACGATTAAAAACATTTTATTTGGCCGCCCTTTTGTTTCGGTATCTAGAATTAGTTCTACAATTTTACTAGTTCATCTCTATATCACAATTAATTATGGCACACAATTTGAAATCAATCCATTAAATAGTTTTTTCAGACTCAATTTTTAAATATTTTACTAAGCTACCATTTTGTTCCGCCATTTTGGAATCATATCAAAATTTTACCATATCATTTAGTAACACATATATACTGTCTTCCTACCAATTCTTTTCTTTATTATTCTTTTCTTTATTATTACAAAAACTTTATGATATTATTTATAACATGTTTGCTAACGTACACAATTATTTTTATGTATAAGCAATTTTGTGGAAGCACCTGTACAACTGAATGTCCGTATGTGCTTAAATTTCTACTACTATCCTAATATGTACAAAACATATATGGTTAGTAGCTAACAGTTTTCATTCTCAGTAACCGAATGTATACAATGCATAAACATGTATATAAAGAGATATATTTTATAATCATGTATGACTAGATACTAATATGCTTATATAGTATTAACGAAAATAAAAAAATAGAAAAACATACTGAGGCGATCCGTGAGGCATCACCTCAAGGAATGTATGTAAATGTTTATTCAAAACAAATGCATGAACAACATTTGATTCTGCATTATGTAAGTTTTGCAGCACCTATTAAACTGCTTAAGACTTTTAAGTAATCTAAAATTTAACGGAATAAGTTTGTATATTTTAGGAGCAAGATAGTTCACAAATCTCAAGTTAATATTGGTGTTACTAATTGGAATTCTTAAGTGTCCATCCACCCGATGTCTAGTGTCATAACTGTGATTAACCTGATGTCTTAAGAAATTTTTTTGATGTACAAATGAACATATACATAATATATACAAGGAACGGACACAAGGAATATCGGTATTATAAAGCAGTTGTGTTGGATATCTTCTATCTTTTCGAAAAATTATTTTTAGAATATAATTTTGAACTGTTTTTAGTTGCATTAAGCAGTTCTTGTAACAACCACCCCAGACAACTATACTATATCTAATTAGTGACTCCACAAGTGCTCTATACACACACAATAAAAGTTTTGTATATAGTATTTCCCTCTAAATATAAAATCTGCGAATTAACTTCCTAATATTATTAGTAAGTCTACACACATGCTCTTTCCATTTAAGATTGCAATCAATAATTACTCCTAAATATTTTATTGACGATACCTCTCTTATTTCATTATCAAAATCAGCTATGTTAATATTGGTAAATTTAGGTCGATTTGCAGCAGTCAATGAAAAAGCGATATAATTAGTTTTGGTTACATTTAAGCTTAATTTAAAGGAATCTAGCCAATTTTTTATTTTGGCTATACCAGCCATCGTTGAATCCTTAATCTCCTTTCATATTTTACCCCTAAAGATCACAACAGTATCATCTGTGTATGAGATGACCTGACCATTTTCAATAGAAATATTTGTTAAAGAGTTTATGTATGTGATAAACAGCAGGGCACCAAGAACAGTTCCCTGTGGGATGCCAATTCTTACCTTTAGTGGCTCACTGTAAGCATCCTGGATCTTTACAATTTGTCTCCTTTCATTAAAGTAACTCTCAAAGACACTCAACGCTGTACCCCTAACTCCATAGTTATTTAAAACATTGAGCAGAAGGTCATGAGGCACTGCGTCAAATGCCTTTGCAAGGTCAAGAAAAACTGCCAGACATTTATTACCATTATCAAGATTATTTGTTACATTCTTTGTGAGTTCAAATATTGCATTAGTAGTACTAAGACCACTGCAAAATCCGAATTGATTTTTAGAAAGAGTATCATTTTGTGAGAGAAAGTTGAAAAGTCTATCTTTTAAGCACTTCTCAAAAATTTTTGCAAAATTGTTTACACTTATGTGGCGGAAATTTATTATTTTAGTCTTTTCGTTAGACTTGTGAATTGGTGTAACCACTGAAGTCTTCAAGCAGGAAGGCACTCTACCAGTTTTAAAGATTAAGTTGATGATGTAGATTAGAGGTTTGATCAAGTAGTTATGAAAAGTTTTAATTAATTTGAAGTCAATATTGTCCATGCCAGGACAGCATGTATTCTTTAAGGAGTTTATATGTTTAATCAATTCATTACCATCCACGGGCTTCAGAAACAAGGAAGCTAAGGAATTATAATTAAATTTAAATATATTTTTAGGTGATTTAATAGTATTAGCCATTTTAATGCCAATATTGGTGAAGAAGCTGTTACAGTAGTTGGCCATGTCTTTTTTATTTGCAAACAAATTGTCATTATCATCCCTTATTTCAATTTGATCCTTAGAATTTTGTTTGCTATCTACCGCTTCTGACACAATTTTATATATTATTTTAAAGTTATTTTCATTACCCTCAAGTTTATTTTTATAATAGTCATATTTTTGTTTATGTATTATTTTATTTAAGTTATTCCTGTAGACCCTATATGCTTCCATATCCTCTAGATTACCATTTAAAGTTTTTTTCTTCAGTTTGTCACGTTTTCTTACTGCTGCAACAATTCCATTGGTGATCCACGGTTTTAACTTGTTATAGTGTCTAAAGTAAAATATTTTTTTTTCTTTTGATAACTCTACATATTTACATACAATATTACTAAAATTTTCAGCTGCAATATCTGGATTGTCTACATTGATCACCTCCCAATTTTCGCTAAAAATTAAACCCTGAAATGTTTGATAATTTATTTTTTCAACTGTTCTAGATACCTGTTTGGTGGGACTGTGAACTGTTTGACCACTATAAAAATTTATCATAACTGGAAAATGGTCTGTTAAATCACTATTCAAAATAAGAGAGGTATTTTTAAAAAGATCAGAATGCAAAACGTTTCTAATGAATATGTGATCCAATCATAAAGTCAAACGTGTGGGTCCATTGATGGCAGATTCGTAGCCATGAAAATTCAGTAGACTTAAATATTGCATCACATCAACATCATTTTTGTCCAGAATATTAATATTAATATCACCCACAAGCAATTCTATTGGTGTAGTTGATTTTTCAGAAAGATATTCACTTAGATCTTCAATAAATAGTTGAATACTTGAGGAGGGTGGCCTATATCCACATGTGACTTCATATGTAATGTTATGAATATTAAAACTTATTTTACTGATTGTTACCCCTGACCTTTTAAGTTTAAAATCATCAATATTTGCATTGATGTTATCCTTTATATAAATTACAGTACCATCATTTTTATTTATGTGTCCTTGATTATAATGCATATTATAATTGTCTATGTTACATAGATTTTCACTCTCAATATACCAGCACTCACTTAATATAATTATATCACAGAATGTTAAATTGAAAGCTTGCAAAAATGCAATTAAATGGATAAAGTTCTTATTAATACTTCTAATATTTATATGCAAACCATTTAGAATTTTCTTACTTAAATCAATAATAGTATTAACTTCCTCACAGTCTATACACTCCTGTAACGCACAGTCTATTCTATCTAAATCATCTACAAGTTGCACTTCATGAATTCTAGCCATAGCTACCATAGTCTATCTTACTTCTTAAAACTTTTATGTGATATTTATGCATTGGGCATTCAGGATCATTAGCCACATGTTGTATGTCATGATTTGATTTGTACTTATCATTTGTTAGTTTACAGTTAATACATTTTTTATGTGTCTTTGGACATTCAGAAAGACGATGGTCTCCTGCACAATGTTCACATATTGGGTTTGTACTCAGACATTTATCGCTCTATCGCTGATAGTGTCCTTGACAGTTAAAACACCTCTGAATGGAGACATTTTCAAAAATACGATATCGCTCCCACCCAATAAATACTTTCCTCACAGTAACAAACTTGTGAAATAAGGATGGTGATGCCTCACCATATATTGTGTGTGAATGTTTTTTCTTATTTGGCTTAAGGTAGGTAATCCTGAATTCATCTTGAGCATCAATAAATATATTCTGTTCACGTAGACCATTTGCTATTTTACCCACGTCCAAATTACCATCATAGCCCACAATCTTAAATCTCGGTAGTCTCAGTTTGGTAAGTTGTATATCATATCCTTCTAACTTTTTTCGGCTTCTTCTTTTAGGGTTTCGACATCCTGTTTATTATGACATTTAATCACTACTCTGCCATTCTTCAATAGGCGAGTGTTTTTAATTGAAACTCTTAGTTCAGCAGGTTTAACATTCATTTGAAGATTTTGTTTTGTGAATTCAGCCTTTTGGGGAATTACCATCAAACTAAGAACATTATTACTTTCATTTCGTATTGGTTGTTGACTTTGGATGGAGCTCTGTACAATCCTGCTATATAAGGGTGCATTTGCATTTTTATCCAACTCCCTTTGTTGATCTTCAATTTTTGACTTTAATAACGCAATTATTTAACAGTTTCTACCTACGCCACACTTGATTTTTGGACAAAATTTAAAATAAATTCAATAAGTAGTTATTACATAGATAGACACGGCCATTTTGTTACGTTATGTTGAATTCACACCACTTTATCCCTATCTATATCGCATTTTTTTTGGTCGCCATTTTGAATTCATACCACAACTTTACCAGTTTATATCTATATCACACTTAATGCTTGCACAAAATTTTAAATTAATCAAATAAGTACAGGCTCTTTTTTTATTTTTATTTTATTGGACCACTCACAATTTTGTTTCGCTATCTTGGATGATTCATACCAGTTAATTTCTATGAACACTTGGCTTTTCTGCAAACTTGAAGTAAATTGGATAATTAGTTTTTTTAATAATACCTTTTTTTCACTATGCCTCCATCTGGTTTAGGGCATATTGGATTTTTACCAATATATTATCAGGTCATCCCCATATAGCCCTTTATTCTTGACTGAAATTTTAAGTAATTTTGGTAACTAGTTTTTAAGCTATGCCGCGAACTAAGAGATAGGCAGACGGATCGACGGAACTGACAAAATATATTTTTGGTTTCTAGGGACCTAAAACGTGAACTGCCATCTTGAATTAGTACCATAATTTTACTAATTCATTTCAATACCACAATTATTTCTTCGCTTGTCCTTGATATAATTACTATGTAGTTTCCGATTAAACTTACTCATCAGCACGAACTGTTTACGTTTAAAATCTATTATTCACAATTTTTTTCTTTCTGACCTGAGACCCGGGTCGTCTTCTGCTTATGTAATCATTCCGTCGTGCTCTTCAGCGTCGACTGTAAACAAAGTGCCGCATGTGTAAAAAGTTTAAAAATACCGAAAAGACCAGCTAAGGCGGACGAGACTAAAAAAGCAATTTCGCGAAATGCAAGAAAACTTAAACAAGCTTTGTGAGTCTAGTGATTCATCCTCTGAAGATTATTCGACTTCAGAGCTTTTTTAGCTTAATCAGGGATTGTCAGAAAATTAGTAAAAAATTGTAGGTAGGGATATCGTGCGATAATCCCTAAAAGAGAGAAAAAGCGTGCGTTTTTTCATGTCATTTCTACAAAACATAAAGAAAAGGTTTTAGCGTAACGTGCGTTGCTTCTAAAGCTAAAATCTAGCGATTTTTTTATCTAAATATAAACAATTATAAAATATGAGATCGGGCGATTTTATTTGAGTAGAATCTTAATCAGCCGACTTTAAGTGGCTATATTTTTTTTAGAGTACGAGGCAACTTCTGACAATCCAGACTTTTCAGAAGTCACAGTACGTGATTCAGAGGTGATACATGATACAGAAATATCAGCAAACAATGAACCATCTGAACAAGACTTAAACGCTTTAGGCATAAGACCAGAAATCGTTGTTCGTTGGAACAGCCTCTCAAAAAAAAAGGTTTAACTAAAGAACACCGAGAAGAATTAATGTCAAAGTATAGGATACCTGCAAACTGTAAGGCTCGACATCCTCCCCAGATAAATAATGAAGTACAACCATGCCTAGTAAAGTCGGTTTTTGAACATATAACAGCGTTACAACAACAATTAGCTCATGGCCTATCAGCAGTAGGAAAAGTTATTGACGCTATGATAATAATAATAATAATAATAATAATAATAATTTTATTTCACCAATAAAACAGATGTACATAATATGCAATCAGCAATTGGAGAAAACGTCACAAAGAATAAACCTAGTATACCTACTTATAAAAGTACATTGTCATAAAAGTTACAGGTAAGTACATAAATAATCACTAAAAAGGGAACAATACAAATACTACATTAGACGCGTGCATTTTTAAAAACAACAAAAAAAAAACTAAACTAAAAACTAATTTAAGAACTCTTGCACAGTATAAAAATTACCCTCTACTAGATATTTTTTTAATTTACGTTTGAAGGATTTAAGATTATCAGCATCTTTAATATCATTATTTAATTTTTTAAAAAACCTACATGCATTATATATCACATTTTTTTGGAAAAATGTGGAATTATGTAAATTAGGTAGAAATAATGTTTTATTTCTAGTACTGTAACCATGTGAAGCGCGATTGCTTTGAAGTTTTTTAATATTCTGATATGCAAAAAGGGAAACTTTAAATACGTAAATTACAGCCAAGCTCAATATTTTTAATTGCTTGAAACAGTCTCGACACGAATCTGTACATGAAAGACGACACAAAATTCGTATAGCATATTTTTGAAGCAAAAAGACTCTTGTCACGTCCGAGCTTGAGCCCCAATTTATGATGCCATAGGACAGGTGAGAGTGGATATTAGAATAATATACCGACATCATAGCATTTTGACTACAGTAATTTGACAATGATTTCAAACCATAACAATTTTTTCTTAACCGTATGCATAGACTTTCTATATGATTTCCCCATCTTAGGTTTTCATCAATTTCCAAGCCCAACATTACTGAGGACTTGGAAGGTGTAATAAGACCAAGGTCAAATCCATGAAGTAAAAAATTGTCATTTTTTTGTTTTTTATTTTTTATTTTATTTAATACCATCATAAACCAAATCTGCTGTTCTTTTGAGAGATAGTGCACTCTTTTCCACGATCACAATGTTTGTATCATCTGCATATGATAGGACAGAAATACCAGTGGACATATTCATTAAGTAGGAAGTGAGATCATTAGAATACATAAGATATAGTAGCGGACCAAGGACTGAACCCTGGGAAACACCCTGATTTACTGGCAATGAGTCGCTTCCCATCCCATTCACCACAACACAATGTTGACGTCCACTCAAATAAGACACCATGAGCTTCCATGCCTGTCCTCTAATGCCATATCGATGCAACTTTATTAATAATAGTTCATGGCTAACCATATCAAATGCTCGGGCTAAATCCACAAATAAACCCAATGCATGAAGATGTTTATCAATTGCATCGACAACTGTCGATTGGAAATTACAAAGGGCACTTTCTGTACAGCGTGATTCCGTAAAACCATGTTGAGAAACGCTAATAATGTTATTTTTATTAAAAAAATGAAATAATTGATGTTTCAAATTCAATTTATAAAGTGGAATGACAGTTGCAAACTTCAATTGCTCAGGAAATATTGCATACTGCGCTGAGAGATTTATCAAGTACGTTAAAACATCACACAAAGCAAAACCGCACTTTTTCAACAAATTATTTTAGATGCCATCATGTCCTGTGGCATTTGAGTTCTTAAGATTTACAATAAATGATAAAACAACTTGTTTACAAATGGGAGAAAGAAAGAATGTATTTACACAAGGCGATATGCAGTTATCAAGAAATGTCCTATCGATATTATTATTACTAAGAGGTACATTAGTAAATTGATAATTAAAATTACTTGCAACTAGATTATCCGGAACTATTTCGCCGTTTTCAATTATTTTCAGTGCCATATAAGAATTGTTTTTATTTTGTAACGTTTTTATAATTTGCCACATTGCCTTTGATTTATTGCTTGAGTTTTGAATCATTTTATCATTTTGTTGTGTAAAAAAGAGTTTAAGTTTTTCTCTATAAATACTGTTAATATGTTAGCTAATATATTTGTACCTTACATCTTTTTTTGATAGGTCAGTGAACAAAGTAATCTTATCTTTTAGGCAAACTAGCTCCGGCGATGGAACTACCTTTTTTTTGTTTATTTTGAGTGCTGTTATTTATTTTAATTAATGGAAATGAAATTCATAATAATAAAATAATTGCCTGGCAAAGACTTCAAAAGCAAGATTGGGACACTCACGAGAATAAACTTCATTCCACTCCTCTGTGTATTAAAAGTTTAGAAAACGTGTTACATTTTTATTTGAACAGTCGCGTCGCATAACATACCTTGCGACAACAAACACGCCTTCAACACAAAAGTCAGCAACATCACACACTGTAGCACTATATGTGAAACAATTATTTTTAAAAATAGCTACACCTCCATTCTTTATAGAGGCACGGGAGAAAGACGAACATAGATTATAATTACGTAAAACTATTTGGTTCAATTGCTCATCACTCTGCCAGTGCTCAGTGAGCAACAGAAAGTAACAATTCACATTCTGTATACCTGCAATACGTGGGGGTATCTTGTTAGATAAACATTGAATGTTTTGATGACAGAAAATAACAGAATTTGATGCTTTTTCCTTAGGCAATTCATTATTTATATTTCATTCAATAAATGTATTACTCAAAGTTCCTGTAGTCCCCACTGGGACAGACCTGGATATAAAAAATTACTATCGGAGGATAGTTTATCTTTTTCTATGACATTTTTCTCCACCGTGCCTAACATGATGCCTAACAAAGAACAAGCCGATAGCATGAGATCAATTATTTACTAACGTCCATCACGGACTTTCAATTTACCGTAGATTTAAAATAATACCACATTTAAATGCAAGAAAGTCGTAGACAGCTTGGAAATTGATTACTTGTTATTTAATACAAAATTTGCTGAAACAATGAAAAACGAACAGGTTCGGGAATAGCAAGTAATTATCATTTACTACCGGCGCGCGCCTCCCAGAGAGAAAATGAAGGAGAAAAGGAGGAAGGAAGAAAGGAAACCATCAGTAGGTGCGAAGTATTACCAGAAAGACAGCAGGAAATATCACCGCCCAGGAATAGACAGGGAGGAACATGTGAGTAACTACGCTGGTAGGCTATCGTGATTTCTACAGGGTTGGAAATATACCACGAAAGACCGAGTGGTCTTAGAAAGGGTCACAGGAATTAAAATACATTTTATTAAAAAGCCTGTGCAACGTTTTGAACCCTCAATCCTACAAATCTCGGCTAAACTTTTACCTGAATTTAAAAAATCCATTCAGGAATTGATAAAAAGAGGTGCTATTGAAGAGTGTCATTCTTCCATAGGACAATTTATGTCATCTTATTTTATAATTAAAAAACCTTCTGGCACATACAGATTTATTTTAAATTTAAAAACTCTTAACAAACTTTTAATTGCTCCTCACTTTAAATTGGAGGACTACAGAATCGTTATAAAACTTTTAAATAAAAATTGCTATCTCTCAAATATTGATCTAAGAGACGCGTACTTTCTAATTCCTGTAAATAAAAAGTACAGGAAATACCCGCTATTTCGCTTCGAAAATTGTCTATATCAGTTTAGCTGTTGCACCGTATATTTTCACTAAACTTATAAAACCACTAACAAAAAGACTTCGTCTAATGGAAATAAGTGCGGTATTTTATTTAGATGATATCCTCATTATAGATAATAATAAAAGTGAATGTAAAAAGCATAGTGAAATAGTAATTTCAGAGTTAATCAGATAAGGATTTATAATAAATGAGAAAAAAAGGATGCTAATTCCTCAGCAAAATACTAGATTCTTGGGGTTTATATATAATACTAATAAATTGACCATCTCATTTCCTAGTGAGAAATGTGAAGGCGCTCAGAATTTGATTTTAAATTTAGGAAAGAAAAAGAAATACACAATTAGAGAATTTGCCCAATTAATAGGTAGACTTGTAGAGTGTTGCCCTTCAACAATTTGCAATTATAATAAAAAAAATGTATATTCCAAACTCCTTAAATAACGAATTAGAGTTGTGGCACAATAATATAGAATCAGGTCAGGACATAAAATCTAAAAATTTCCCCCTGGAAATTGGGGGACGTTTTGTAACGGTTATAGATGCCACAACACACTAACAGACCGACAGAATTGAGAAAGCAACACAAACTTCGCTTTTACGAGGAAAGTATAAATCAGTGAAAAATATTAATAGTACACCTAGTTGAAATTTTTTTTACTTTCCTCGTAAGAGGAATACCAAGGGTTATATTGTGTGGATGATGGTAAAGTTTTGATAAAAAGTCATAATATTAAAAAATCATTGTGAGGAGACTACTTATCAAATGGATTCCAAATTTTGCACAAAAATCAAGTGTGATAATAGAAATAAACTGGTAAAATTTTGGTGTGAAATATTATAGCGAATATTCCACTCATGTACAAATTTTCCCGTAAGACTGGTGGTGTTTTTATAGCGAAAATACCACGTCGTCTAGGAAACATGGTGTTTCCACTTACCTGGTTATGTGTGGTTACATACCTAACCAAAAAATGAAATCTTAACAATATGAAACCTGCTTTTGATAGACGCTAGAGTCCCTAAAACTGTTTTTTTAAGTATCTTTCAAACATTCTTGAAAAGTTGTCAATATGAATAATCACTTTGGGCTAGTTCAAGAAGAGGAAATTGATGAAAATATAATTGGAAACGAAGCAAGAAACACCGTTAAATCCAAGAAGAGCATCTGGAGACAGTTTATGTCATTCTGCGATGAAAAAAACTATACGTTTGACCAAGATACTTCAGTATCCCAACTAGCAATGATTTTGAAAAGCTGGGCCTACAATACGCGAAAAATTAACGGGGAGTAATATAAAGAAGGCACGGTAAAAATTATTTGGAATGTGACGGCGAAATTATTGTTGGAAAGGTATTTCAATGAATACAAAATTAAAATAAATCCCTTTGAGCAGATCGAATTCAAATCGGCCCGAGATGCAAAAAATGCCAAAAGGAGACATTTGTAAGGTATTGAAGGCAAACGCAGAGAATCGGCCGTTTTTTTAACATACAATGAATTAAAAAATCTAATCGAAGCTTGTGATGAATCAACTCCAGAGGGTTTACAAAAGAAGTGTTTTTTTCTGTTGTCCTATGAATTAGCCTGGAGAGGAGGAGAAGGTGCAAGAGCCGAAACAACTTTTTTCAAAGAAGAAACTGACAACTTCGGAGGAAAAACAGGTGGCCGAAAACTCGCCTATTCGAAATGGTTGGTGAGAAACGAGAGAAGTCCCAGCTTTTGCCCAGTAAGAATTTATAAAGAATTACAAGATAAAAGGAAAAGTATCTCCAACACTCGACTATTTTTGACGCCCCCCATTGGAAAATTTCCGGAAAATGGTTCAAAAACAGCCCAGTAGGAGAAAACGAGATTTCAACTTGGACAAAAAAACCAGAACAGAAATCAGGCCTCAATACCACAAAAAAATTTACCAACCATTCTCTCAGAGCTACTGCCGTGTCCAAGCTGGCCAAAAGTGGAGTGTCGGAGCAAAACTTGATAAAAATTACAGGTCATTCGAATGCGAAATCCCTATCAAGTCATTTGCAAATGGATCCAGATCACCACAAATTGAAAAAATGAGGGAACCTGGAAAAGAACCACCTCAACAGCACGTGCATCCAGCCCCTGTAGCAGCATCACCCAGCACAAGTACAAGTAGTGGTCTGACGGCATCTTCTACGTCGTCACAAAACAACAATGTGGTTAATAATTATCAGAACTGTACCTTTTATTATACAATCAATAATTAAAATTGAATATTTAGATTTATATTAAGCACTTTTCAATATTTAGACAAATAATTTTATTAGTATATTATTATTCAATTTGTGTTCAATTTGTTACAAAATTCAAATTTCTGAACTTGAAATAGGCATGTATTTAATATTCAGTTAATAAAGCTTAGTTTCCCTGTATTTGATTCGTGGAATCTTCCTCCTAAATACCATTCGTGCTTAAAAATTAACCAGATAATTTTCCACTCATGCGTGTTTTCTCTGCAAATTTCTCTCGTCCTTCGGACTCGCATTCGTGAAAAATTATCGGTATAGTCTGAAATAGAGATAAACTGGTAAAATATTTCTAGTGCGAATCCTATATTGCAAAACAAAATGGCGGCCTAATAAAATATTTAAATATTCGGTAAATCCCTATTTCCTGGAATAAAATCTTTTTATAAAGAAAAATATTAAATGACATAATTTATTTTTTACAGAGTATGTAAATAAAGTTATAAAAAATAAATAATAATATTAATATAATAAAAATATATATAAAAAATAAATATATGCACATATACATACATATACAATATATATACATACATATACAGGGTTATTCACGCAACACGTTCATTAAAAGTTTTTGATGATGCCATTTAGATAAAAATTTCAAATTTGGGGATTAAGGTAAGGTCAAGGGGTACTTCTTTTTTGAAATATTTTCAACTTCCTGTCACTTCCGGTTTAACCGGAAGTTGGTATCAACTTGCTTATTTTAAATGGAACACCCTGTATTTTATGATATTTTTGGATTCTACGAAGAATTTTAATGCTATTTTATGTAGCATGTCCTATACCTAGGTTCTAGCGTTCTTAAGATACTTGACCTTGAACCAAAAATGAGCCTTCGGCGTACTAAATTTTAAAATCTCATATTTTTGTAAGTTTTGAAGATATAATCTTCATATTTTGCAGACGATCGGTAAATAATCTTAGGTTTCTATTTTTTTTTGAATTTGTCTATTTTTATACAGGGTGTCCTAAATTCAGTAGCAAACATTCACATTTTCAAGCCCGCTAAAGTCCGTTTTTTTAAATGGGACACCCTATAACTTTATGCACTATCAAATGTAGAATTTAATTTTCTATCGAACTGTATTAAGGTTCCCTATACCTATTCGTAAACATCTTCGAAATAGTCAGGTTTTTATTAAACTATCATATGTATTTGCTAAATGCTTACACCTTCCCGTAGTAAGCCATGGAAAAACAATTGTTGTGCTTTTCTATTAAACATGACAGCTGATTTGAAACTTTTAAATTAAAATAAAATAACACTCAAAAGCTGATATTCTCAATTTATTTTATATTCGCGGAGAATGTTACAAAATATTGGAGAGAACGTGCCATGTTTTTAATGCAAAACATCCTCATTTATCGCCAATGAACAAGAGAAAATTGAAGAGGATTGAAACGAAATTTTTTCGTTTCGGAAAAGTTAAAGTTATAAAAAATGTAATAAATTGTTTACAATATTTTTAACCATATCTACTAAGTTCGAGACTGTTCTAAACTTGTTTTAGTTGAATTTGTCCGTTTTCTAATTCGGCAAAAGCTGTTCGTATCCTGTCCAGTAAATCTTGTTGGTTATTTACTGGGGAAGCATAGACTTTACCTTTGATAAATCCCCATAAATAAAAGTCTAGGGGTGTTAAATCAGGCGATCGCGGGGGCCATCTCCAAGGGCCATTGGGACCAATCCAGCGATCTTCAAAAATTCGAGATAATTGGAGATAAACTGCAGCGGAATTATGTGCTGGTGCCCCATCTAATTGATACCAATAATTTTGCAGCTCACCAATAGGAATTTCTTCTATAAATTCAGAAACCGTCCCTCGTAGAATTTCCAAATACTTATCACTGTTTAAATTGTCTTCATAAATACAGTACCGCACCTGATCATTTAATACTATACCGAAAACATTGAAGCTAAACCACTCTTGAGAACGCATTTCGCGTAAAACGTGCGGATTTTCTGCTGCCCAGAAATGTTTGTTTCTTCTATTTGTTATTCCTTCTCTAAAAAATTTCGCTTCATCGGTCCAAACATTTTTAAAAGGAATTGAGGGTCCCCTTGAATTTTCAAAAACATGAATTCGCAAAATTCTACTCGTCGGACGTCATCACCAGGTCTCAAGGCTTGCACGTTTTGGAAGGAATAAGGGTGCATACGATGTTCGCTCAAGATTCTTTGGACAGATGAAGAAGAAATTCCCAAATCGTTTTCTGCAGACGGTATTGAACTTTGCGGGTTTGCGTGGAAATAAGCTAATGTGTTTATTACGTTATCCTCGGCATTTGTCGCTGGTTTCGGAACATTTTTTTTAACTTTAACCTTGCTAAGACGCAAAAAGTTCGTTTCAATCCTCTTGAATTTTGACTTGTTCATTAGCGGCAAATCAGGGTGGCGTTCATTAAACACACGACACGTTCTCTGCAAAATTTTATAACATTCTCCATGAATATAAAATAGATTGAGAATATCAGCGTTTGAGTATTCTTCCATTTCGATTTAGAAGATTTAGTTTATCACTGACAGCTTTCGATAAATAACGCATACTAATCGTCTGTCATATTGGATATTGGATCTCAATTGTTTTTCCATGGCTCACCATTGGAACATGTAAACATTTAAGCAAATACATACGATATATTCATAAAACCCAATTATTTCAAAAATGGTTACGAATAGGTATAAAGAACCTTAATACAGTTCGATAGAAAATGAAATGCTACATTTGATAGTGCATAAAGTTATAGGGTGTCCCATTTAAAAAAACGGACTTTAGCGGCTTTGAAAATGTGAATGTTTGCCGCTGAATTTAGGACACCCTGTATAAAAATAGACAAATTCAATAAAAAAAAATAGAAACCTAAGATTATTTACCGATCGTCTGCAAAATATGAAGGTTATATCTTCAAAACTTACAAAAATATAAGATTTTAAAATTTGGTACCCCGAAGGCTCATTTTCGGTTCAAGGTCAAATATCTTAAGAACGCTTGAAACTAGGTATAGGACATGCTACATAAAATAGCATTAAAATTCTCCGTAGAATCCAAAAATATTATAAAATACAGGGTGTTCCATTTAAAATAAGCAAGTTGATACCAACTTCCGGTTAAACGAAAAGTGACAGGAAGTTGAAAATATTTCAAGAAAGAAGTACCCCTTGACCTTACCTTAATCTCAAAATTTGAAATTTGTATCTAAATGGCATCATCAAAAACTTTTAATGAACGGGTTATATATATATATATATATATATATATATATATATATATATATATATATATATATATATATATATATATATATATATATATATATATATATATATTCACCCATACCCACGTGTATACACACATACACACGCATACATACATACACACATACATTAATACATGTAAATATACTACTATTAAATTTAATTTAACTGTTGAAGCAGCACTCAAAAGATTACCAGTGGAACAAGCCGATGAAGTCAGATATGAAACAGCGAAGATCACTAAAAACTCAAAACCACCGAAGTCGAACCTCTTCGCAGCCGAAAAAACAGCAACGAAGACCTTAAACGAAGACACAAACATTCTGGTACTTCCAGCAGATAAAGGCAACGCCACAGTCGTCATGGACAGATCAGAATATGTGGAAAAGGTTACTCAACTTTTGGACAACAACACCTATAAGGTCATGCAGGCAGACCCCACAAGTAGAATAGAAAGACGCATTACCAATTTGATCAACACATTTCAGTCTAGCACCAGCGGAGAAAAAGTCATTAAAACCAAGCAGCTCCAAGACTCCCACTTTCTACGGTCTTCTGAAGATACATAAGGACAACGTACCACTTTGACCGATCGTCAGTGCAATAGACTCGCCCACATACAAACTAGGTAAATATCTTTCAAATTTTCTTAATCCATTTACTGGAAAAACAGATTCTTTTAATAAAAACTTTGCACATTTCGCGGAAAAACTCAAGACAATCCAGTTGAATCCCGAAAATATGTTGGACAGTTTCGATGTAGAATCACTTTACACAAATGTTCCTGTCAACGACTCAATTTCCATTATATCAGACATACTGGATAACAATAATCTTGATAAGTACTTAATAGACTTAGTGGAAGCTTGTCTTACATCTACTTATTTCATTTTTCAAGGAATTTGTTCTGAACAAACTTCAGGGGCAGCTATGGGATCTCCTCTATCACCTGTGGTAGCGAATCCGCTCCACTAAAACCGAAGCACTGGTTTAGATATGTTGATGATACTTTTGTTGTTTGGCCTCATGGACAGGATAATTTCCTCATATTTCTAGACCACCTTAATCAGCAGCATCATAATATCAAATTCACGATGGAAATTGAATCTAATGGAACAATTCCCTTTCTAGATGTATGTGTTCAAAGGAAGGAAAATGGTACATTAGGACATTCTGTGTATAGAAAACCGACGCATACAAATAGATACTTAAACGCAAATTCTGATCACCATCCAGCACAAAAGAAATCGGTTATTAACTCACTAGTATTCAGAGCTATTTCGATTTCTGATCAGGATTTTTTAACATCGGAAACATCGAAAGTAACCGAAGCTCTCAGAGGGAATGGCTATTGCACTGAAGATATTACGCGTTCAATTAAAAGACATAGTAAACGAACTCCGCCAAAGGAGAATGATAAAGAGCCACCATTAGGTAGTGTTGTTCTTCCCTACATACATGGCACTACAGACAAAATAGGACGATTACTTCGGCAGTCCAACATACGTACAATCTTCAATACACGTAAGAAGATTGTACAATGCATGCGCTCCCCGAAAGATCTTGTACCTTTCCAAACAGAAGGAGTATATAAAATTCCTTGCTCCTGTGTGTATGTGGGAGAAACAGGACCCTTAATATCAACTAGACTTAAGGAACATGAACGATGTATTAAAAAGAAACAAATTGTTCAATCTGCTGTAGCTGAACACCAGCATAACACTGGCCATTTCATAAATGTAAAGGAAACCAAGGTTCTAGCATCGGTTCCAGGTTTTTATAAACGAAAAGTTAGAGAATCTATTGAAATATTTAAACATACAAAAAATTTCAATAAAGATACGGGTTACGGTCTACATCACACGTGGAAACCGATCTTAACACAGGGTCACGGTTCGGCGAGCACAAGTCGGGTATAAAAGCCCGCCTGAATTTCTTCGAGCTCATTCAGTGTTCAGATCTCATGGAGTAAAGATCCCTGAAGATGCCTCGTACAATCGAAGGCGAAATGTCGGATAGTAATTCCAATTTGACAGGGTCTAATCCCAAAAACCATCATTTCTTAATTGACCAAAACCGTGAAAGCTTACGTTCTAAACAAACAAACAAAAGTATGCTTTATTGCCGCAGAAAAATTTTACAATTTTATGGACAAAGCGAAATATACCTAAAAATAAGACATATCAAAACATTAATCGAAAATAATTTCGACAGGTCAGTGCTTTTTTTTAAAAATGTAAATTATCAATTTACCAAATCGTAAAACACACGTTAGAATATAACATAACATTGCCGCAAAACAGTTAATGAATCCTAATAACCTTATAAAAGTAAACAAACACACATGTACGAGGTGAATAATTTCGATGACATTGAAATCAAAATTGCAACTATGCGACCTTAAACTCTATGTTATTATAGTTATACAAATAATTGTGATGTTAAACAGAAGGTATATTGAACTAGTGTAGAATGTAGTATACAAAGAGAATTAAATTGTTTTTAATCCAATACCTAACAAAAATAATTAAGTTTTAAGTGAATGTTCGACAGTTCTTTTCCCTATATAATGATTTACAAAATTCTATGCTACGAGTTAGGACATGACTCACAAAAGATTTAAGTAAACAAGCGAGTTTAGTGACAATTTAAAGAGACTTACTCACTGAAAAAAAAAATTATTAACGCTGTAAAATGGTCTCTCAATGATTGTTGTAAAGTTTTATGGCGTTGTAAATAATTGATTTTTTTATTAATTCTGTGGAAGGAATGGGAAGATAAATATCATGCCTAGAGTTTCTGGTAGGGTATACATGTTGTGGCCTTTCTGGGAGGGTGTTTATATGTTTTCTCAGCAAACATACCGTTTCCAAAATAAATAATGCAGGAAGTGTTAATATTTCATGTTTTTTGAAATAGTATTGGCAGTGAGCTCTATTATTTAGACCAAACAAATAACGAATGGCTCTCTTTTGAAGCATAAAAATACTACGAAATTGCTCGGTGGTACAGCAGCCCCAAAAGGGAAGGCCATAGCGGAGGTGGGATTCAAATAAAGAGAAATAAGTAAGTCTGGCAGAAGGAACGTCTAGTTCTTTTGAAACTGATCGAATGGCGAAGCAGGCGGTAGAAAGTTTTTTAGTTAAGGTGTCAATATGATTAGACCATTTTAGGTTGCTATTTATATTTAAACCCAGGAATTTAACCGACTCTACGTATTCAATATTGCTGTTATGTACCTGAAGTGGTTGTAAAGTTCCCTTATAAGATAACGCCACCGTTTTATCGACGTTAAAACAAAGCATATTGGAATCGGACCAAGCCTTAATTATAACCAAGTCTTTGGAGATACTAGAGTGTAAAGACGTTGTATCAAAATCACTCCAAGTTATGCTTGTGTCATCAGCAAAAAGGGAGATTTTTCCATTAATTTTAAGGTTCGTGATATCATTAATGTATAACAAAAAAAGAATAGGTCCCAAGACTGAACCTTGAGGGACTCCACTTGTAATCAACTTACAATCAGAATCGGAACCATTAGCCCTTACAAGTTGTTGCCTTTTTCCAAGATAAGATTTGAACCAATTTAAAGAAGTACCACGAATTCCATAAAAATGTAGTTTGTTTATCAGAATTTCATGACTAACACAATCAAAGGCTTTCGCATAGTCACAAAAAACTGAGGCAGTTGGGTGGTTGTTATTGAGAGATAAGTAGACGCCTCTAAGCAACGTGAACATGGCGTCACTGGTGCACTTGTTGGGTAGAAATCCGAACTGCTCCGGGGATATTATCTGATGTTTCAGGAGAAATGGCATAAGACGGTTCTTCAGTAGCCTTTCGATGATTTTTGATAGCACTGGTAGTAGTGCAATTGGGCGATAATTGCAAGAGTTAGTTTTTTCGCCGCCTTTATGAAGTGGAATAATTATAGCTGTTTTAAGGCAATCAGGGAATACACCTTTTATAAAGGACTCATTTATTAATGTTGTAAGGGCCTCTATGACTGGGAGTGGCAAGTTCAGGAATATTCTAATTGATAGGCCATCAGTGCTACACGAAGATTTACTTTTGATATTATGTATTACCTTCAATAGTTCAGTGTTGCTAACGGGACTTAAGAAAAAGCTATCAGCTAAATTTTTTGAAGGAGAGAGAAACGAAAGAGGGTCCAAACTTGGCGAGATACTAGAGGTAACATTTTTGCTTACATTAATAAAATAATCATTTAGATCATTAGCCCCTGGCAAGATCTGAGTCACAGGGTTTGATTTGTTTCTGAGGTTATTGATGATGGACCAGGTTTCTTTTGAAACGTTATTAGAGTTTGTTAGACGTTTTCGGTAGTGTAATTTTTTTGCTGACTTAATAAGAGTAGTGTAGATCCTCCTATAATTAGAGATATAGTCGAGAATAAGAAAGGAGTCGGTGAATTTTTTTATATATGAGAGCGAGCGCATATTTTTAGCAGAAATTCGTATTCCTTTCGTGGTCCACGGTTTATGCCGCTTAGGTTTGATATTCTTAAGCGGGAAGGCCTTGTTAAAAGCACTTAAAGTTTTATTTAAAAAAGTTCTGAAGTTTGTGTTGACATTATCACATTCAAAATTCCAATTGGTGTTAAAGCAAATATTATGAAATACTGAGAAATTTGCGGCCGAGAAAATTCTGCCCCGATGGCGAGATCTTGGTAAGGGCCTAATAGGTAAACTAAACCTGGAAATTACCGTCTCGTGATCGGAAAGACCTGAGTTATAGACCTGTGATTGCACCTCTGATGGAGAAAAATCAGACGCCATGTAATCGATGATAGAAGAAGAGTTTTTTGAAATTCTAGTTGGCGAGGATACATGCATTGAAATACCGAAAGAGTCGAATATAGAAATTAGATATTTCTGGATGGCACAAACAGTAGCATAGTCAATATTAAAGTCCCCGCATAGAATTTTTTTACCTTTAATCGGTAGGCTGTCTAGCAAACTTACCAGGCTATTTAAAAATGATTGTACATCAGAGTTTGGTGATCTATAAATACAAATTACATAAAGATCAAGGTTTTGATTATATACTATAGAGAATTCAAAAGAGCTATCCGCTAACAAATGATCATATTTAGATACAGACATGAAATCTCCATTTAGGGATAGAATCAGTGTTCCTCCATGAGCTGTTTTTTCTGTCATATCTAGCTACTGTGGTATACCTCTCAATATAAAAGGCTTCATTTAGATTCAGCCAGTGCTCAGTAATTGCAACAAGTTGGGGGAACTCCAATTCTTCCAGAAATAGGTACAACTCGTCAGTTTTATTTCTTAGAGAAGCAATATTAATTAGAACCATATTAAGACTAGTAACAACAGGAAGTTTTGAGGAATCTAGTTCCTCAGGACACGTCGTGTTTTCTAAAAATTTTTTTTGGGAGAATTGCTGGTAAAATAGTTTTTATGGCATTCTCTGGTCCTCTGAAGATGAATCGATCTCTCCGAAGATATGTAGGATCCATAGGCTGCAAGATCCGCTTCCACTTCTGCTGCGTTAAATCCGTAAGCAGCATGAAAATCGAAATATATCTTATGTAGGGTTCTATAATCTATAGGAATGCCTTCAGAAGCCAAAAACAGCCTGGTGCTTGTATTTGTAAACCCTTCAAAGTGAATTGGCGCAGGTTGGTCGTGCAGGAAGGCGAGATATAACTTGAAGGCCTTTAAAATGGCTGGTTCTCTTAGTCTAGACATGAGGAAACGGTTATCAGAACTTTTTTCGGTTCGCGTAAGCTTCACTGTTGGGGGAGACATTGGATCAAAAATAGGTTCTTGGTCAGTAGGAGCTTTCTTGGAAAGACTGTAGCAGTTGTCGCTCAACAAGACATTTGCTTTGCAGGCAGCAATGGCCTCTTTGTCAGAAGATATTATAGTGCCCTTTTGAGAAATTGGAGAGGAGACAACCAGTGAACTGACGGAGCTCGAGTTGGTGGGCAGTTTTTTCGGTGTGGAGGGAGGTGGGAGGTTCGGTGTAGATTTTTCTGTAAGTTCGGATACAGCTGACCGTTTTATTACTACGCCATGTGGCCATAGATTGCTGTCTAAAAGCTTTTCAGCTGACTTTTTTGACTGAGTTCCAATTTTAAAATCAATATTTGAGATATGATTGATTAGGTGGTAGCATCGAATAAACTCTGTAGTCCCAAGCTTTTCCTTAACGTAGTGAACTATGTTGTTAGGCGTAAACCCTGCAGGAAGATTTCTTACGACTACATAGTGCCACCGTTGTGTATTATTACAAGCCAGCTTGCTGGAGCCTTCAGTAGTACTGGGAATATCCGTAGGTGTTACCTCAGTTTGTGTAGAGGCGGTGGAGCAGGTAGTTTCCATAGTTGGTGTAGGCAAGGGTATGGTGGTAGGGTATGTATTTTTGATATGCTTACACTTATGTTGGCTTTCATATTTGGAGTATAACTCCTTTACCAAGTCAGTTACACAAGTTAGGTTGCTCTTAATGTTAGCAATACCTGCTTTTAATTCAATTGAAGAGGAGTCCTGTACTTGGATTTTTATCACTTCTTCGGCATTGTTGAAGAGGATTTGGGAAATATTGAAAATATTCTGTTCCATATCCCTTAGAGACTTTAATAACATATCTGGTTTGTAAGCGGAAAACTCCCTCGAGAGATTATGGATATCGTCAATTTTTTTCTCCATGAGATCCCACCTGGATTCACTCTTCACTAAAATGTCATACATTTCAGAAATTGTCGGTACACTACTTGACAATTGAGATACACGGTTTGCGACTGAATCAATTTTGATTTTTGTGGTAGCCTTATCAAGGCCCGTGCAATTCATACAAAAAGATCGTTTACACTCGCCACTACAACGAAGTTTATTGTATTTGTCTTTCTCTGAAAACTCTTTACGGCAATTGTCACACTTGTATTCAGCCATATTTAGAAAATGAAAAATTCGAAACAAAAATACACAGCGAAAACAAAACAGAACAAACACACGTACTGCGAAGCAGCTCGACTGCGAGTCGAACTACTACTTCTATATTCTCTTTCTCTCTTCACCACATTTGTCTTAGGACAAAGTCCTTTTACATTTTCTCGTGATTATTTGAAGGAAGAAAAGCTTTATTAACTTGTTTTTTTTTTATTTAAATAACAACAGAACAATTCTGACAAATTCAAGCATTATCCGATGATTTAATGAAATCCGAGAAAATCTTTAAAAAAAGTCAGCCTTAAAAAACTTGTTGTTTCAACTGATTTTTTCCGTGTCATAAGACTTATACAGAATAAGTTCCCTTAGTGTGTGATCTTTGATGATCGCGTCTAACTGCTGGCTATTTAAAAAAAAAATAGATTTGGGGTGTAATACAAAAATTACCGATAAGAAACTTATTGAACACCTTAAAAAATTTGATTGTCTATATTATCTTGGCCATATATGATACAGTAAGCAACTCAAACTTATCAAGGAGAAACAGACAAACGCAAGCCTCTGTTCGGTGGCAACCCCTCTTGGATATTTAGTATTTTGACATACAGATATAATTAAAAAAGTATTTATTTTCGTTTCTTAAGCTTAGGTAATAAAATTTATCAAAGTATCTCTTTTTTAATATGTTTCGTAGACTCAATTTTTTTGGTCTCACTTTTTTCTCCATCGTGGCAATAAGCCGGAAGTGTAGAAACAGCTTCATCTAATAACGATGACATAGTTCTTATTTTCTTGAAAACGCATGCATGGGAGGCTGGTTCTCTTCTCTTCTCCTGTGTAGCAGAAAACCGTAAAAAATCGGTAAATTTCCGTTTTCCCACAATTTTCTTCATACAGAATTCCACTACTTACAACACACAGCCTACATATGCATGTACTGACTACGTAATAACTATATACAAATCCTACATACTATTATTCATTTCTTTTTGGGAGAAAATATTCTTCGAGGTCTAGGGTCCCTAAAACCCAAAGATTCGCAAAAGTCTCCGAAAGTGTGATTTTTTCAGGATTACAATACTTCCCTCGAACGAGGAAAGTGAAGCGAGGGGGGCTAGCTTCGTCGCGATGCCCTTCGTTACCTCTGCCCTGTAATATTTCAAACGATTTTACTTTAAACCCTTTTTGCGCAAGTTAATCCACAAACCATTTAGATAAATTTTGGAACAAATAATAAAGTAATAAAATGTTCCAGTAGGAATTATAGTTAAATAATCTCCCTAATATATCATTTTATTTTGATTATAATGCGATATGCGTAGGCAAACATAGATTTGATTTATTATTCAAGATAATAAAGCCCGTGCAAAAACTGTTTAAATATTTATGAAGCAAAGTTACAAAAATATTATATTAACAAATCTCGTGCATTTAAACTTTTTATTTTTGAACATAGCGTTAACTTTTAATGCACTTGTTGGATTATTAGTAATGGAAATACTGTTAAAAATAGTTAATAATGATAATGTAGACAAATATTACATGTATTGCTAAAGATTAGTTACGAGGTAAACATTTTGTTTAAATTTTGATATAAAAACTAAATGTAACAAATTTAATTACCGTAAATAAAAATTGTGATGGAAAAAAATCATATATTAATTTGAAAAAGTAACGAAGGTTGATGCCGTACACCAAGACTCATATTCCTTTTAAATTTAAATTAAAGGGGAAGTACTGTAATCGTGAAAAAAATCACCCTCCCAAGTTTTTACAGATCATATTAATTTATAGCACTAGGTAGTTAATTCATACACTAAAAAAAGTATTTTAAAAACTTAAAGTAAATTTTAAAAAAGACTACCACCACTATTTAAACACGCACGAATACCGCTAAGCCAATTTTCTTGAACAGATTCAAGAACGTTAGGTCTTTGTTCCGCTGCAGCAAGAATACGGTTTCTAAAGTCAACTTCTTTTTCAATCTCAATCCTATTATTCACTAATGTTTTCATGTGGCCCCAAAAATAAAAATCAAGGGGGTTTAGGTCTGGTGACCTCGGAGGCCGTTTTCTAGGTTCTGGGGCATTTCGACCTATCCACCTATTATACAGGGTAGTAGTAGTAGTAGTAGTATTAGTAGTAGTAGTAGTAGTTATGGGGAGGTCTAGAGACCTGACTGGTAGGCCTATAAGGCCCTTTCAGTCTACCCCAGCTCCTCCCTCAACCACCACCCGCCACCAGGTGTACATCCTTGAATCTGCCTGTCCTTACTATATAAGTCTGCATATCCTTCCATGCAAGATCCTTAACTTCGTCCCTATGCAAGACCGTAGTGCCGAAAATATCTCGTCGCAGTCTCGCTCGGGCTTCACATCTGCACAGGAAGTGAAGCGGAACTTCCACCTCTTCCTAGATTACACAAGGTAACAAAATGAAAACAAAAATTTGGTGCAGAAAATCTAACTTCTGATTTTAGATGTTTTTAATGTGCTGATTCCAAAAATGCCACCAGATTGAGATTCCATTTTGAGATACAGGTTAATTGAAATTTTTTTCTGATAAAGGGCAACAAATAAAGAGATAAATATGTACTTAATCGTCAAAATAGAAATTTCCCAGAATCTAATTAACCAAATGGATACCTTGAATTGTCCCTGAACCAATGTTCCTATACTAGGAACTACTCAATACACTGCTCTTAATTACTTTTATGCCTGTAATTGCCTATGACCCGATCCTTCTATACCTGCTTGGCTGTACTCGGTTTAGTATATTACTGAGTTTTCCCAAGTAAAGTTGTGCTATCATTTTGTGTAAATATTGGTCGTTTTGTAGTATCAAGACACTAAACTGAAACAATGGCATCCACAAGCAGACGTATCTATGTAAATCATCCCGATGTTTTTTGGTATGTGTGTGTTGAAAGAGAGCAGAAAAACGATTTCTGACTTTGTGAAAAGAGCTTATCTTGCCTATTTTGGCGTTCATTTAGGAGATCAAGATAAATCTTGGACCCCACATTTCATATGTAAAAGATGTGTTGAACATTTGCCACAGTGGACAACTGGAAAGAGGAAGTGCCTAAAGTTTGGTGTACCAATGGTTTGGAGAGAACCGCGAAACCATCATGACGACTGCTATTTTTGTCTCGTTAATATTAAAGGCATAAATAGAAACAGTAGACACAAATAGGCATATCCTGATTTAGATTCTGCAAGAAGGCCTGGAACGCATTCGGAAGAAATACCCGTTCCATCATTCAGCAATCTACCCAAACTGACAGAAGATGATACAGAAACATCAACGTCTGACGAAGTTCAAAGAATTCAATCAGAAAACGACAGCGAATTTGAAGCAGATTTAGCAACTCCGCAGTGTTTCATTCAAGAAGAACTAAACGATCTTATAAGAGACCTGAATCTCTCAAAGGAATCCGCTGAATTACTTGCATCCAGATTAAAAGAAAAAAATCTACTTTGTCCAGGTACTAATATTACATTTTATCGTAAAAGAGATAAGGATCTGCTGCCTTTTTTCGCTCAGGAAAATGACTTGGTATTCTGTAACAATATAAAAGGGCTCTTAGAAAAAATGGGTTTGCCTGAATACACTCCAGATGATTGGCGCCTTTTTAAAATTAAATACGAAAAACATCAGTGGGCAATTTGTGTTGATTTAAAAATGGTTAACTTACTCCTTGAACAGCAGAGTGGTTATACAAAATATCCTTGTTTTTTGTGTCTTTGGGACAGCAGAGCTAAAAATGAGCACTGGGTTAACAAAAATTGGCCTGCAAGAGATGTCATGATTCAAGGAAAACAAAACGTGATCAACGAACCTTTGGTTTCAAGAGAAAAAACCTTACTTTGTGAAGGCTTTAAATCGAGATAGAAATTGTTTTGGGTATTTGTCACGTAAATTTCCTGGCAATAGCACGGAAAAACTAAAAGCTGGTATATTTGATGGTCCTCAAATAAGGCAACTTGTTAAAGATCCACAATTCACCACATCAATGAACGAGATTGAATCTAACGCTTGGTGTTCATTTGTTCAAGTAGTACAAAATTTTCTTGGCAATCATAAAGCAGAGAATTACGTAGAATTAGTGGAAACTATGCTTTCAAATTTTAATATTCTCGACTGAAACATGAGTATAAAAGTTCACTACCTCCACAGCCACCTAGATCGTTTTCCAGAAAACTTAGGATTGTAGTGAAGAACAGGGGAAAAGATTCCATCAGGATATTAAAATAATGCAAGATCGTTATCAAGGACGATGGGATAGCCACATGATAGCGGACTACTGCTGGAGCCTTCAGCGAGAATGCCCTAGTAAACTCCATTTTAGAAAGTCGTATAAAAGAAAATTTTTATGTGATTAGTGACTAATGTAATTATGTGAATTAAGTTTTTGCAATAATGTCTTTGTTTTTTTTTAACTGGCCATATATATTGTAACAGTTAGAACGTAAAATATACACAGTTTTTTTTATTTTTAAGCTAGATCTGATAGACAAAATCTGAGAACTTTTTTACATTCTGCATCCAAAAATTACCCAGGAATAGTTAAAAAATCGCAGGCACCAAAATGTGTGTTGGCCTGTGTTATCAAACGTATTATTCAGATGTTGTAACACATTCCTATGAATGTGGGCAGGAGCTCCATCATGAAGAAACCAGGCACTGGCTCGCTGAGCTAAAGGACTATCTTCTAAAAGAATGGGCAAGTCATTAGGTAAAAATTGGAGGTATGTCTCTCCTGTTAAACGCCTTAGTGGCTCAAAAGGTCCGATTAACCGATTGTGGCTTATTCCAGCCCATTTATTAAAAACCGGTATTGAAATTGGCCTTGTTGAATCCTGTGTGGATTTTCTTGAGCCCAGGTATGAGTATTACGGTAATTAAAATTCCAACTTAACTCCCGTAAAACAACATTCTTCTGTTGTCAGTATGTTTAAAGTAAATTTTTGTGTTTATGGTTTTTTCGGAGAAACCACTAGCAAAAACTCCTCTAAATTCAAAGCCTGTACTCGCTGCACATGAACTTAAGGTTTTCACGAATGGTACGATTAATGGTGCAATTAGAAAATCCAACTTGTCGCGAGATTTCCCGAGTGCTCAAACCAGGGTTTGCCTCCTCTAGGGCTAAAATATGTTTCTCGTTTTCGGGTGTTATTTGCCTTTCAAGCCCCCGATTAGTTTGACGAACGTTTACACTTCCCGTATCGCGAACCCTTTTTAGAACCGCCACAAACAGTGGCGACCGCTGCAGGGAGGGCAACGGGGCAGTGCCCTTCCGAAACTGCGACAGAAACACCATCATTTTTAATTAATTTATTTAAAATTCCTATTTTTTATTTATTTAATTCGATTGATTTATTTTTTAAAATTTTATTATTTAAATTCAAAAAATTCTAGGACGGTCAACACAAGCCGGCAGCGCTGTAACCGCTGTAAACCGCGGTGCCGGCCTTGCTGGCAAATGTTTTTAGGGTGGGTAGGTTCGAGCCGGGCGAGATCCACTTTGCACTGTTTCGCATGGTGCATTATGGAACCACGCAATCGGGAGGGGGCCGGGGAATATTTATTTTAGTAGAGGGCGGCCATCATAATCGGGCGAACTTCTATATGTTCGTAAACATGTTGCCGCTTCTTCTTTTTCGAAAATCAGCTGAGACGTGACATCACGCTTACGTTTTGTTTGTTTTAATTTATGTAGGTCAGTAGTAAAAATTCTCGCGTGGTCGTCGCGTGCGGGCCGGGTCGGATTATTTTGAAAATGGCGTTTATTAATACTGTAGAGAACATAATTAATTGTGCGAATTTAAATAAGCTAACGTATGAACTTCGATTGGAAATAAAATCATTAGGGCCGCATCGGCCAGACCTAAATATTAACCAAAATTGTAGTGCAAGTGCCGCAAGTGGTTCAAAAAAAACCTATAATCGGAAATTTAACAGGAAGTTATACGATGCCGAAAGCTGGCTGTGTGGTTGTGAGAAAAAAAAATGCTTTTTTTTGCTTTGTTTGTCTTATTATGAACAATCCTCGAAGTGATCCTGCATGGGTAGAAAGGGAACACTTTGGCGAAAAGGTAAAAAGACACAAAGTAAGTGCTATTCATTTAAACAACCACATAGAATTATCAATGCTAGGCAAGGTTGATATTAGATGCCAATTAAATAGTGCATATAGGCAGAACATTATCGAACATAATGAAAATGTGACAAAAAATAGACATATACTTAGTAGGGTGATTGACTGCATCAAATTTTGTGGTATATTTGAAGTTGCCCTACGGGGCCACGATGAGTCAGAAACTAGTGCTAATCCCGGAATTTTTCGGGGCCTTGTAACATTATTGGCGGAAATTGATGGAACTTTAAAAGACCATATAAATAAAACAAATAATCGAATGTTTATGGGTTTATCAAAAACCATACAAAATGAACTACTAGACTCTCTTTACGCGGTTTGCCGAAATATTATCGTTTCTGAGATAAATAAATCTGATTTTCTAGCTGTAATGGCAGATGAAACGACTGATTGTGCTACTTTTTCGCAACTCGTTCTTTTAATTCGCTATGAATTAAATGGTAGAATTCATGAAAGATTTATGGGTTTTTTGGTAATCAAAGACCATACTGCGGAAGGAATCAGTCATGAAATTTTAAAAGAACTCGAATGTATTGGAATTAACAAAAACCCTCAAAAACTGATTGCACAGAGTTATGATGGTGCCTCATGATGAGTGGTAAAGATAACGGCGTGCAAGCTAAAATAAAAAATATATATAATAATGCCCATTACATTCACTGTTATGCTCATCAACTAAACTTAATTATTGAACGTGCAGCAAACCAAAACAAGCAAATAAGAGTTTTTTTTGTAATATTGAGGGCTTTAGTACATTTTTTTCAAGGTCTCCAAAACGTACGGCTGTTCTTGATGAAGTTGTCAAAAGACGTCTACCTAGGGCAAGCAGTACTAGATGGAATTTTAAAAGTCGGTGTGTTACGACCGTATATGTTTACAAAACTGAAATTATTTTGTGCCTTGAACAAATAATAGACGATCCGACAAATGACAAGAGCACGATTAGAAAGGCAGTTGGCCTAAAAAACATGTTAAAAGATCCGGACTTTCTTTATTGGTTATATTTTTTTAAAAGGGTTATGCCCAACTGCGACGTCCTTTTCAATCAATTACAGAGCCGCGATATTGATAGCATAAAAATGCGGAAATGTATATCTTCATTTAGGCAGTCCATCCAACATGTGAGGGATTCAACTGATTACGATTACTTTACTGAAGAAGCTGATAGCCAAGGCAACGATGAAACAGTGTCGCAACCAAAAAGAGCGCGTTTCCAAGACATATATAAAAATGTTGCTAAGGAAGTATGTGACGTTATAATTACATCGATAGAAGATCGTTTCAGCTTCTCTGATCATCTCTCCATAGCTACTCTTTTTCAGCCAACGTTATTTTCTAAATTTCAATTATTGTTTCCCGATACAGAGTTTGAACTAGCAGTTAAAAATTTTAACCTAGACAAATATTTGTTAAAACATGAATTAATAGTTATTTATAGCAGACCGGATTTTGCAAGTGCGTCGGGTGCATTAACATTGTTACAGTGCTTTTATGAAAACAATCTGTGTGATGCGTTTCCGGAGTCTGTAAAATTATTAAAAATCATATGTACAATGTGACAACAGTTGAATGTGAACGTTCTTTTTCAACGTTAAAGCGTATTAAAACATTTACGAGAAATACAATGTGTGAAAGTAGATTGAACGCTTTAGCTATGTGTTCCATTGAAAAAAAATTATTAGCTACAGACAATTTTAATGAACTTGTAATTGAGCACTTTGCGCATGCAAAAGAAAGGCGAATGGACTTTATTTATAAACATATAAACTAGGTAAGTTCGTTTTTTATATCATTTCCTGTATTTTATGTTTTCTGCCCCCCCAATTTAAAATATCACGAGCCGCAACTGGCCACAAATGTTCTGTTATTAGGATATCTTTCCCGGTATGTTTGAGACACCAAATGAGCATTCTGTCTACTCTCTCTATAAATAAGTAACATATTCAATATTCGTATAGATCTATTAAATCCGACTACGTATTAAAACTGTATAGAATTGCAAAAAATTTGGGTGAAACCAAAAAACAAGACAACCGCAACTGATAGGTTTGCGAATTGTTATATTCGTTGAAGCCTGCTCGTTTCTCTGCGGTTAGCAGTGTTGCCGTTTCCAAATAAGCATTCTATAATAAAATAAAACCATTTATCCGTTTTTTATTTTTAAAATTTAGGTCGTTCAGATATTTTACTAAGAAAAAATTTGTAGGCATTTTGTAGAAATTCATATAATTAATTGTTTTACATAATACAATTAATAAATGCGTTACGATGTGCTTAAAAATTACTAAAACAAAATACAACTTTAAGGCCGTTTTTTTCAAAAATGACAAGGAATTGACGCTATGTTATTTAAGCATTCTTTAATCAAAATGATCCATAATATATTTGAGGAAGATAATTGAAGAAAATTTAAAATTAAAATCTGACGGGGTTCCATCCAAAATTCTAACCCAAAATTCGATAGCGACTCAGACAGATCACGTGCCAAAACTATCTGTTGGAAGCCAATATGAAGTAGCCAACGAAGTTGTAAAAAATTGCAATTCGATGGAAATTCAAACTGATAATGTACCAAGAATATCTGTCGAAAATCATTGGGCGGATACTGAGATTTCACCTGTAGCTGTTAAACTGACTGAAACACAGGTCACCGCCAAAAGGATAATTCCCATGTTACAAAAGGAAAAATACAAAGGAAATGTCAGTGTTAGTGACAAAACAAACAATGCCACTCGGATGAATGCGGTAAGTCAGCGCGCTGCAAATATTACAAGTGTATACGATTCCAAACCTAAAGTATTGATCCATGGTGATAACTCTGGACTGAATTGTTCTCAAATCCTAAGAAAACATCTAGATAGTACAAAATTCGCAATTGAGGGATGGATAAAACGCGGTGCTGACTTTGCAGAACTTTCAAATTCAATTTTCAATATTAGCAAAGATTTTTCGTCTTATGACACTGTTGTATGTTTTCTTAATTTTGACAAGGCTTTTATATGTAAAACTTTATATCTAAAACGTTTCTATTCGCTTAGTCCATAATTAAAAAATTAACTATGCATATCGTTTAAACAAGGACAGAGTGTGCAGACAGTTGGCTGAGCATGTTCAATTCTCAATTGATAATAGCAAAGTAGTATTAAAATCAATTGAGACTTCTTTTCATTTAAGTCAGAGTGGAGAACAAAAGCCTAGCCACGTTTCGGATGTGATTGACTTAGATGTTGCAAGTGTGTTGTCTGATGTGGTGGAACATGTTGTGAGAGCTGACTGTGAGGGTATGAAAGATACATGTACTACCATTAGTTCTAATCTAGTCTCTAACTCGACACAGGATGTTTTATATCCGCGTCTTTCCCAGTGGGATCTAACGGAGATACAACACGTAAATATAATAATAATGAGGGCAAAAAAGGGGGAAACTTGTAGTATGTCATTTAAATATCCATAGTATTAGAAATAAAATAGATATACTAGAAAATCTATTAGGATTTGAGAACATTGATATTATGTGTATTACTGAACATTAGCTTACTTTAGACTCTACAAACTTAAATATTAAGGGTTATAGCTTAGTGTCTTTTTTTTGTAGAGTTAGTTCAAAACACGGTGGTTCACGTATACTTATAAAAAATAAACTTAGAGATAATTTTAGGTCATGTAAACACAGCTGTCGAACTACACAGTGAATTGTGTGGTGTATTTTCTAAGGAATGTTGTATTATTTGTTGTTATCGTCCACCCTCTGGTAGTATTGACATATTTCTTGACTCTGTGAGCGCGGCGCTATCTGCAATGACGTCTCGTTGCAAGTATTTGGTGTTTTGTGGTGATTTCAATATAAATTTCTCTATTGATAATATTCCAAAAAAACAATTATTGGACCTATTCACCTCTTTTAATTTAAATATTACAACATCTGAACCTACCAGAATATGCACAATTTTAAATGGCCATACAAGTTCGTCCATTATCGACTATGTAGCTACAAATATTTCTAGTGATTTATGTCATTGCACTGTTTTTAACCCACATATTAGTGATCATCTGGTTCATAGGTTTATAGCTGACTTATCGGGCGAAAAGTGTATCGCTGATGTGGCCCCAGAGACCAAATGGTTTTCTAGAGACCTTTCAGATGGCAATATTATGTTTTTCTCAAACATGGTGATGTCCTTAAATTGGTGCCATACGCTGACTCCTTTTAAGAGTTGTGATGATCTATGGATGCAGTTTATGGAAGATATCATATACTGTCTAAATGTTTGCTGTCCACATAAATATCGTAAAATTAAAAGGAATCGACGTATTGACTATTCTGGATATATCGCGATAGTAAAGACAATAACGTCTAAATAGAATATCTAAACTTTAAGAAACTGTACAAAAAACAAATCAAGACTTGCAAACAGCAATTTTTTAAAACCAAAATAAACAATTCTGCTAATAGAACTAAAACTATATGGACTATTCTCAATGATAAATTAAATAAACATAACAATAAACAAAGTGAAATTAAACTCTTTATCAACAATGAGACTGTTTCGGCTGCTAAGGACGTGGCGAATGAGTTTGTAACATACTTCAGTGCTGTGTCTGCCAAAAAACTTCAAGACCGGTATGGATGTTCCTCCTATCACTGTACAATTCCACCATTTGTTTTTAATAGTATAGTGGTTAGTCCTGTAAGCAGTGATGAAATTGTCCAGATTGTCAAACAGTTAAAAAACAAGAACTCTGCAGGTTTTGACGACCTTAACGTAAAAATAATTAAAAATATTATAAATCATATTTTGCAACCCCTCACTTTCCTGATTAACCATAGCCTTTCTGAAGGTGTTTTTCCTAAAGTCCTTAAAACTGCGAATGTAGTACCTATTCATAAGAAAAGTGCTCGTGATAACATTGAGAATTCCCGTCCAATATCCTTACTTAGTGTATTTTCAAAAATATTCGAACGTCTAGTTTATAACGAAATCGTAAATTTTATTCACAGATATAATTTGCACAACATGGCTTCCTATCGGGCAAATCTATAGAATCGGCCTCGTATCAGTGTCTAAACCAGATTTACCGGGAGAGTATAGATGCAGGTAAACTGGTAGTCACGATATTTTTTGACCTGTGAATAGCGTTTGACACAATAAATAAATACTTCCTCATTAGTAAATTATATAATATGGGAATTCGCGAACACTTCTACAGTGGATTGAATCATACTTGTCTGAAAGGGAGATTGTAGTTAAGTACGGCCGCGGCGGTGTAAAGTCTAGGGCGTGTCCAGTAAATATTGGTGTACCGCAGGGTTCAGTTTTGGGTCCACTGCTTTTTATTCTATATGCAAATGATCTGCCGCTATATATCAATCAGAGAAATGTGACGATGTATGCTGATGATACTACTATTGTGGTTGAAGCCGAAAATGTGGACGACTTGAGTGGAAAGATCTTGAATGTCTGTAAAAGTATGGAAGCGTGGTGCCAAAGAAATGAACCAATACTAAATATAGAAAAAACTGTGTATATGAATATGATTAATAGAAAGTCGTACTCGGCTGATCTTGAGGAACGGCTTAATATTAAGTTTGCTGGTAGCAATGGATTCTTGTGTACAATTATTGATTCGCGGCTCTCGGTCAATGACCATGTAGACTATGTTTGTGGTAAGCTTAACTCTGTGTATTTTGCTATTCTGAGTTTAAAGGATACCCTTGACATTGGTGGCCTTCTGTCGGTGTATTACTCCCTGGCATTTAGTCATATGTCAAATAATATTATTTGTTGGGGCAATGCAGGTATTCAGAGCAACCGGGTTTTTGTTAATCAAAAAAGAATTTTGCGTCTCATATTTGGTTTAGATATGCACGAGAGCTGCAGACACGTTTTTTTGCAAAGGAGAATTCTCTACGTTTTGCGTATGTACAT
>JAUTXW010002921.1:0-49742 GCA_030620095.1 Kuschelorhynchus macadamiae | reverse complement strand
CTAATAAAATGAAATTTATAAACCGTAACTTACGTAAGTAATATTTCTCTTTATATTTTGAATCAAACTAAATATTTTATTTGTATGTAAAATAGTCTTCCTTCCTTTCTAAATTAGAATAATCTCGAGCTAATCTGTTATGGTGATAAAAAGTATAGCTTGATCCAATATGTTTGGTAAATATTAATACTGATATTAACAAAAATGCTTAAATATTAAAGTTTCAAAATTTAATCAATCATGTTATTGTAAAACAGTTAAAAATCTAGAATTCTACACAGAAATTTAACTTTTTTTAATAAAAAGGCTCATTAACGAAAAATTAAAATATGTTTCATATAACCACAGTATACCTCATACCCCGAGTTTGTTTTTCAGATAGTTGTATTTCAATATAAAAAAATCCTTAATTAAGTTCTCATTTATTAATGGCTACCGGTAAACAATTAGCCAATTATAAAACGTCGAGGTTTTCAAATTTAAGACAAAACTATTGATCAATTAAGAAATCATGGTTCTTGGGATTAGACCGTGTCAAATTGGAATTACTATGCGACGTTTCGCCTTCGACTGCACGAAGCATCTCAATGTTCAGATCTCGTGAAGTAAAGATCTCTGAAGATAGTAATTCCAATTTGACACAGTCTAATCCCAAGAACCATGATTTCTTAATCGACCAAAGCCGTGAAAGCTTCCGTTCTATATTGATCAATTGCTAAAAATATATGAACTGTTGTTCCTATTTTTTAATTGTTAAATATCTCTGGCTTAAATTACAATTAATTTTATTAGGGTGTCGGTCCTAATTAGGGCTAGGATTTAAATTTATTTTAGCTACGCCAAACTTTCGGTAATTGCTTGCTACCTTCTTTAGGACTACAATATGAAAAAAAGAAATGATTTTTAGTTTTTATGCACATGTTATACTACCAGTATGACATCGGGATCACTGGTGGTTTGGTTTTTCTAGTATGCATCTTGGTTTTGAATATATTTTAGACAGGGTTGCTCAAAAAAATTAAACTAAAATTACTAAATTAGAGTTCACGTAGGATTGTGCCTCGAATTCCCGTCAACTAAAGCATGTAATACCCAATTTAAAACGCTGTGCTGTTGTGAAGCATTCTATATTTTTGCCTTTGGCTTTTTCCACTCCCGAATATTCGGTTTTATAAATAGTAGCAAAACTTTAATTATTCTTAGCAACTGATCAGTAGTTTATTTAATTTGAACGGTCCGTAAAATACAGGGTTTTTTATATGAAAGTATATATATAATGTATAAAAAAAGTTTGAAATGAAAAAGTACTGTCTACACAAAATAAATACAATTATTAAAGAACATAGAATTAAGTATTCAAAAATTATTAAAGTTGTTATAAACTGACATTTAAAAAATGTCTTGTGATGATCCTACTTTATATTAAACAGAAATACTTATATTCTTGTCTTATTCGATATTTAATATCGCATTTGTGTCTTCCAACCGCCTTTCAAGAAGTAATCGCGCCCGAAAAAAAATGTTGGACAAAGCTTGTTTGCTTTACCACCTCGCAATCACTCTTTTTAGTAGTTGTTTTTTTAATCTGGTTCGAGTAATTCAAACTATTCCGCATCCGTAAAAGTCATTATTTTAGCGTTTTAAATCAAGTTATTATTCCCATAACGGATTCTATATTTATGTTAAACACTTATCATACGATAATCAAAATCAAGCATCTTCGAGCGCGGATAATATTCCGATGGGTGACCGCCTAGGAAGTACGTCGCCAGTCGGGCAGTTAACAATAGGTAGTAGTTGTTGGAGCGTTTTCTGTAAAAATACCGTGAAGTGCAAATGCACGTTTCGGGAGTCATTACATTTAAATGTATGATTTAAATTTCTATGGAAATTCTACCCAAAAGAATCTTTATTGTCTCTAAGTTGTTGACTGAAGGAAAGAAAAATATAAATTGTTCCCTTTTTTAGAGGTAGCAAAACCATGCATTGCGTAACAAATAGATGCCATATATTATTTTTCTTAAAACAACCTGCATACAGTAGAACAAATTTTAGGTGATTTAAACAAAATTTTTACAATTACCTGACACATTTTTTTCTATATTTCTTAATTGATACTGAAACGCAATATAAAATAGAAACAATTGAGAAAAAAATTATGCACATAACTTAAAAAATGCAATAAAACCTAGATCTTCCTACGAAAAATATTCTAGTTTGTATTTATTTATGAGAATACGAAACAAATTAAATCCTTGAAATATTTTCTATAGGAAACTCTTATGGCCCTCTTCACAATGGAAGCTACAATAGTATAGCTACAAATCAGGGTCCATCCTGAAGAAGGTCAATGTATGATTAAAATGTATATAATTAAAAAAAATATAGAAGCCTAGTCACAATAAGATAGGTACTCTTTAGCATATATATTATGATTTACATTTTTTACGTTTTCAAAATATGGGAGTTATACATCAAGACAATGATTTAGAAACAATAAATATATTCGATCCAGAGTCAAATATCTTAATATTAAAGGACATATACGTT
This sequence comes from Kuschelorhynchus macadamiae, assembly GCA_030620095.1. Classification (NCBI taxonomy): domain Eukaryota; kingdom Metazoa; phylum Arthropoda; class Insecta; order Coleoptera; family Curculionidae; genus Kuschelorhynchus; species Kuschelorhynchus macadamiae. The sequence continues at coordinate 47,192 of JAUTXW010002921.1, read as the reverse complement.
TAAAACTTAAAAAAAACATATTTCGATCTGCTAATAAAAATAGAAAAGAATAAAACTTCTTTTTTTGAAGTTTAAGGGTAATTACATTATGTCATTTAAATCCGTTAGCCTTAGAGCCTTATCAGCTCTAGATATAGCAGATATGTGTATATATATATATATATATATATATATATATATATATATATATATATATATATATATATATATATATATATATATATATATATACTGTTATATGTTAACTTGTTTAGAGTCTCAATGATTCATGATCTTTACATTATCTTATAATTTAAGCCATTCTAATTATAATATATAACGAGTACTCAATCCAGAGAAAAGCATATTCTACGACGCTATTTTGGTCTCTTTTTTTCCTAAACTAGATTTTTTTAACTAAATAGATCCCGACTTTTTTTTTTCATTTTTACGTATGTAAATTTTGTGTTTATTTTTAATAAAAGTATGAAAAGGGACTTTTTAAAAGTAATTTTAATTCAAATGTAGCCTTTCTAATGAAAGGAACGCAATATATAGAAAGTTAAGATGTTTATGAAATATATTTAGAATCATAAACTAAATTTAATGTATCTGTATTATGGAGTTGTTTCTCTAAATATTTAGAGATGACGCTAGACTATCTATTTAATAATAATACTTATATATTGTTGCTGTTATTAAATACATTTTTTATTTCTCTTTAATTTTATATATTGTATCCACTACAAAGTTTGTAAATAGTAATATCCGCATCAAAAATATCAAACATTACTTGTGTAAAAGTAATAAATATGTTTAAACCAGAATTATTAAAAAAAAACTTTCTACAGCTTGGTCATTTTGATTTACCATCATTTCAATTTGCTATAACTTTCTTATTTTTCAAAATTATCTAAGAAACAAATTGTATGGCTAGTTACAAAGTTTCATTTAATATTAAAAAAAAACTTCGCCATAAGAGAAATGTGTTGAAAAGAAAATCTTTGTCACACACATGGGTCTTTAAGGCTTACTTTTAGATAAATGTGTCAAACTCGGGATATTTGGTTTTTTATATTTTTTGAATGTTGCAAAAAACTGGTAACTAATCATACAATTTGTTTTTTTTTATTTTGATGTATAGAAAAATAAGAAAGATATAGCAGATTAAAATGTAGACAAGTTAAAATGACACAGAATTATATCCTGTTATACATATATTCAATCCAATATTATATTGTAGAATGTCTTAGATATGATAATTTCGGTATGATCATAAAAAAATTAGAAATCGATACATGTATAACCGAATAGCCATTACTTATAGATATATAAAGCACATCATTCTGGAGACGACATATTTTTAAAGTGCCAGACTAACTAATAACAAGTTCTTCTGTAATTTTGATATCTAAAACACCACCAGGCGAACAACGCAGAAGTATTACAGTACAATCAATATTTCCTTTTTTTCACGCTCCGATATTAAAATGTTTTACATAGTCCACGAGCCTACGACCAAAATGTATTTTCATGGCTGCGCGTACACTGATGCACGGCTAACTATGACCCTGTGATATCACTCCTAGATTTGTACGCCCTGGTTACAGTCGGAGCTATAATGAATAAGCAGGGAAGGTACAGGGTTTTTTTTTATATATTGCCACCCCCCTTATCTTTTTTATTTGACATTTTAGAAAAATGTGTCCCAAATAAAAGTTTAATGGTTTCAAATGAATTTTTATGAAAACATTTTTTTTCATATACAGGGTGTTACAGAAAGTCTGGGCGTGGTCCAAGTTTCTTATTTCAAATAGGTACCCCATTTTTTTATTGAATTTTCGGATTCTCCTGAGAATTTTACACATTTTTTATAAGGGATATTCTATACTTAAATCTAAAGCCTAAAGAGATATTGTTATTTTTTGAAAACTATTATGTAAAACAGGTAAACATTTTTCTGGTCGTAAACTGGTCATTGACGGTGATCTGTCGTTCTGTCAATTCATTGAAATGATGCATTACACTGACGAAGAAAGATGTGATATTCTTCGCATTTTCTACAAGAATAATAATAATGCTTGCGCGGCAAGAAGAGAATATCAGCGGCTTTTCCCCATGCGAGCTATTCCATCTCGAAAAACTTTCAAAAATATTGAACTTGGCTTTCGAAATCGAATGACTGTTAAAAGAAAAAAACGTACTGCGGTTATTAATGAGGAGGAGGAATTAAATATTTTATTATTTTTTCAAGGTAGGTTAATAGAAATTACCCACAAGATATAAAGTAACTTACGCAAATATTATTTATTTTCAGAAAATCCAAATGCAGCCTTAAAAGACGCATCAATTTTTTTTAATAAATCTATTTTCAAAATTTATTCGACATTAAAAAAGCATGGATATTTCCCATACAAAATTTTACCCGTCCAGAAATTAACTGAAGATCAGAAAAACCAACGAACCATGTTTTGCCAGGAAATGTTGCTGATGAAAGATGAAGATAACAATATTTTTCAAAAAGTTTTATGGTCAGATGAATGCGCCTTTAGTACTGCCGGGATTCACAACCGGAAAAATGTTAGATTTTGGGCAACGGAAAACCCTCGGGCCATGCGTGAAATTAAAACCCAAGGTCGGAAAACTTTAAATGTGTGGTGCGGGCTCCTTCACAACAAAATTATTGGACCGATTTTCATTGATGGATCTTTAAATGGAGAAAAATATCTAAATTTATTAAATAATGATCTGGAACCTATTTTGGATGACTTACCCCTCCGTCAATACAACCAAATTATTTGGCAACAAGATGGAGCCCCACCACACGATGTTTTTGCGGTCCTAAATTTTTTAAATCAAAATTTTGAAACGTGGATTGGTCGGACTGGACCGATTCGGTGGCCGCCCAATAGTCCCGACTTAACACCTCTTGACTCTTTTCTGTGGGGATTTTTGCAGAATAAAATATATGAAACTCCCACGGAAGATATAGAGGTGTTAAGAAGGAGAATAATTGAAGCCATTGAGGATTTAAACAATAATCATGCACAATTCATTATTAATGCGATTAATAAAATCGAAGCAGATTATACAAATTGTATTGAAATGAATGGTGGACATATTCAGCAATTATAATATTTATATTTCATTTCATTATTGAATTATTTGATAATATGTAGTTTTTTGTAATAAACACAGCGTCAAAAAACTAGGACCCCTTCATAAGACGCAATGCAAAAATGCTGTTTCAAGACCTTGTATCTTGAGTAATAAATGATCCAACCATGTGATTAAAAAAAGTGTATGTTAACGAATAGCAGGGCTGCCACTTTTAGCCACATGAAATATTCTATTGTAATTAGAACGCTCTACAGAGTGTTTAAAAGTTTCTCAACACAGGACCTAATGCAAATTAAATGGGAGGTCTGGCTAAAAAAAATTAAACTCTCCTTATTAGCTTGCTGATTATAATATCATGGCTCAGTTAACTAAAAGTGGTAGTCCCGCTATTCGTTGACATAATCATTTTTCAATCACTTCGTTGGTTCATTTATTACTGAAGATACGCGGTCTTGAGGAAAGCTTATTTGCATTGCGACTTATGAAGGGGTCCAAGTTTTTTGACGCTGTGTGTAGTTTTTAAAATATTCTTTTCTGTTTTCGTTAATATTATACATATATTTTTTAAAAACACGTGTTGCCTTAATTAGATTCATATGCATATTTCCAAAATTCGATGTTTTTGGAATACCCCGTAGAAGGAAAAAAATCCACGTCTGATATTTCAAAAAATGTTTGTTTAGATGGCGATTCGTTGGAAGATGGTGATTTCTGTTCTGGTTGCCTGTGTATTTTCGTTATTCTCATAAGCTATGCGAAGGTTGTCGGATTATTCCTCATCGGAAATGTGACATTTTATCCAGAAATTGACAGAAAGTCTATCAAACAGTAAAACAGTCACCGTCAATGACCAGTTTACGACCAGAAAAATGTTTACCTGTTTTACATAATAGTTTTCAAAAAATAACAATATCTCTTTAGGCTTTAGATTTAAGTATAGAATATCCCTTATAAAAAATGTGTAAAATTCTCAGGAGAATCCGAAAATTCAATAAAAAAATGGGGTACCTATTTGAAATAAGAAACTTGGACCACGCCCAGACTTTCTGTAACACCCTGTATATGAAAAAAAATGTTTTCATAAAAATTCATTTGAAACCATTAAACTTTTATTTGGGACACATTTTTCTAAAATGTCAAATAAAAAAGATAAGGGGGGTGGCAATATATAAAAAAAAACCCTGTACAAGAAATGGAGTGTATATATAAACTCACCAATGCGGTCTGACACACATTTCAACTATCAGACTCGCAGCGGTCATTTTTTTTTGGCTAAAAACAAGATTTATTCAAGGAAAAACTAGACTCGGCCCCTCAAATTGGGGATTTAGCTAAAATCTTAAATCTAGAATATCAGACGCACAGCGATGAGTCCACATACTCAAAATTTACTCAGCAAAATCGTTGTCGTGGGCTGCACAACTAATAGAAAGAAAGGGCACAATAATAAATAAGCTGTATAATTAATATATGTTGCAAGCAAAAATAAGCTATATAAAAATCATCACATAATTTGCTAAGGCACAGAAAAAGTGAATAGATCTTAACGACCATACATACAAAATATTAGCTTTAAAAAATCCATTCTCGTTTTTTCATTCCTAATCTGCAGGTGGTGCATTACGGCAGTTTACAGTACTATTTTCCACGACGTTTATGAACTAACTTCACAAAACGTGACAAAACATTTTGTGATTTCGTTCTTGTTTCTCGTGAAGTTTTACCATTTTGCATTTAATTATGTTAATATTTGGGACTAGTTCTTATTGCACATAATGGAACCAACAAAAATATGTAATGTATGTTATAAAACATTTGCTACAGTGTCAAGTTATAAACATTTAGAAATACGAGTAAAGTGCTGCCGAACCCGACTAACCGGCAATGCAAAGGTTCTAAACACGAAGTTAAATTACATATGGAAGGAAAAATCTTTAATAATTATAAATGTAAGTATACCAAGAGACAATAGTAAAAATTTAAATTTAAGAATAATAATTATATTGGTATAATGGTATATATCAGAATTCTACTTTCCATTGCATTCTTTTGTTTACAGAATTTGAAGAATGCAAATGCTGCACAGAAAAGGAACTAAAATGTGTATATGTTATAACATGTGGAAAGAAATTTAAGAAAAGAAACGAAAAGGTGTTTTATGTATGTCACAGGTCACTCAAGCCAGAGAGGACTACTTGTTTGTCGAGTAATTTGGCACAGAAAAATTCGAAAGCTCAAGGTTCTGTGAAGCTGACGATAACCTTCCCTTCAAATTTAAATGTTACCTATAGCAAAAACAAATTAAATGTAGTCTTGTATCATCCTCATCTTAGACACAAGTGCAGCTTAACTCATGTATATTAGGTATATGAACAATAAAAAAACAAATTAATGTATGTATTGCTGTTGTTTACTACTCAAAAGCACTGATCTGTATTGGTTTGGTAGGATCGGTAAGCAGATTAGTGTTCAAAAGTCCTTGATATCATGCAATCCAGCTATTTTAGGGATTCTATTAAGTATATCAAATTAAATTGTGTGTAGAAATGTCTTACATGGTTGAATTATTTTATGCTTGAGGTTATGCAATATCGCACACAGCTTCCGTCTCGGCATTTCGATAATATGTATTTTTAAAAAGAAGCAAATAAAATAAAACTTTCTGGACTAAATACTAAACTGAACTACCCAAACCTGAGTAAAAAACTTTTATATAAGTAAACAAAAATAATTTTTTTTGAGAACCTACCCACTTACAATGTAATTTTGTTTTCTAGGAAAAATTGTGGAGGGAGTTTCTTCTGAGAAGATTCTAGATAACATAAAAGACGGACTGAATTCCTCATGTTGAAGGCTAAAAGTGTTAGATCGTCAAGATTTAAGAAATATAAGCAACAGAGACTTTTTTTTTTAATCCAATGTCCTGTTACATCAAAGTGACGTAATTAGTGTTTGTACTACTAAAAATACCTTAGAAACTAGTATTTACAAAGAAAATGATTTTGTTCTAATGTTCATCAAATAATACTAAGTCTTTTAAATTTGACCACGGAGAGGAACGTCGAAAACGTTTAGTGCAACAAAATGCGAGTATACCGAAAAAGAAATATAATGTACAGATTCAAAGTAAACTAGATATTATTTATAAATTGGTGCACCACTTGTAAGTCGGGAATTGTCTCTATAACGACCGCTTCGTGATGACAATGACCATAGAGTTCACGCCGACATGTTTTACGTACCAGATGCAAATTGCAAATAAAACCATTATAATTTTAAAATTTTCAGTTAATTACAATAATCATAATTGAAATCTCATGAAGTTAAATAGTGAAAAGGAAATCGTGACTACAGATACTATATGAGTAAATAGGGCAAATTTTATATTAATTTTAAGCACAATTATCTGCTATTATTTATAAACCGGAAATAAAATAATTTTTAAAGTTCGCAAATGCCATTTACTAATGCTAAGAGACCAATAAACAAATTAATAATATCAAGATGTTTGACCGCCGTTCAGTCTTTTTCAACTTCAGTGAGAAATCCTGACATATATTTAGCTACTTAACTAATACACAGATTACACCCACCAGATGCGAAAGTATTTATATTCGCCATATACCCATTTCAATAGCCTCGGCGTACAGATTAATTCGGCAACAATATTTTATATTGCCGATTGGCCCTCGCCAAAATGAAAAACGACGAAATCTGGTCCCTCACCAGATTGAGAGAACTCATGCGATAAGTGCAATCTGTGTGTAATACTTATAATTTAAACAGCAAAAACACTTAAAGCACATTGGTTTAGGAGCACACTTACCTAAAAGACATGTATTTTTGCTTGTCCAGTACAATGACAGATAATACAGGTAAGTTTCATTTAAATTATTTTAATGCTATTATAAAAACGTGAAAGTTACACTGGCCACTTTTTGAATTTGGCAAATGATAATATAAAAATATAATTACATGACAAATTTTCGAAAATATATGTTATATTTAGCAACACTATCTTGCACATTACCAAAAATTTAAGAATGTAGTTTTCACATCAAAATGGTACTTTTTTATGAAAACTAATGATATCAAACCTGGTATGTATGTGTATATATATATATATATATATATATATATATATATATATATATATATATTTTTAATATTCTACAACTTTTGTATTTAAAATTTTATGTATCTTTTATAGTAAAAGCTGTAGGTGGTGCCAAAATATAAATAAAGACCCAGTATTGGTGAGTACCAAAACAAATTAATGATTTACTACCTCCATTGATTTGTCTTTTAAAAACCCACATATTTACTTTTTTTTAATTCTTATTATAAATATATCAATCAAATTACATGAAGTATAAAAAAGTAAAAAAAAAACACAATATAGAAAAAACCGAGTTTTAACACACCCTTTATTTTTTTAGACCATGTCAGTATCAAATTAACTGTTCTTAAAATTACTGTTGTTAATATTTTTTTTTAATTAAATGTAAAAATAGTGTTAATAAAATTATTCTGTTAAATTTTGTCTTGTAAAATTGCATCTCCTACTAAGTAATTTTTGTTGAAATACTTTCTAAGTTTGGCTTTTGTATCAACATATCTTAATCAAGTTCCCCTAAGGCAGTTATCAATATTTCAAAAATATATCTCTCAAATAGGATCCTTATATTAAATATCAGGTTTTTGCGATGAGATTTCAGATTTAGGGGAGAAAGCATCCCTCTTTATTTAAAACTAACCTGTTAATACCGCATGTACGAAGATATACGATTTAAAACATACCATCGTTCGATATAAAAATAATATTTAAATGTATCATATTAGTAACCGTTACCCTATCAAAAATTTAACCACTGAATTTAATAATAGTTTTTTTTTATGTTGTAATGTGTGAAGCTTTTGAAATGTAATACTTTCTAACAAAAAAAAACATATTTTGAATTTAGTATTTAGATCAATAAATACTATTATTGGCAGCAATTCTATAATCAAAGTTACTAAACTTTCAATTCAAATTCAAGATAGACAACATGCAAACAAAATCTAAATAAAGGTGGCCAATTATACATTATTTTGTTTTGTTTATATGCAGTGTTCTTGAAATTTAAATAGACTTTAGTTAAATTAACGTCCCCATTGTATTTAGTACTATGAATGGGCTGTTACAACATTCGGAATATACACAGAACTTAAAGCAATGGAAATAGCACTTAATATACAAGTAAAAACTAGTAGGTTGCTATGAATTGTGACAAGCAATGTTTCAACCTCAGGTAACAAAAATCGGTTCGCAATATTCTAGCTCTAGTATGGCGTTTATAATACTGTAATTATGAATGTTAAAAAGAAACGAAAAATACGTTTTTTTTAAATCCATCCATCCAAGCCGACAAACCTTACAGAACATGTAGACCTTTTGATTCTAAATACAACCTTCATGGGAGCGGTGAAAATTTTCTCACTGATTCTGGTTTTTAAGCACTGTATACTGAACAAACCATTTCCGGATCCACATTCACATGGACACGCAACTGAATTTTAGAGTTTTTATTTCAAAAGCTTTGGTCTGAACATTTCGAATATCACAAAAGTTCTTGGAAAACATATCATAAACTATTACTGATTATTTTAACTCTACAATCAATGAACAAATAAAGGTGTTAAGATTATCTGGGATTAGAGTTGCCAACTGACCAGATTCTCGTAATCGACAAAATTCTATTCGGACAAGAAAATACCGAATGACGACTGACCTTTGATGGAAAACGCGAGTATCAGTTCCGCCTTTCTCCCTTACTCGTCTAGTTTGTACTTTGTATGGCGCTGTTTGAATCCGGTCATCTTTTTACCCAAACTTTAATTCATACAGTCATACACTTAGAATGTAAAAATAATTATCTCATTATAAAGGAAATAAGGTTTCCCTCTAATGACTGAAACTATTCGAGCTGCCTGGTTATTATATTTAAATGAACGACATAATGTTTATGTTGTTTGTTATTTTATAAATATATATTTTGTGTTATAGGTAGTTTAAGTTGTTTGTATATTTGGAGTTTGCGTTACTATTGTAATCAGTCCTATTAATTACTTGTGTTGGGCTATGAAGTTAAAATAATTTTCCTTGTTGCTGCGCCCAAAACGGACATAAGTTTCCTATGCCATGTGATTTTCATTTTAAAACTTTATAAATGCCAGTATAAATAATGTCAGTAGTAGCCACTTTAGATTATTAACAGTTTACTTTTGTTGTTTTTCTTAGAATAATCTCTAAAAAGAAAAATCAGAAGATAACATTTAAGCCACAACGTTAAAAGTAAAACGTATAATTATTCCAAAATAAATTGTGCAAAAATATTACTTATAATAAATTCAGTGGTTAATTTTTCAAAATTCAAACTATTGTCTAAACTATATCCTGTCTTTTAAAATCAAACCAAGCTGCCTTGCGTATGAGAACACAAGCGCATGTCGAAGTAATTCTTCGAAAAAAAAAATCACAGCCACCTCTAAATTCTATAAATAAAAGTTAACACTCTTCCATCCTTACAGACCTCTTAAGCACAATGCAGTTCATCTACCTTTACTTATAACCATGCTTCTCTAGTATGAATAATTTTACCGAGACTTCTTCTTCAGATTGTTATTATTGGCTAATTTTTCGGATTTTTCTTTAATAAATAATACTTTGGTAGCTCCTTTTAGCATTATGTAAAACCAGTACAATTGGGGGAACAATAACAAACCGATGCTTATGAGACAATTCCTTGGTAATTTGGTTACAGCCTAGAACAAGATATCGTTTTAAATATTGGCAGATAACCGTATTTCAACCAATATCTACAAACAATGTTAGCACTTATTTCTTTATTAAGTCAGTAATTAATATATTATAAAATTATATAAGGTATAAAAAACGTTTATGAAACAAAATTAAAAAATTTAACCTTAGTTTTTGTGTACAAGTAAGATCCTAAAATAATATAGATCTATAACAGTACATCATAACAGAGTGTTCCCCACAAAAGCTTTTGTCAATATTTAAAAAAGTAGTACATACTTCATATCTAACAGTATTTTCAATAGCGGGATTCTTCCAAACACTACATTGTCAGTGTCATTAATAAATAGAAGAATATAAAAAACAACTTTATAAATGACAACATTTTATTAAAATGCACTATAAATTAAGAAATAATCTTGCTTTGCCGTTTTATTTTGTACTATTCAAGCCTAAATAGCGTGTGCCTGCATAATACAAAATGTGGCGGAGAGGCAAGATTATTTTTTTAATTTTTAGTGTACATTATTAGAAGGTTGTCATTCAAAAAGTTATTTTTATATTATTTTATTACACAATTTTAGTCTTTAGAAACCTTATAAAAATTAAAAGGTAGGAGTGATATTAAATGCAAATAATATAGACACTACCTACAATTATTAACTAGCAACAAAGCCGGATGGGCCCACCAGGACACCGGGAGATTTCCCGGTGCGCCGGTCCCTCAGGTGCCAATAGGCGCCGCCGCGTTTTTGCGAACTTTATTAAAAATTTGAATTTCGAAAAGAATTGAAGAGGCAAGAAGCTAGAAATTATCAACTACTATTTTATTGAATTGTATTCCTTACATTATACTTTACGGACGTTTTTGCACAAAAAGGGAATAAAGAGGCGATCGGGACATTATCTCCAAGAGAATGAAAATAAAAATTTCAGAAGAAATTAGTAAGTTGGAGCATATTCCATCGAAATATATACAATACAAGATGTATCTATCTTAGACCAGTTGGCTTTTATTATGGACGTGTGGCATAAAACTAACATGGATGATAATAAAAAAAGAAACTACAGACAATTGGTGAGACACGTTGGTGGGCAAAGAAGACAGCTCTCGCAAAAATATTTGGTACATATGGCCATACAATCTGCCATATATGATGAGCTTTTTTTGACCTTAAAAACTACTAAAAATTCAAATTAATATCCTGACGTTGGTGCTACAGCTAGGTCTTTGCGGGAACCTTTACAGAAATATGAGATTATTTTCCATACATTTTTAAAAATGTTCTGAATAACAGGTCCGTTATGGCGATACATACAAACCAAAGGGTTAGATTTGCTCAAAGCAAAGAATATGGCACAAACAGCCTTAGAACAATTAAAACAAATTCAACGAGATTTTACAAATATACAAGAATCTAGCGATACGTTTGTTAAGTGGACAATAACAAAATAAGAGACTTGTGATTCTGATGAAGAAGTTGATGATATTAACATTGAAACTGGTAAGATCAAGAAAGATAAAATAAAAAAAATGCGAGGAGAAGAATACAAAGATGAAAACTCGAGTAATAAGAATGACAGAAATAGAAACGAAACCTTTAATATAATTTTAGATATAAAAATTTAATCTCTGGATGAAAGATTCACCAAAAAGTTCAGTATTTGTTAAGATTTTAATATTTTAAATCCCCTTGCCACCTCCTGGAAACTTCAAGATGAGCTAGAGAATTTTATGTTCAATTGGGACACTCTTAAACTCAACATTAAACAATTCTATACTTTTCATTTTGAATCTGATGACGAGGATGACGGTGATAAAGTAAACAATATGCAATGCAAGAGCTGCAGAAATTGCTAACTGTGCTGCTATTCCATCATTTGGTAATATAATATGTATAAAGAGGCTTATCCCATGCTGGCATTAGCATATAAATATTTGCTGACAATTCCAATTACAGAAGTATCATGTGACAGAAGTTTTTCCAAACTGAAGTACTTGAAGAACAGGCTAAGGAGTACTCTCTTTTTTCCATATATCTCATTTTTATGCTAAAAATTAATAGTTCCTTTTTATTATTTATGCGTTATTTGTGTTCATAATAGTTCCTTTTTTATTTATGTATTATGTTTGTTTTGTTAAGAATTAACAGTTCCTGTTTTTACTCATTTGATATTTATCTTAATAATTTTTTTATTTATGTTAATAATAAATTATTATAGGTTATTTTTTTCACCTAATGTGTTGTTAATGTAAAAATGGAGTTTTTTTTTATTTATAAGTTATTGTAAAAAAATATGTGGTAAATAATAATTTATGCCTTTCCATTTTTTTGCTGGACTGGCCCGGCGCTGTTTCAATTGGCTTTCCGCCGGTCCGAGGTGTCCCATCCGCCCCCTGACTAGCAATACAATAAGCAGCAAAACCTATTATTCAAACCAGCTGGTTGCCCAAACCTAAAAAGACAGGAAGAAATCCGACTATACAGCTGGGCCGATGGATGTTTCATGCGTCATCAATCAATGAAAATACCAAAGACCTGCTTTTTAAACACCGTATTTCTCTGAAGTTAGTATTCCATATTCAATAATAAAAGGAAAGGTTGAAACATGAAATATTGTCTTCCGAATATGAATACATTCATAAAATATATTAAACAAAAAAGATTAAATTACCCAAACGAACATGCTAGACAAAGGCATCAACATAGGCAGGTTTTTCATGTAAAGGATTTGTCTGGAGGTTATTATTTTTGTCATTTTATATTGTTCGTATTTGTGCTTTTATAAAGTCTTGTGCCGTTTAATCGTCAGATCAGACATTTCAGAAAGCTACTTTCGTTGTATGTTTTGTTGCTAGTAGTACTGTTATTAGTTAATAGTAATTTATAATTATTATTTATATCTTTGCCAATCGCAATACTTTAGAGGGCGTGAGTATTTCGAATCTTATGGCTTTAATGATGGTTTATGTAGATACAATCGCAAATTATGACGCTGTCTCTGCCTTTTTTCATCCATCTTCTTGCTACATATCGTGGTTGCCTTATTGATGTGGGATTTAAAGACTTTAAAATTTAAGGGAAGAAAGAAAAACTTTTGCAGGTAAGAGATTCTATAATCCAAACACTCCTATTATAAAGAAGAGAACGGAGTCGTGGTCTTTGTATTTATTTAAACAGTGAGGGAAGCATGCCGGTCGATGCTCGTTTCTCCCAGACGTGTCAGTCTAGGAAGGCATAATGGATGAGAACTCGTCAAAGCAGAATTAATGCCTGTGTCTGTAAAACAGAGAGAGATCACCCACAATTCGACGATGCTCCAATGAGATAAAATTCCTTGTGATGTTAAGGGTTGAATAAGAGGCTGCTCAATACTCAAGGCAGAGTCTGATTTGTGATGTGTAAAGGGTCTAAAATTTAACACAAGAGAATTCTGAATTCTCTTTGAGCTCGAAAAAGTTCCTAGTTCTGTTTCTTAGCGGCAACCCTCGCAATTGATACGATCATATCAGCTCAAATTCAATAGGATTAAAGGAATCTTTGGTGCAAACTTTCAATTTCATATGAATTTTTTTCACCAAAAAAGAAAAAAGTTTTAGGAAAAATCTGAAACTTTGCCAGAAGACACATAAAGTCATACAATTACTGGGAAAAATACCAAATTGCAAAAATACTCAAAAACTACGTTCCCACGGGACTTCAAAGTATCCCGGGAGATGTTGTCACTAAAATAATTAGCAACAAACTGAGAAAAATTGTCGACAGTTTCCTTCACGGAACTCCGCCCAAAATGGCCACCATTGGTCTAGAGCTGACAAAAAAATGTAACCGTGACGTCAACGTAGAAATCATATAAATATGGACAGAAATTTGACTCTTTAGCAGATCGCGAAGCAAACTCGTTAATGACACTTAAATTCAATAGCTCTCCTAAGCACCGGTTGCAAGTATATTAGTGCGTTTCTTAAGTCATTCTTAGTGATACAGCCGAAGACAACTAGTGGAACATTGTAGTAGTAGGAGGCATCTGGAAAAACAAGAAGTAAGAGTGGCTGTCAAAATTACGCGAGGAAGCTGGTAAGATAAGTCTCTGGTCTCCCTCTCAATAAGCGTTCATCAAGCCTAGTTAGTTCTCCAGATCAAGTTTCCTTTCTAAGTGAATTCAACAAGTGTTCTTCTAGTGCTTTGTAATTGTTGTACTTCAGGCATAACTTATCAACTTTTGATTGTTATTTTGAAACGTAACTTTTTGCTCAACATTTTGCTTTTTTGAAAATTTTTTAAATTTGATTTGCTCACTCTAACCTTGAAAACTGTTATTAAAAATTTGTGATTAATTATTTACCGATTTTTGACTGCATATTTATAAACATTTATCTTGTGACATTTTATCTATTTTTAACTTGTATTTTTGTGATCTACCCTTGATTGGGCGAATCACATTTATTTTGACGAATTAATAATTATTGGATTTTCTCTAAAAACTTGTGTTATTTATAAATGTTTAAACAAATATTTATGTAAATTATACTTGATCTTGTAAAGTTAGAATAGGTATTTAGTTTTAGTACGCTTGGTGAATCCGTTCTCATTAAACTTAACGATCCCTCCAGATATCTTAGCACGTCAGTCCCTGAAGTTCTCAGTCTCTCCTGAGTGAGGAGGATTGTTTATTCTAAGGGACACTTAGCAAAAACCGTGCTCTTATATTTTGATTGATTACTGATTGATATTTATATTTATATTTTTTGCGAATTTTATATGTATATATATATATATAAATGTATATATATATATATATATATATATATATATATATATATATGTATATATATATATATATATATATATATATATATATATATATATATATATATATATATATATATATATATATATATATATATATATATATATATATATATATATATATATATATATATATATATATATATATATATATATATATATATATATATATATATATACAGGGTGTTTCAGTTTTTTGTTGCATAACTTTAACAGTTGATAGAACTTTTCAAATTAGTGCAAAAAGTTCTTATAAACATAGGTCGTGAAGCGCTTATTTATCAAGATACAGGGTGTTAAAGTTTGCATTAAATTTTTCCTTTTTTTCCATTATATCTAAACGGTTGGACATAATGGCACAAAATTGGGTATTTGGGGGTTTTTGGGTGCGGAGAATTTAAATTCGATGTTAGTTTTCATATTGCTGCTAGAGGGCGCCACCGGCTTATCAGCACACTAACGTTATTGAACAGAACTTTTTTACCACTCGGTATATGGCTTCAGTGATTAAACTTTCCAATTCCCCCATCTCTTCTTAATAAAAAAGGTATACCTTGTTTAAGTCTCTAGGAGTGACCGTTTTCCAGAAAATCGCACTTGAAAGTTCAAATACTATGAATTATTATGATATTTGTTAAATGAGTTAATCAACAAATTAAAGGACTTTTCAAACATTTTTTTTTCTGAATATAAAGTTTTGCCGTATTTTTATTTTTTAAAATTATCTTTAATATTTATTGCGTAAATTTTTTGCGATAAAAACTGAAAAATAAACAGCTTCCGGGAGAACTTTTTATTGTTAAAAAATTTAACGTTTTTGATTAAAATTTTTATAATTTTTATACATACGTTTTTTTTTCTAAAATACTTTTAAAAACACAGAGCTCTAAAGTTTTTAATTTTAAAAATAGATGCTTTTTAAATATTTAAAACATTTTTAACGTATCTTTTGCGGTAGAAAAAATGTACTCTTTCCATGACCCATTAAAGTTGGCCTTTTTTGAGATTTGCTTTTTTTTCAATGTAATATAGGTTTTTGGAATAATGGTATGGTGTAATCTATTTTATCACATAGCCAAAATTTATAATTTAAAAAATGTGGCTGACACACTTTTTCTATTTCCTTTGAACTAAAAAAAAAACGTAAACCCAAAATAAAAAAAAATTTATATAAAAAATCGAAACTTTAATTAAAACATAGGAAACTAATACATGTAATAGCCATTGAAAACAAAATGAATTTTAAAAAATTTAAAGAAGATGTTCAAAATGTGAACCATTTTGTTCAATACATAGTTCACATCGCCGAAAAACTGAGCGTGAAATGTTATTTAGGAATAGTCTCTCCTTACCACAGGCATCCCTAATTCTATTCAAAAGTTCGTCTCTTGTTTGAACGGGAGTTTCATATACTTTTTCCTTTAAAAATCCCCATAGAAAAAAGTCCAAAGGGTTTAAATCTGGAGATCGTGGAGGCCACTGAACTGGTGCTCCACGACCAATCCATCTTTGTGGATAATGATTATCTAGCCAGTTTCTCACCAGCCTCCCATAGTGTGCTGGACATCCATCAAGTTGGAACCAAGCTCTTCTTCTTAAATTCAATGGAATGTCTTCCCACATATTCCCATGTTC
Source organism: Kuschelorhynchus macadamiae (assembly GCA_030620095.1). Taxonomy (NCBI): domain Eukaryota; kingdom Metazoa; phylum Arthropoda; class Insecta; order Coleoptera; family Curculionidae; genus Kuschelorhynchus; species Kuschelorhynchus macadamiae. The sequence goes on along the minus strand of JAUTXW010002921.1, from coordinate 30,848 downwards.
CGTTTCTAAAAATTCCAAAAAAACCGCTGCATTTACCCGCTGAGGCAAAAAGTAAGGTCCAAAAAGATTATTGTTGTAAATGCCTATCCAGACGTTTACACTAAACTCGTATTGAAAGTTTCTTGGCCTAACGGCATGTGGATTTTCAGGTGCCCAAACGTGCTGGTTATGAAAATTTACAATTCCACGACGAGTAAAACAGGATTCATCGGTCCATAAGACATTTCTTAAAAAGTATCTATTATTTGCAATTAGATTAAGAATTCTCTGACAAAATAACATTCTTCTTTCTTCATCTCCGGGTAGTAATCCTTGAATCGGTTGCAAATGATAAGGATGCCTCCGATCACGTTTAAGAACTCTATAAACATAGCTGGTTGAAATTCCTAATTCAATGGAAACTCTTCTTACACTTGTGGTTGGATCTCGATCAAACATACCCAAAATTTGTCTTTCAAAGTTTCTAGGTGGCCGAACGTTAATACCATTTTCTCGAACGTTGCCTAGACCCTGTTCAACTATTTGCCGATGAATTCTTACGAAAACCGAACGATTCGGATGTCTTCTATTTGGAAATCTGCGCCTGTATTCGTGGGCTGCTTCGGCAGAATTACCATTTGCAAACCCATAAATAAAATGAATATCCGCCAACTCTTGATTAGAAAATACGAAAGGCATTTTACTAAGTAAAGTACTAAAGTGACAAAAAACGAGAAAGAAAATATGAAATTTCTGCAAATAAAATACACAAATATGAATGAAGTTTACTAAAAGTTTACTTTTGTTTTCGGTTTCATAGCAACAGGTTTCATGGCCCACTATTTTTGTTATTATTAACACGGTTCTGCTAGGCAGTCTAAGACTAAAAAATGGCAGGGTAACCTTAACTTTCAAGTGCGATTTTCTGGAAAACGGTCACTCCCTGAACTTAAACAAAGTATACCTTTTTTATTAAGAAGAGATGGAGGAATTAGAAAGTTTAATCACTGAAGCCATATACCGAGTGGTAAAAAAGTTCTGTTCATATTAGTGTGATGATAAGCCGGTTAGCAGCATATGATATTTTATATTTATATTTTGTGCCATTATGTATATGTTTATATATATATATATATATATATATATATATATATATATATATATAACTAAGCGCTTCACGACCTATGTTTATATATATATATATATATATATATATATATATATATATATATATATATATATATATATATATATATATATATATATATATATATATATATATATATATATATATATATATATATATATATATATATATATATATATATATTATTATCATAAACTGTTAAATATTTTTATTAATTTTTTAAACTTATTATTTAAACATTTTAATTATTTTCGCGTCTAATATCCCAAGCGGCGTGACCCGGGTGGATAATTAGATAGGGTTTTGACAAGCTTGAATTTAGAATATCTTTTTTAGTTGATTTTTGCAATTTTTAATTATTTAAACACTTTTTCTGATTTTTATATATTTTAATTAATACACATTTTTTCATATTTTTAATTATCTATCTAGTTAATTAATATTTACCTATTTTTCTAATTAAAAAAAAGATATTCAGTTAGTTAGTTCGAATTAGGCTAAGTTAACTATTGTATTTTTGATTCTAAAGTTGTTTACATAAAAAGACTATACTGTTGCAGTAACAGTTTTTTGATAAATAACAAATACGAGTGAGTTGTTAATTTAATTTGAATTTGATTTTTGAGCGTAAAGCTAAATAAGTGAGCAAAAGACAGTATACAGGTATTTGCTGTAAATTACCTGTTTTAGTAAAAAAAACTGTTGAGCAAACTTTGAAAAAACTAAACTTTAACAACTTCAAGTACTATAAAGTGCTAACTGAACACTCTTGATGACAGTGCATAAGTGCTTTCTTAAAGAAGTTTCGACTTAAAATCGAAAGGTGGTGTATGGACTTAGTAAAGCTTGCACACGGCAAGAGCCATAACTGATTAGGACTTTATAAGTAAATAAATCCTCAAGATTTTTGTAATGTTTCTTAGTTTTAAGATTCACTATTCCCCGACTGACTGCCCGTTGCTTATTAATTTTGTTTGTTCGGTAAATCCGAACTTTTATCTTTAACAAAAACTTTTTTCAATTGTCTACCATGGCCACATCAACTTCTGAGGTGGTTCCCAATGAAGGTATGACAGCTTTTCCAACGCCCAGCAACACCGTCCTCCTCTCTGAGCATAAGCTCACACTTTCATCTGGCGAGGGGAACTACCATCCAAATGTTCCTCGGGTGAGTGGTGGGTGCCTGACAAGCTTGTCAAGCTTGTCAATGACTGCCCTCCGACATTACCAAAGACATGACGAATCGTATAGAACCTATAAGCATAACACCTTCTCCGGAGCTATCTACATGGAGGACCTCTCCATTGAGGTACCCCGTGGAAGAGAACATCCAATGTTCAAATCCCCATTACATAATAAACAAACTATCAAATTCAGAAATGTAACTTAACAAAAGCTCGGTATTAAAAAATACCTCTGATAATTTGTTGCTCGATAATGTAGGCCGCCAGCGCGAATCTCTGCGGACACTATTTAATGACAGTTCTCTCGAATTAAGAAAACCAATAATAAGAGACATTCAGTCTCCTGTTTCTCTAATTAATCTCGACTTTTCTCCCCCTAAACAGAATTAGAATAGGGAAAGGGAAATTGATCTCATCTCCATTTGCGATGGAGACTGTGACTATGACATGGACCGCAGGTCCGGACTTAGTAAATTTTCAAATTCAAAATCAGCTACAGGACATGATGTTAATAATTTTTCAAAAATAAACGAACATCGCCGAGAACATGGCATCCCTGGTGGGGAAATTCGCCGAGGAAAAGCTGTGTTCGACCGCGAAGTAAAAAAATTTTAAAGCCCAAAATTATGACATTATAGAACATAATCAATTACAGTACTAGAAACCGGTTATAAGTACGGATTTTGGGTAAAGGATTCTATGCCTATTTGAATTATATCAGGACTTGTATCCAAATTTCGGAAGGATCGGCGAAAAAAGAAAACAAAAATGTTACAGTCTACGACGATTTCAGAAGATGGAACTTCTTCAAAGACTATAAAATCAACCTTAGTAGAAAGTCGAAGTGCCCGTTGTATGAGTTTTCGGAAGGAGAGAGCGGCAAATGCAACAAACAAAGTTTTGAAATGGGCTAAAGCAAAGGTAAGTGCAGCCTTTGTTTGGCTTGTCCTGTTTTCTCGTTTATATAAAATTATAGGTTTTTGATAGGAAAAAAAATTAAAAATACCCCGAGTGACATGGATCCGAAGCCCTACGCAATGCAACGCAACATAAACCTTGTTTCAAACACAATAATCACAAAACAATTGAGACCAAAAAATTGCCTTGTGTTTAACTTATCTATACTGCAATAGCATTTCAAGGTATTTTCAACCTTCTAATACTTGAATCTGTATCTCGCATACATAAAAAAGATGGACAATTAATACTTGACAGTATTTGAACCTCCCACTTCCTATCCCCAGAACAACCTTAGTAAAACATTCAATTTTATACGAAAGTAATAAAATGTACATAGTTTATAGTGTATGTTTATTTATTTTATTTTTCCAATGACTAGACCCCAATATTTTTATTTTTATGGAGTTTACTTTGTTGAAAAGGACTATATGTTCTTTTAACAATAAAGTATATTGGAGTTTAAGTTAACTTACCGTAAAAAAGTCAACTGTTATTGCTTGTGCAAATAAGCTGATAACGTATGGGAACATTGCCACTCGAAATATGAAGAATGTAACAAGCATAGCTAAGCCATTTGCGATGTACCTAAAATATAAATATCGTAGCATTAGTTTTAAATACGTGCTAAGTCGCAAATATGAATAAATCTTGAATTATTAACTTACCATTTTGAATTTTTAAGTCCCATCTTAGATAAGATGCCTCGCAAGGATACGAAAGGAGTACTTGCCTCCATAAGATAGATAAAACCAAAAAAGCAGTCTCCAAGTCCTCCTCTAAGGTGCTAAAAATAGAGAATTTATTTTATCGAAAGTAATTTTTATAAAGATTTAATTATCAAAATAAATAAATACAAAATATAATTCATTACACGTTGCGTTGACGTGAAAAAAAACTAGTATTGTTTTAATATGGAAATGTTTTACATTTTATACAATTCGTTAACTATGCTTTGGGGAATATTAGTAACAATTAAATAGCCCACTGAAACTACCAAAACAACAATCAACAACTGTAACAAACATAATATATGATAATCAACACTGATAGTTATCATTGATAGTTCAATTAACAAAAGTTAGCTTAGGTACAAAGTATATAGCCCAGAGCTTTTATGTTTGAATGGATATCTTGTAAAACATATTTTTAAAATTACAAAATGGTTTTAAAGGTTAGAGAATTGAATGTCGTACAAACATTTAGCTACAAAAAGTGGATGAGAATGGTTTATTTTGAACTGATATAAGGCGTTCAGAGCTAAAGTGCATCAAGTCCAAAATTTAAAAAAAATCCCAGTAGTTCACCTTAGATTTGTATTATGTGTAATGGTATAAATTAACTTCAAATTAAATTATCTCAAAACTAAGTATTATCCACTTTAGCCCTGAACGCTTCATATCATTAAAATGGACACATTGCATAAAACATTCTTTTATATTTTTTAACTGTTTAAAAATAAATGACCGAAAGAGGCAAATAAAACATCCTAAATATAAAATACTACTGTAAGAACGCAATACATTATTTCTATATCTGAGAAGAGTATATTAGTAGATAAATTTGAGAGAGTATATTTTTTATTTTCTGACTTACCGTTATTACTAAAAATCCAAAGCATCCGATAAATACGTGATGAAAAACTATAACAAAATTTTGAGTCAAATACGCTATTATTCTTACTATTTTCAAAATTATTTTATTTATGATGCCGTCCATTTGGGTCTGCACTTTCTAAAAAATAAACAACGCCAATAAGAAAATAAACTCTGCTTTTAGTACGCATTATGCACATTCATGTAAATCATCATTCATTATTAAATTCTACAATCCCAACTCTGAAATAGCATGATAATAAAAAAAGAAAGACCCTATCTTCGATCTATACAGTATAGAAATACAATCCCCCTCACAATGACTTAATTTAGAATTTTTTAGGGAGAATGTAATTGTAATGTAATTATAAAAACATATATTTACATAAACATGACTTATTTTAATTTAATGTTAAGTAAAGGTACTGAATCGTGAACCTGACTGACTGTTTTTTTATTGCAAGAACATTCTTTGAAAATACTAGAAAGTAAATTATAAAAAAATGTATTTTTAATATACAGGATTTCCTTGATTTTCCAACTGCACCTGAATCCTCACATTCAGAGCACCGCTGCAGTTAAATAGTGAATAATTATGTAAAAATTGTTATTTTAATATAAATGTTTCAATATATGTTTAGCTATATTATACCTCAGTTTGAATACATTTTTCAAGACACTCTGTAAGCTCTCTAATATTTGGCATGCATAGTGAACTCTGAGTTAAACAATATATTCTCTATACCAGATGTACCATAAGTCGAGTCAAAAACACATTTTCCGACAATTCGAAAATCATTGTCAGGAACGAGTACGCAAATACATCGTATCTGCATTACGTCTATACAACCTTTTTTCTTATTTTAATGCAAGGAAAGGAATCTGCTCCCAAAATCGTCAATCATTTGCGAAATATTTACGTAGAACTAATAGAAGGTTTAAAAATGTTAGAAATATCATATTTTAAGAGCTAAGCAGTCATGGCAAATTAAGGGTAGCTACCCCTACTTCACTAGGCTTTGATTAAAACAAGATTTTTGCCTAGAATATGGCAGCACTATATTATTACTGCCTAAATTTAATCAATTAATAAATGATTAATTTTTAAAAACAAAAACCTATTCTAGTAATTCTAGTTCGGATTAATTCTGAATATGTATTACTATTTACTAAATATTCACCACGAAATATAAAAACATGGTGGGTTGGTAAAATATAGCCCATTTTAACATTTTCTGCGTATTTTTTATCTATTAAACAATTAAACACATTTTTATAAATGCGGACTTTCCACATTGTCGCATTGCCGAATACGCTTACATAAACTAAAAACTAATATTAAAGAAAAGGCAATATTTAAATGATAAAAAGATTTACAAGCTTACGTTTGCACTCCATACTCTGTACATCGACCATACATCGTAGAAGAAATAAGCTGCTCCAAACCAGGCATACGCCTCGGAAATGTAATGTGATGTTTTTAAGATATCTCGAGGACATGAATACCGAACAGATGTTAGTCCAGTGAGGCAGCAAAATAAAGCCTGAACTGCGGATACACACCTAAAAAATTACACTTTTTTATAATAAACAACCGTTTATTGTCTAACGGGATATTTGTCCCAAATTATAAGTTACAATACAAGAGTCCATTGCTCAATCAACTTTCTGTAAATAAAATCACTTTTAATAACAAAGTATGACCAAAGATCTAAAAAATTTAGATATGACACGTGGAACTAAAAATCTGATATTTTGAAATCAATGATTATGGTAGCACATTGGGTCAAAAACACTGCAGAAGTGAAACAAGCAACTAGAGTTCAGGACTCTCAAATGTATGTCTTAAGTGTTTGATAGATGTTTTCTTGTATCTTTTCATAATTTAAAATGCTACTTTCAAACTTCAAAACCGTCAGAATAATTACGTATACTGTGGAATAGGTACGAATAAGGTCGATGGTAAAGGCAACTGCTAACCAACCGAAACCGATATATCTAGGAAACAAATTTCAGCCTTTAAAGGCACTAAAACAACTAAATAAATTGTTTAAAGGAGGTAGACTATGTGAAATTAAATTCATCATTTCGGACATGCATCAACTAACTTATTCATGTGCTCAAACTCTTTGCTCTATTTTCTCTTGGTGAACTTTATATTATTTAAATAATGCAAGAACTATGTTGATCATTACCGGTCCATTATTACTTTGGACTTACTTGGCAAAAAAGACAAACATTTCAAAGGCATTTTGTAGACATTATAGTTTTTTCAAAATGGTTGTTGATAATATGCGGAGAAAATATATCCAGATCTATGAGATGAGTTCTACACTTTTAGGGACATATTTTTTTAAGGGGTGATCCAGATATCTTTAAACAGGACTTATATCCTGGTTATTCGTAGAGATAAGAAAAAAATCTAGGTCACCTTGATATAATATACTATACGCTTAATCTTCAATTATTTTTCAGACATTCACGTTTGAAACTTGACAATTTCTAATTTTGAGAGGCTGTAAAATTTGAATTATTTCACCTAGGGCAAAACAATTTGTATATTAGTTTTTATGATGTTTCTTAAGCTATGACCTTTAAATTCGATATAATATTAAACTACTTTTTTTTTGTTTTGAAAAGCAGAAATAGTAACATCTGCTTAGAGCAGAAGTAAATACAATAAGAAAATCAAACGGTAGGAATGTATATGTTTAGATTTTACAACCTCTCAAAGTTGAAAAGTTGTATCATTTTTTAAACTCGATAATCACTAACTCTCCACAAATTTCGAATCTAAAGTTTTTTATTTCTATGAACGTATATATAAATAAGGCTAGTTTGAGACATACAGGAGAGTGTATTTTGGTGAGAAATAGTTTACTTGTATACACTTTTAGTGGATAAATTAAGTCATTTTAGTGGTACTATATCTTGTAATACGGAAAATAGTGATGAGGAAGTAACAAGTCGACTGATTTAAGAATGCAATTTTTGATCCAAAAACATTTTTTTCATGAACATTTAAAATTTAGATGCCTTTGTTTTCAATGTCATGAGTACAATGAAAAAATATGTATTTATATAATTCTTTATGATACAAAAAATTGTACTGGTCTGACAGCATAAAAACCTTACAGCTTCAACCAATTTAAAACAAATTTGGAAACAACACAGTAAAAGAAGTTATGTATTAAAATTCTACTCATTTAAACTCCTATTTCTAAAATTAATAAAATAACCAAATATGTCAATGACATTAAAATGTTGATTGTATATTTTTATCAGCTGATCTGTGACATACCATCATATGTGCGGTGTGGTCTTTCACAAAATGAGCAGTTGTAGCGGGTCGTTCTTATGGATATTTTAAAGTGTGTTAGTCTGTTAGCGTACTACTGTCCATCTTTTCAGGGTTAAATTTGAAAAGGAAAAAAGTCATCATTTAAATATTATAAGCAAAATGTGGCAACATTCGAACTTTTTAAAACAATATTGTATACATGTGCATTTTAATTCAGTCACTGGTCAAATCATTGACATTAAAGTCAATGGTCAAATGTAAACCTAAAGCATTAAACGTTACTACTTCTGCTAAAGAATGAATATTAGTTTTTCAAATAAAAAAAACATCTCTTATTTTAATATAAAATTTTATTTTTGTATTTTTAATTAAAACAAACGTTAAAAAATACAAATCGATTGAATACATTAATTTTGGCTGGTAATGCTTACAAAAATTGTCTTTTTCCAATATACGTATAAAATGCAATTTACAGTGTCCGACAAAAATTATTCAGCATTATATAGTCCAAACTCTACCAACGTTGTAGTGTTTCGGTATAATCTTAATTTTGAAGTGCAGTTAATGGTTAATCTTTAACCCCACTTCAATTAATTTTAAATAAAAAATACGCCACAATCCAAAAGTCGTGATTTTTTTTTAAGAAGTAAAAGATATTTTTAAGGTTTATAAAATTATTTACTTACTTATTACTTATATCAAACACATCACAATAACGTAGTTTGTAACGTCTCATAAATTTCCTTCCTTCGTGTGTATGGATTTGGATATTGTTCAGGGCCAAAAAAAGCGAGGGAAAAAATATTAGTCCACTTGCAAATAGGCATAGCCCTCGGTTGGTGGAGACATGCTCTTCCCATTCTAATTCTCGGAGTATGTAGTAGGAGACGAATAAAGAAGTTAAAGCAAGAAGTAATAAGGGAATGCTTAGACCGGCTTTTATTGCCTAAAACAAAACAAATTACACCCAAATTAAATAATAATTTTAACCATTACTTTCATATCTTATGATGTTGGTCTAGCAATTTTGTAAGTTTAATTCAGTTGATGCTGCTTTATTTGCTTTAAGTTTTAAAAAATTATTAATCTCTCTGAGAAAATAACGAACTTCAAAGAAAATGTACAGAACGCTAACAGGTTATAATTAAAAATTAAGTCACCTACGCACTTACGAAATGATCATCAATGTGACATCAGCAAGACAATGACTTATGGTAATACTATTCGTTAAAGAAAAGCTTATTAACAATTTCACTGTTTACTATGAAAATAGTACAAATTATTAATAAAACATTAACGATATCTACAAATTTATCAGCATAGTTACATCTAAAAAAATACCTGCATATCATGCGGTGTAAGCCTACACACAAAACTGATATATTGAAATCATCTTTTTTAGAAAAATAGCTTAATTAAAACGAAAAGCGGTGTTATCATATTTAGCGAAACTTAAACTAGATTATGTTTACCTACTTACAAAATAAGTGATCTGTAAACAATATAAAATTATTATATTTTAAGTATGCTTTTACAGGGAGTTCAAAAATTATAATTTAAAAATAAATACGTGACTACCGCTGTTGGATAGAAACTTACTAATTTAAAGCCATGAAAACTAATTCGTTATATTTAAGGTTATTTTTTTATTTTTTAAACAAGAGGAAGTTTGAGAATTATTGTCTGTTTAATATAAACTGCAATAAAATTAAACTTCTCTTTGTACAAACTGTCTCCTTGGTCATCTTGATCGGCCTACTTGTCCATTAAGCCCTATAAAGAGGACGTCAAAAATGTTTAGCACTAATGCTACAAGATTTTAAAATGAGCATAACCTAAGAATACAAGGTACCGAAAAAAGGTATTTTATTACTTTACACGTAAGAGGGAAATGTAATTTAAAAAATCTTCACCCTCATAGATATTTGCATTTTAGGGTTCCTAAATACCGAATAAATGTTATCCAATCGGTGCGTCGGTCTGTCGGGAAGCTCAAAAACGACACCCTAATTGACAAATACGTCGCTCACTTGCTGAAAACAAACCATCGCTAACAGAAAAAGGGCGTCACTTAAAAAGTGGGGAGGCGGTTTTTGTACTTAGGTATTTTTGATTTAGCAGTTATCCGGATCACCGGCTACATTCATTATAATTCTCTTCCACACATCTTGGTCTTGGTGACTAACGAGGGCGTTTTACACCACTTAACTACTTATGAATCAAGTTTTTTTTTGTCACAGAGGGTACCAAACGGGGAAACGGTGGGGAGAGAAAGGCAACATCGTTCATCAAATATTAAACCACTATCCAAATAAACACCAAGGAATTGTACTTGCTTATACTTTAAACTGTCTGCCCTACACTCATGGTTCGATGCCTCCTAAGGCTAAAATACATTTTTTTCTGCTTTGATATTAATTAGACTAAGTATGTTCACCAAAAACCAATCACTCAACCTACACAAGTCAGATTTCATGGTGCCCCTCATGCGTATTTACTTTTACACAATTATGTGGTGTCATCGGTATATATACCATTATACCACAATAAATAATTGTTTCCAAAATTGGGCCTGACAGAATCCCATGCCGTACAAATTCCCCATCCGAGCGTGGGGATAATGGGACTAACTTGGGCTGCCCTCGTTACCTAAGGCATATTATGAAAAATACGGAGATCCCGCTCAACCTAAAAAGAAGGGCGTATACTTCATGCATCCTGCCTGTGGCTACTTACGGACTGGAAACCATGACTCTTACAAAAAAAAAGTGTAAATCGACAAGTGTGTCACAAAGGGAGAAGGAACGTACAATGTTGGGAGTTTCCTAAGACACCGACTATGAAACGAGGAAATCAGAGGAAAAATTGGAGTGACAGTCGTACGCAAGCGAGTAGGGGAACTCAAATGTTAATGGGTGGGACTGGGAGAGGACAACCCCAAACGAGATGGTACTGGTACCAGAAGGCTCAAGATAAGACACGAATGGAAGAGGTTGGGAGAGACCTATATCCAGCACTCGATGGAAAACGGCTGAGGAAGAAAGAAGATAGGTGTCAGATAAGCTAAAACAAATTAAAATAATTTGCTTTTTATTAAACCAATTTTAATCTATATGACTTGCTAGAACTCCTATAGTACACTGAAACAGGTAAAAATTTCAACCAAAGGGCGGCTTGATAAAATACCTAAAAATTCACCCTGAAAAACAACTTAATGAACTGATTTCAAATTGTATGACATAACTAATTGTGGTACAGAGATGAACTAATAAAACTATGGTACTAACTAAAGATGGCGGAACAAAATGGGGACCAAATAAAATAAGTGTAGTCGTGAAAAAAATCACCTACTCGGGTTGTACATGTTATCAGGTTTTAGCGTTGCTAGATACAAATTCAAAAAATATTTTTATCAACTCCGTCGGTCCGTCTGTCTATTTGTCAGTTCGCGGTATATTTTAAATTATTAATAAAAAAACTATTATCCAATGTCCTCAAATTTTGCACAAAAATCAAGTGCTACATAGAAATGAACTGGTTACATTTTGATATGGATGTAAGGTAGCAAAAAAATGGCAGCCTAATAAAATATTTAAAAAATCGTCCTGACAAAGACTATTCATTAGATTAATTTCAAATTTTGTGCATTAAGTGTGTTACAGAGATAAACTGGTAAAGTTGCGAATTCAAGATGGCGGTTAAATTTTTTTTTTAAATTTACGTAAAAAAATCTTATTCAATTGACATCAAATTTTGCAGAAAAATTAAATGTGTTACAGGGATAAACTGGTACGAATTCAACATGACGTAACAAAATAGCGTTGTGTGTCAACGTAAAAACTATTTATTAAATTTAGTTTCAATTATGCCCAATAATCAAGTGTGGCATAGGTAGAAACTGGTAAAATACTGGTAAGAGTCCAATATGATGGAACAAAATGGCGACCAATAAAAATGTTTCAAAAATAGTATATATGTGTTACTAAATGACTATTTACTGAACTAAAATGGGTCACACTTCACTATTCCTAATAAAAGGAAAGATTTATAACGAGGGAAGTTCCGGGTAAAGAAAATTTACCGATTTTTTATTTTGCCACAGTCAAAAGGAAAATTACAGTCTAATATTGGTATATTTTTTTTAACGCAACCCTCTGTACATTATATTAAATTTAAACAGAACATGAAGCAAAGATTTCAACGATATATAAAAACATGGGTCTACCACTCACCGTTTCAAATTTAGTGATGATCATCTGCAACATGTAACTTATTGTTTCATAAAGCTTTCAAGTTGTGCGATTTAAAAAAATAAATGTTTACATACTAGCAGTTATTACAGATATTACTTAACTCACCCTTTTGCTACTCTGATTCAGTAATTTAATTCCAAGACTTATTTTTTTGTCTAAGTTGCTCAAGATCTATTTTTATAATTTATATAACATTAATAATAAAAAGTAATCTATAGAACTTAGGCAACTATAACCCATTTATTTTATATAATAAATAAAATATAATAATATATGGTACAAAAAATCGCAATAATGATATGAAAAGTGGGTAAGGACAGTAATTGATATATTAATAATAAATAATAAATTAATATCAAATATTTTACTATTCCTCATAACTCTATTAATTAACGAGTTTTTTTCATAAACAGTATGATTTTGGGATAGTTTAAAAATGTTACAATCACTTAAATGACTAGGAGGTACGTCTAATTGAAAACAATGTAGAAGGTCCTGACAACAATGACAACAAATGGATCCATTTGGTACTTCATGTATTCATATTACAACATTACAACACTTTTCTATATGTTGAGCAAAAGATATATGGAAGTTCTCAATTATCAGACCTATCTATAAGAACAGTAGTGACAGAGTTTCTCTTAAAAAATAGACCTATTACTAGGTTATCATTGATACCAATGGCTTTTGAAGCAATTGTGGCGGACTTCATTGAGTTCTGTTTTAAAGGTTCCATTTCACCTATGCAGCACGGATTCTTTAAGAATCGATCAGTGTTAAGCAACTTGTTATGCTATCATGTCGACTCCCTGGAGAGCGGATGTGTGGTGGATAACATTTACATTAATTAATAAAACTTTCTCAATATATAATTCATGGTCCGCTTATAGCTTGGATTGAATCATATCTCATTAAAAGACAACAGCAATTTAAAACTAAAAATCTTTCATCTGATGTTAAAGATGTGATATCGGGTGTCCGTGAAGGCTCCCATTTAGCTTCCCTTTTTTAGGATTGTCATTAATAATGTTGTATAATGTTTTTACAAAGCCGAGACATTAATGTACGAGAATGATTCAAAGATTTTCTTTAGAGCAGCACGATTTAAATAGATTTGTGGGACTATCCTTAAACGCTAATAAGTGTAAGCACATTCAGTTAGCAAGCTTTGATTGCCAGTGGTGACTAATTACTCCTTAATGAAAATCACGTAGAAAAAAATCATAATTTGACTTTTACAAATCCCAACATTCTTATCGGTTTATTACATATACAATGTTACCATGGATTGACTTTTTTATTTATGGATTAAGGAGAAAATTCGTTTTTTATAAAAAGCACCTGTTTAGGTTAAAACATTGAAAAACAGTGTCACTTTTCTAATTTATTATACAGAGGGCTGAAAAACGTTCATAATTTAAAAAACTTTTTTAAGTATTATGAGAAAACATTTAAAAAGTTCCAAAAAATATTATTTGTTCATTATAGTATAATTTAAGAAATAAAAATGGGAACTGACATGTTTTCAAATATTAAATTAATTCATTAATAAATTCTAAAAAGAATTACAACATTCGGTAACTATATTATTCAAATTTAACACCAGCAACTTCTGCTCACTTTTCCAAGCCTTATAACTGGTGTGAATTTCCTGAATTTGAATATTTTCAGTGGTTTCACAAATTCGGTCTTATAAAATATTTAATCAGGATGCTGTGTGGCGAAGGAATTGAGAAGTATCGACCGATTCAACCTTCAGGAATATCTCTTTAAGTATTCCTGAACAATTGCTGTACCGTGTGCTGCGTTGCTATCTTGTTGAAAAATTGCTTTTGTTGGGTATTACTATGTACTATCTAAGTACTCATTGCTTCTTTGAATTTAACATTACAAAATATTTATTCGTTTTCATAATTTCGTTAAAAGACATACCACAATAAACATTAACTTGTTTAGAATATTGAAACCTAAAATTAATATAAAAATCTGGAATTTCCATACTTCAGAAACATATATTTTGTGAACTAAGCGTCCTATTTGTGGTAAAGGTAGCGCAGTCTAAAAAACATGATATTTTTCAAGAAATTATAAATTTAAAGGTGTTGCTCACTGAACCATAAATAAAAATCTAATTTGTTGACCTCACCACTTTCTTCCAGAGAAATTTAGGCTTGTATGATTTTATATTTCGTATTTACTTTATAAATCACCTGCAAATTTAGTTTACCAACATTGATAATTTTAGGTGCTCACTGTCGAAGATATATTTTTTGAATAATCCGCTGAATCCATTGCGATCGGTGCAGCAGCATTTTATTATTTGCTTAAACATATTTTTTTTTAATGTTAAGTTCCCTGCGTAAATAATGGATTCTCTTTTGTCTGTTAAGGACATATTAGGCCACTTTTCGCGAAATAAACACTCTTAAATATGAAATAACTTCTCCAAAACCATATTACTGGACAATAAAACCTTTTTGTTAAACTGTTACCATTTCAAGATAAGTATTTAGGTAAACATGATAAAAATATAATATTCTTCTAAGAATTCCAGATCGGCCTTGGAAGAGGAGGAACTTCTGGAGTGGAGTTAGGATACAAAGTTATTCTTTATAGAAGCATCTGCTTAGCCAAGGGCATTAAAAAACAGTATCAATTTGCAAATTTATTATACAATGTCATGAAAAAAGAGCATAATTTAAAAAATCGCACAGGTAAACCCACATTTTTTAAATTAAGGAATGAACGCATTTAACAACTTCTATTATTATTCAATATATTAAATATATTATTATCTCGACTTGTTGTCTCACAGTATTCCTGTGGTTGTATTTTACATTAACCAGATTATACCAAGTCAATACCTAAAAAAAAATAACAAAAAAAAACAAAAGGAAAAGGAAAAAAAACAACTATTGTGTATTAAGAAATGATCTAACGATGCTACATGTTTTCAAAATGACCGATTTTTGGACGTTTCTATGAATGTCTGTATTAAGTCCCAATTGAGCCAAATGCAGTGTAAACGTTGTTGGTGTGAGACCTGTTACTGATATGACGAGAGGAACAATGATGACTCTTTCCTGTTTCCACAGTCTTTTTACTTCCATTGCCAAGTCGGTGTATTTAGCGATCTCACTGTATTTCGCTTGGATGTTCTCGTCGTTGGGGACAGCCATGTCAATTAAATAAGTGATCTCTTTGCTGGATTGAATTGAAAGATAATATCGGGTCTGTTTGCGGGAATTGTTTTATCTGTGTGGATGTCAATGTCCAAGTAGAGCTTGCAGTCCTCGTTTTCAAGTATGGATGTTGGTGTATAATGGTAGTAGGGCTCTGTGTTCTCCGTTAGTTTGTATGTTATTATTATTATTATTATTATTAATACAATTAATATTACTAGTATTCATTTTAATCAATAAAATAAGCTTAGATTTGGAATATAAACTGATCGATACCTTTGTAATTAATCTTTTTGGTAATGAAATATCTTCTGTCATTTTTAGAATAATAAGAACGTTTTCCATCAACAAATATATCTAGGAGTGATAAGATCACCTTGGCCTAACTTGCCAGATAAAACTAAAAAATCTGTTATTTTAAAATGTATGCAAATAGCAGCATATTTAAAATTAAAATCGCCTTAAGCGAATTGTCATTTCAAGATAAATATTTGGTTCTTGACAGAACACGTTTTTATTCTAAAAAATATATTTCAATACCGAATGTATCGGTTAAGGTTAAAGCTAATTTTAAAGGAATCAAATGTAAATTAAAAAATTTATATTTGGAATCTAAGCTAGCTATTTTATTGATTAAACAATTATAATATTGATACAATAATATCACTAATATTTTAAATAATAATAAAATAATTTAATTAATATTATAGTGAATAACTAATACTGTTTTTATTACTTAACTCCAAAATAGTGGGATTCCCTGTGCGATTTTGCGAATTGCGAATTGTAATATTTTATAACGCTTTATAATAAATGGGAAAAGTGGTACTTTTTTTAATGTTTTAGGCTGTATCATAACTCTCCCCTTCTGGAGTCAATGCGGTTTTTAGAATAACATTATATTTCCCAGTTTTATCCAAATACCTATACTGAAATGGCAACAGAATTAGAACATAGTTTTATGGTCCAATAATATAATTTAAGACAAGAGTAAAATCCATTACTTCAAAATTTACCGGCAGCGTACTTAACATTAAACAGAAAGACAATTTTGTTTAAGTGAATAATAAAATGCTGTTGCAGACATCGCAATGGATTGAGGGCATCATCCCAAAAAAAAATCTTCGACAGAGAGCACCTGAAATAAGCAATGTTTAGGCAATTAGAGTTTCAGTTGATTTATAAACTAAATGCCTAATATAAATCATACAAGCTTAAATTTATCTATACACTGGAAGAATATGGCGGAGATCAAGGATTGGTTTTTTTTACAGTTCCGTGAATAACACCTTTAAGATCGTTATAATTTCTTCAAAAATACCATATTTACACGAAGTTCCCTTTACCACAAATGGGACAGTTAGTATATATACGTTTTTGGGGTATGGAAAACCCAATTTTTTATATTAATTTGAGGATTCAATATTCTAAAAAAATTAGCGTTTGGTGTGGTAAGTATGTTAACGAAAATGCCAAAAAAAATAAATATTTGAAATTTTAAATTGTATGAAGCTAGACTACTTGATAGTAAGTATGTCCATAAATACCCGACAAAATGCATGTTTCAACGAGATTTCCACCCAGCACACGCTACAGCAATTTTTTAGGAATTGTTAAATAGGTATTTTTCTGAACGTTGAGAGTGCAGAAGTTGGTGGAGTATCTTTTGAATAATTTACAAGCCGGATTTTGTGATTCTTTTTATAACTCATTAATTAATTTAATTTTTGAAAAAATTAGTTTTCCATTTTCATTTCTCAACTTTTTTTAACCCTGTACACTATATTAAATAGATAATACTGTTTTTGATAATCTTTAAATGTATTCATTATATAATTTAAAACAAAAATGAGTTTCCAGTTCATATTTTTAAATTATGGACGCTTTTCAGTACCCTGTTTAATAAATTAGGAAAGTATATAGCACTGTTTTTCAATGTTTTAGCCTAAGTCGGTGTTTTTATATAGAATGACTTTTTATTCTAAATCCACAAATCGAAGTATTTCCTCTTCCAGAATCCAGATTAATACGTAGACACACTGTATATTTCATATATGTAATAAAGCGATAAGAATGTTGGGATTTATAAAGCCCAATATACTCGATTTCAGTATTTATTAGCTTAAATGATATGGATTACATGACAGTTAAGACAGGGCTCGGTATCTAAACTCTTGCTACTAGAGGACCAAATTGTAACATGATAGTACACAAATTAATATATGAGTTCTATTGACTGCTCTAAAGTCTTACAATTTTAAAAACTTTACCATCCCAACGAGGTAATTAAGAATTACAAATACTGTCAATATTGAGTTTTATAAAACTAGGTAAGATCAAAACTTCTTGCTTTTAATTTGTTCTATATATGATGTCCAAGTTAGTTTATCATCTAGAATTAGGCCCTAATAATTAGCACTGTAGAACTCCTGGGCGACCAACTGACTACCAATTTTAATATCTACTTTTGCGTTGTTAATGTTCTTTTGTGAAAAAAGTTCTAATTTTTTTTTTATATTTTTATAAAGTGAAGTTTACATATATATACAACCTATTTTTTATTAACTCAAAATAGTAACGATAAAGAACAGTGTTTATTTCATTTTGAAATTCTGTTAAACTGCCTCCTTGATAGACGAGAGCAATGTCATCTGCAAGAGGGAAATATTTGCAACGTACCCCCGAAGTTTCGAAACTATGTACATAAAGCGAATATAAAAGGCGTCCTAATAATGAATCCTGGGAAACTCAATGGCTTACATTCGCCATATTTGGGATTTCACAGAACATGTCATCAAAGTAATTAATTAGGTGTGGTTTAAATACCGATTTAAAAATATTTTCAAATAAAGTACAGAATGATTATATCTACTTTTCATTACCTTACAAATATTAAAATCATACAAAACATTTAGTATCTTCACTTATAGTAGACATTTACAGAATTTGTACATTTTTGAGATTCAGTGAAAATATCACTGGCCGACAAAATTTTTCTACCACAGGCCAGCTCATTATTTTCACAATGGAAATACTCTCCCAATAATAAAAAAAATATTCCCAAAGCCCTAATACGTACCATTTTTTAATAGAACCTTTTATATTGGCAGGTAAACAATTTTATTGTGGGGCGGCTAAAATGGGTCCATTTTACAACGGAAAAATTACCTAGACTGGGTTGTTTACAACATTAGACATAAAACAAACGTTAAACATCACTGTTCTGTTGAGTTTCGAATTGAGTGGTTCTCTGTGTATCGATAAGCAAGTGTATGTGAAGACGAGAATGTCGAGTCAAACGTGCCAAAGTTGCAAAATTTCTCCTGACAAATTTTGTTATATTTGTGGAGAATTTCTGGCGAAATCACAAGCCAGGCCATTTTCCGAAAATGTAAAAAAAGCCTACTTTAAATATTTTGGTGTGCTAATCGGGGATCAAGATAAGCGGTGGGCTCCCCATGTGTGCTATGTTAGTTGTAGTGTATCACTGGTGCAGTGGATGAAAAGAAAGAGAAAAAATATGCCTTTTGCAGTTCCAATGGTATGGCGAGAACCCACCAATCATTCTGACGATTGTTATTTTTGCCTGACAACGACTGAAGGTTATTCCAAAACGGGAAGGCACAATATAGAATATCCAAATTTGTAATCTGCCATACGACCTGTTCCTCATAATGCAAATTTGCCACTGCCGATTGCGGCTTTAAATTGGCAAGCTATTGATTTGGGAGATAATGGAGATAACGCATCATCAGGCAGCTCAGAAGAACAGTGCACCGATCCCACTTTTACCACAGGTCCCATTTTCGGCGAGCCATATTTGATTGTTCAAAGTGAATTAAATGATTTAGTGCGTGATTTGGGGTTATCCAAGCAACAGTCAGAACTTCTGGGTTCCCGTCTTAAGGATTAGAACCTATTGGTCAAAGAAACAAAAATTACGAATTTCAGAAAAAGAAATACTATATTTTCTGAATTCTACAGTATGGAAAATTCGTTGTGCGCCTGTACTGATATAGACAGTTTAATGCAGGAACTCGATATTCTCCCCGTTAGTGGCGCTTATTCATAGACTCATTTAAATATAGCTTAAAAGCTGTGTTATTGCATAATGGAAATTTAAAACCCTTTATACCAGTTGCCCACTCAGCTGCAATGAAAGAAAATTATGAAGATATGCGCACGATTTTGGATAAAATAAAATACAATAGGTATAAATCGGCAGATATGTGAGGACTTAAAAGTTATAGCGATTTTAGTGGGACTTCAGGGGGGATTTACAAAATATTGCTGGTTTCTTTGTTTATGTTTTTCGTGCAATAAATCAGCATTATGTAACAAAAATTTGGCCAGAAAGAAGCGAATTTCAACCGGGACCTTAAAATGTTAAATTTATACCTCTTGTTGATCGCAAAAATGTCCTTTTGCCTCCTCTTCACATTAAACTTGGGCGGATGAAAAACTTTGTGAAGGCTTTGAATAAAGATGGTGATGGATTTAAATACCTAAGACAAGTCTTTCCCCAGTTAAGTGATGCCAAATTAAAAGAAGGCATTTTTATTGGGCCACAAATCAGAAAATTGTTGGACGATGTCAATTTTACGGAAAAACTTACCAAGCAGGAACTCAGAGCATGAAATTAATTTGTTAATGTAGTAAGAGGATTTTTAGGCAACAATGGATATAGGATGAAAATTAAGAACAATTAGTTAATGAACTCTTAGAAGCCTATAAAGCGCTTGGTGCCAGAATGTCATTAAAAATTCACTTCCTCCTGTCATTTTTTCCTAAAAATATGGGAGCTGTTAGTGACGAGCAGGGTGAAAGGTTTCACCAAGACATCAGAACAATGGAAATTCGATACCAAGGACGATGGAATCCAGCCGTGATGGGTGACTACTGTTGGTTTTTGAAGAGAGAAGATGGGACACCTCAGAAACGGAAAAAATAAAGTTTAATTAGTGTTTTAAGTTAATATTTTTCTCGTTTTCTTTTCTCTAAGATGTATGGTATGTTTAATAGGCGAAAACTGTAAACATAGTCAATAAACAGGGTTAAGAATTTTTTTAAATAATTTTTTCTATAGATATTAAGTATCGTAACATTCGATATGGTTCTACAACTCTAACAAGAAAACCCTACGTGCTACAACTTTCTATTTGTCATTTTCGTATTTTGATAGGTCCATTCTATTAGATTATGCTATTCTGATTTGTGTTACAACAAAAAACATTTTTTTTGTCGACCAGTGATATTTATTCACTTCACATACATATGTTCCCAAAAGACCTGACGGGCGTCTCACTCCTCGAAAAACGTTGTGCGATATCCGAAATAACTAGGATTTTGGCTGAGCGAAATTCTATTACACATAAAAATAAACATGAATGTAAAAAAAAAATTCAGATTTTCCTAATAACAGCACCAGAACTACAAGTCATCTGGGCGCCCACAGAGACTAAGATTACAAAAGAACAGAAATAATTCTTTCTCTCTTAAGCTCCATAATAAACTTAAAATTACCACAAAAAATCTAAACATAGACAGTTTAAGCTCTTTATAAAAAAAAACTATTTTACTGCTGCGTGTCTGCACACTATTTTTTTTTTCGATTACGAGGAAATTATTGTAATCCTGAAAATATCATTTCATTTTAGGGTCCCTAAAGATAACGAAAAACATGTGTTCCAATTTCCGTCGGTCTATCTGTGTGCCGCATAGCTCAAAAACTACTTCTCAATTGACTTTATATTCTGGTCAAACATTAAGAGTCATATAAGGATGGCATGGTAACATTTTGGGAAAAATGAAATGTGACTGAACAAAATGGCGACTTCACAGAATGTTAAAAAAAATCACTATTAAGAAATTGCTTATCGAATGCACCTCAAATTTTGCACAAAAATCAAGTGTAAGTTAAGGATAAACTGATACAATTTTAGCGCGAATTCGGTAAAATTCCATTTTGTTTTTTTACTATGTAAATAAAGTTATGAAATAACAAAACTAATAATATAAATAACTTAAAAACCCAATACTTCCTTCGTACATAATTCCACTACAATGCACAGACAGCATATTTTATGAATCGATTGTCGTTTAGTAATAATTAAAAAAAACCTAAAAAACTTAGTGTTTTTAGAATTTATATAAATTTATTTATGAATATTTATATGCATATATAAACTGTGTAATCATATTATATATCATTTTATTCTTTTCTATTCTATTCTATGAATTCGGACCATGATGTGAGTCTTCGGCCATGATTTCAAGATTTCGGATGTGATTTTGAGGAGGATTTCGTAATTTCGGAGATGTTTTCGGGAAAAGCAAATTCGCGAGTGAGACGCCCCTTGCGAAGACTCAAAAATAAATCTTCAGGATTGCGTAATAAAAAAGTAAATTTTGCTTTGCTTAGAAATATTTTCATGAGAATATTAAAAGTAGGACAATGTTTCCTTACTTCAGAAAAAGTTTACTTAAACTATGTAACATGTAAAATATACGCATTTGTGTGTTAATACATAGGCAAAATTAATAAGCACTTCAAAGAATTGGCACTAGTTTTCCTTTTCCCATATGTATAAGGCATAAACGAAAGTACTTCACAAGGTTTCCAAATCTGGTTGTACATCCAGAGTACCATAAATACTCCCATATTGGAATACGTACCTTACTTGCAACAAATCGCGTTTTGGCCGTCATAATGATCCTGTAAGTTATATGTAAATCAGCTTATTATTTATGTGAAATTATTCATTTTTTTGGTCAAAGAATAAAAGTAGAAAACTCTGTAGAATAAGTACAACAAAAGATATCGACATTTTGTAAATATGGCTAATGTTGTTATTGTTAACCTAACCTCAAATTTTAAAAATGATGTTGAACGGGGCCGTAGTAAATACTTTTTTCTAGGAGATCACGTTGTGGCCCTAACTTGTAACATGGGTAGAACGGCACGTAGAGCGCTAGGTGATCTTGCTTACCAAAATTCTAGCCGCGAACTCCTAAAAACCTATTTCAACTTTGTCTCAAAAATGGTGCCTTTTCACAAATAAATATGGAGGACAAAAAGTTTTATCAGCCGAAGAAAAAAATCAACTCGTTGAAGGGATGAAAATTGCAGGTATTTGGAGATATCTATTAACAATTGACATAAAGAGAGCCCGAGAAAAGCGATTTAATAACAACACGCCCAGTCGTAGATGGATTGAAAAATTTTTAAGTGATCATAAAAATATTTTATCAGAAACGAACGCTGAGAATATCAAACGTTCCGTTTTAGAAGCTTCTGGACACATCATAAAAAACTATTTTGCCCAATTAACAATATCTCTTGAAGGTGTGCAAGCAAATCATATTTTTAATTATGACGAGACAAACTTTACTGACGAACTTGGCAAAAAAAAGGTCGTAGTAAAACGAGGGGCCAAACATTCTAAGCGCTGTGTGGATAGTAGCAAATCAAGTGGTCACCGGTATTGATAGCTGGCACCGCCGAAGGAATAATTCTTCCACCTTATATTGTTTACAAAAGTGAACACTTGTAGGAAACTTGAACAAAGTCAGAAATGCAATGATATTCTGTAAAAATAAACAGAGTATTCTATTTAAAAAAAAATCACGTTTAATTTATTTCTCAAAAAAAATTGACTACGTCACTAAGACATCTATAGAATCCGTCTTTAAAAATTGCAAACTTCTCAATTTCACCCTACATATTCAAAGCTAAGGTGAGATATAACATTTTTGCCTATTAATACTCGAATCTGTATACCTGATATATATTAAAAAAACGGTTTACCAGTTGAAGGGCCTTTAATACAAGACAGAATTCTAATATCCCACTACCTATCCCCAGAACAACCTTGCTAAAGCATTCAGCAAAAAATGTACAACAACCTTCCATTGTTTAAGAAAAAATATTAAATTGCTTGGAGGCAAAAGCATATTATAATTTGCAGGAATTTTATTATGATACCATGTATTTTTATTGTTTTTGTTACTCATGTATTTTATGTTCTGTGGCTAAAATATTTACAAAGCTTTTAAATAAATAAATAAACGTTTTATTAGTAGACCAGCCATAACAAAATTAAGTTTTGATTTAAAATTATAAGTTAATATTAACACATAAATACAAATTTAAAATCACAGCAAAGTATTTAAAAATTCTTTGTGTACAGGTCAATATAAATCAACCTATTCTTCATTGCAGTCAGCATTCAACTTAGATTGACTTAGATTTAAAAAATCAATATCACTCCAATAAGTATTTGTTAATTCAGAAGCCTCATTAATTGTATGATATTTTGCCATAATTAGTTCTGTAATATGATATATTCAAAAATTCACAATTGCGGAGACAACTCTAAGGCACATTAAACTATATCATTTCCAATAATTGGGTGCTGTGCAGTTGAGATACAACTTCGGAAGACATTAAACATAGCTTCGGTTACAATCTTTTCCAGGATCTTTGCAACACAAGAGAGTCCAGAAATCGGTAGATAATTCTCTATATCACTTCTGTTCCCATTTTTAAACAGAGGGGTAATGTAAGCCAATTTCCTTGCTGCAGGAAAAACACTGCAATCAAGTGATAAGAAGTAGAGATAACTCGGTGGATGAGCCAGCGTGGGACTACAGTGGAAGAGGAAGATAGCAGGTATCAGATCTGGACCTGCACCCTTTCTCGTGTCCAATTCTATCAGTTTCTGAAAAACGACACTACTATCCACATGGACTCGGCACAGATTGATGTGATTAGATATTGGTAAGTTTAAGTTACTAGCAGTATCATCAGATTTGGTGTAAACAGACTGAAAGAATTCCGGAAACATATTGACTATGTCCTCACTATTGGTCGCAGTGCCATCACCGAGTCTCATTTCAGCAAGATAACCCACAGCACCTGGTTTAGATCTAATGTAGGTCCATAATGATTTAACATTTTTTAAAATATTATATTCAGTGGTACTTAAAAAATTATTATAGTCCAGGTTGATGGAGATCTTAGATTCTCTCCGTAGTTGTTTATAAGCAGATAAATCTGATGACAACTTGGATCTTCTATATTTATTATATGCTCTATTCTTCCTATTTATCAGAGTGATGGTCTCCTTTGAAAAGTAACATGGATACTTCAGAGGCATTGTCAGCCTCTTTGGAACATACAACTCGATAGCTGCGTAAATTATAGAGTAATACAGCTCCACGGCCCTGTCAACATTTAAACCACAGGAATGGAGAACGCCCCAATCAAAGCCCTCGAAGTGATTGTTTAAGGAGTCATAATTGGCCTTGAAAAAGTTATGTTTCCATCCTCACCCCCTTGTATAAATCAATCATGATTCCCACTGAATCATCTCGACTGATGATTATGTCGAATGGAGGGTGGTAGACATCGACAACAATATATAATATATATATATATATATATATATATATATATATATATATATATATATATATATATATATATATATATATATATATATATATATATATATATATATATATATATATATATATATATATATATATATATATATATATATATATATATATATATATATATATATATATATATATATATATATATATATATATATATATATATATATATATATATATATATATATATATATATATATATATATATATATATATATATATATATATATATATATATATATATATATATATATATATATATATATATATATATATATATATATATATATATATATATATATATATATATATATATATATATATATATATATATATATATATATATATATATATATATATATATATATATATATATATATATATATATATATATATATATATATATATATATATATATATATATATATATATATATATATATATATATATATATATATATGTTTATATATATATATATATATATATATATATATATATATATATATATATATGTTTATAGATATATATATATATATATATATATATATATATATAGTATATATATATATATATATATATATATATATTATGTATCAACAACTTACAAAAAAGTCAATTACAGATACATATGTTCTCTTAGACTAACTAAACTAGAAAACTATATTCTACAATAAGATAAGCCTTAATCTCCTATTTGGTAAGCTTATTTACTTCCTTTTTAAATTTTTCTTGCGTTACACAGAAAATATCAATATCCTTACAGTATGCATTAAAGTGGTTACAGAGTCTTATAAGTGGCGAATTTCTATATAGATTTGTTCGAGGTGCAGCAATATAAAACATATTTGGAGATCTGCTATTAAGTCTACCTATTTTAAAATTAAGTTGTTCTAAGAATTCTTTGTTGTCAATATGATTTGTAATTAATCTATATATAAACATAATGCCAGCCTCAATACACATCCGCTGTAAAGTAGGGAAATTAAACAAGTCACACAATAGTTTTTGATCGCATCCTCTTTCAGGATAAACTGAATAAGCTTTATAATGCAAAAACTTTAAAAATCTTCTCTGAACGTTCTCTAACATGCAGATTTTATTCGCGTATTGTGGCTCCCATATAATACATGCATATTGAAGTCTTGTAACCACCAACGATTTATACAAAGCAACTATTGCATCCCTATTACTAAAGAATTTACAATTTCGTACAATAAATCCTAAGATTTTTACAGCACCAGCAGTTACATTGCTAATATGTTCGCCAAAACTCAATTTACAATCAAAGAAAATACCCAAATCTTTCTGCAACACCGTTCTTTTTATGGCTATGTTATTTACACAATAATTGAACTGAATTGTCTGTTTTTTACAAGAGAACGTCATTGCTGCACACTTATTGACATTTAACTGTAGACTATGGTTCCTACACCAACGCACAACTGCCTCAAGATCCATTTGTAACCTTAGAGCATCTGATTCATCTTTAATAGAGCAAAACAATTTATAATCATCTGCAAAAATTAGGCCACTGGAGAAGTTGAGATTATTACCTATATCATTAATGACTAACAAAAATAGGAGGGGGCCAAGATTTGATCCCTGTGGCACACCTGAAGTTGGTGTGTATATCTGTGATCTAAAGCCTTTAAGCTCTACAAACAGAGTTCTGTTATTTAGATAAGATAAAATCAGAGCAATAATATTATTATCAATTCCAAAATTATGGAGAGCTTTTATTATTTCTTCAAAGTCAACCCTGTCAAATGCTTTTTCTAGATCTGTATAAATTACATCTACTTGGTATCCATTTTTGAAGGATTCCTGAATGAACTGTGTAAAATTTAACAAATTAGTAACAGTTGAACGTTGGGGCAAAAATCCATGTTGTTGGTCTGAAATCATACATCTAATATCACTGTAAATTCTGTTATTAATAATAGTTTCCAATATTTTTGAACATGATGAAACAATACTGATAGACCTATAATTATAAATCTGGTTTCTGTTACCACTCTTAAATATAGGAATGACCTTACTTTCCTTCCACTTTGTAGGAAAGATACTCTGCGTTAAACAAAGATTAAAAATGTATTTTAATATTTCTATGAAACAGTCCACACAACCCTTAACAATGTAGGAAGGCAAATTATCTGTCGCTATCGATTTATTTACTTTTAGCCTATTAATTGCCTCTTTGATTTCAACCTCAGTAATTTCCAAGAAACCAAAACTACTTGATGCATTAACAGAACTGGGACTCATATGCTTTCTTTCATTATTTGTAGTGTATGTGGAATTGAAGTACTGAGCAAAGGCATTCACTACATTTTGGGTGCCATTTATATCTTCTTGGTTTAAAACCATATTATCTGGAATTGCAGAGCTGCTTTTTTGACTATTTACAAATTGCCAATAATGTTTTGGGTTTGTTTTTATTTCATCCTGCACGCACTGTTGATAGTGGTGATAAGCAGTGGTGCTTTGAGCCTTTACTAGCTGCCTGTACTCTATATACTTCAATTCCCATTGTCTGTCTCCAGTTTTTTTAAATTTTCTTCTACATTTATCCTTTTGCTTTATATTTTTTATTATATTATAATTATACCAAACTGGATATTGTCTTTTAGAGTGTTTGGCCCTAGGAATACATAAATCAAATACATTGTATATTCTCTCATAAAACCTGTTTACTGCTATTTCTACCCTGTCTTGTTTAATAACATCAGACCAATCTATACTATTAAGTTCAAGATATAAACGATCAAAATTGCCTTTTTTAAAATTATAATTAACTACACTATTAAAATGCTCATGTGAGTAGCAGTTTTTTTCACAATTAATATCAATGGATAATGCAGGATGGTGGACATCTTCTGGCAAAAGGGGCACATTATCCTTACTTACATTTAATTGAGTAATATTACTAATAGCTAAATCTAAAATATGTGCGTTTTTATTTTTTATATGATTATATTGAGAGTAGGCATTAAATTCTAAGAATAACTTGAAATCATCCAACCGACAACACTTTTTATTACTACTATATTCTGAGATATTAAAGTCACCTACTATTATACACTTCTTGTCAAGCAAACTTTACTCACAACTGTCATAAAATGACCTTAGATACTCACTATTGTTTCCAGCAGGTATATACACTACGATAATATAAATTTTATCTCGATTATCACTCACTTGGACGCAGATGCCATCAAATCCTGGAAAATTCTCAAATATTTTGTTCTCTCTTGCTTTCAAATATTTTGCCACTGCTAAAAAGACACCTCCACCCTGATTCTGTCCGGTAGCAACTCTATCACGATCTTTTCGGAAAATATTATAACTATCACTTGTAAAAACTGAATCATTCAGCCAGGTTTCAGTAGCAGCTATGAAGTCATAATCCGACACTGACATTGAGGCCTTTAGAGGTAATAATTTAGTTTTTATGCCCCTCATATTCTGATAATAAAGTGAATATCTTTGATTAGTGCTCGATGTTGTTGTAGACTGATTGAAAAACTCAATTTCGGTTTCCGAAGACTCGTCTTCGGTATTGACCTCTATTGTTTATATATATATATATATATATATATATATATATATATATATATATATATATATATATATATATATATATATATATATATATATATATATATATATATATATATATATATATATATATTTATATATTATATATATATATATATATATATATATATATATATATATATATATATATATATATATATATATATATATATATATATATTATATATATATATATATATATATATATATATATATATATATATATATATATATATATATATATATATATATATATATATATATATATATATATATATATATATATATATATATATATATATATATATATATATATATATATATATATATATATATATATATATATATATATATATATATATATATATATATATATATATATATATATATATATATATATATATATATATATATATATATATATATATATATATATATATATATATATATATATATATATATATATATATATATATATATATATATATATATATATATATATATATATATATATATATATATATATATATATATATATATATATATATATATATATATATATATATATATATATATATATATATATATATATATATATATATATATATATATATATATATATATATATATATATATATATATATATATATATATATATATATATATATATATATATATATATATATATATATATATATATATATATATATATATATATATATATATATATATATATATATATATATATATATATATATATATATATATATATATATATATATATATATATATATATATATATATATATATATATATATATATATATATATATATATATATATATATCGCGTATCGTGTCTCGTGTGTTTGCAAACGCTCCTGAATAAAAGAGAAAATATCGAAAATACTGGCAAATAAATTGTGAATTTTTGACTGTTGTCGTTGGTTAGTCAAATATGATGTGAATTATAAAAGTGATGTGTTTTCGTGCGAAAAAACCCTAAAACAGGCAAAAATTCCGATCAATGTTTTTTTTTTCATCGGATTTGAATACCTCATTTTGGCTGAATCCCTGAATCTAATTCAGAAAATATCCGAATTGGATTGAACAAACATCGGGATGCTTGAAAGCCATCAAAATGGCAAGTATCACCGGGAGTGATGTTGAGAAAGGCAGAAGTGATGTTGAGAAGTGGACTCTAAACGAACAGGAAGCTATGCTAGCATCATAAAAGAGGGAATAGTGATTGTAAAGCCTACAAAAGCATGTGAAAGCAGAGAAACTAAGAAGATTATAAGACAGCAGGTAGATGCAGCTGATTTAGGTATTGGAATTAAGGCCATGAAGGAGGCCAGAGAGGGAGCCATAGTCATTCAGTGCCGAAACGAGGCTGACGCAAGGAAATTAAAATCAAACCTTGAACCTAAAATTGCCAAAAACTTTGTAACAACAATACCAAACAAAAAGAAACCAAAAGTTAAAATTGTTGGTTTTGAGAAAAACTACAATGAGCAGGAACTGATTCAAAATCTTGGACAGCAAAATCACGATATTATAACCCGTGATAGTCAAATTAAGCTAATAGTATGTAAAAAAATGGTAAATGCTTATTTTGCCATCGTAGAATCTGACCCGAGTACATTTCAACGGGTTCTCAATGAAGGAGGTGGTAGATTGTTTTTGGGCTGTCGATCATGTAGGTGTTTTGAGTATATAAATATAACTCACTGTTATAATTGCAATCAGTATAATCACACATCAAAAGACTGTAAGAATATGAAATCTTGCGGACACTGTGGTAGCACTTGTCATGACACCAAAAATTGTGAAATAAATGAAGCTAAATGCCTAAATTGTGATTTGAATAACAAAAAATACAAGTTATCGTAGGTAGCAATCACAGGGTGTATGATATTAAGTGTCCCACATATTTGAAACTTCTCGAAAAAGAAAAGCAGAAAGTTCAGTATAATTATACCTCAGACAAGTTGCAATTAGAGTGTCAAGTGAATGTTATTAATACTGAGGAGAATGAAATATTTTCAATATTGCATCAAAATATTCAGTCGCTTAGAAATAAAACTACAGACATAGAATGCTTTATCGACGGACTTGTGGTGAAACCCAGGGTTATTATTATGAGTGAGCACTGGTTAGAGAAAGATGAAGCACCATTTATAAAAATTGATG